>CM073461.1:13840000-14440000 GCA_037074485.1 Delonix regia | reverse complement strand
AGAATTCACGCTCAAAGGAACAAGGCAAGGAACCCCAAGCAGAGTCTTGAGAACCTCTCCTGAATTTCCATCCTTGGTAATAAGTGGACAGATACTGTCTTTTACAGAGATGTATAGCACCATACTGAGATAGAATAACATAGGCGACGCATAGGTAATAATGAACATTAGAAGACCTGAAAGAAATGTTGAATGACTTGAAATTCCCTGCCAATGAATAGTATTACAGTGGTGAGGATATAGACATCTCATTTTTTGTAAGAATATTGAGCATAAAGCAAAGAATCAAGACTTTTATTAACAATAAATCAAAAAATAAAACGTAATTTACAATAAAAGCGCCAGCAACATCTATGGTAGCTAGTGTATTGCTGTTCCCAAGTGCAAAATGGCCTGCTGATCCCAGATAGTACAGTACTGCAATCTGAGAACAAAATGCAAGACATCAGTATTCAACGCCTAATGTAAATTTTGAACTCATCTGCTTACTCATTACACAGCACCAGAAAATGTGAGTGTAGAAAGAAGTTCTGGTAGCATTATCAAAGCACAACTTGCTATTTCACATACTGATTACAAACATTTTAATCTTAACACCACGCATTTTCAAACCCACCAGGTATTAGAACTCCCATTGCTTAAGGTAGGATAAGTGGTTACTTCAGCTGTGCTCCCTACGTGTATTTGCCTATATCTCTAAACCTAGAAACCAATTTTCCCCATCCTTGTATACTCTAGACATGGCAGACAATTAATATAGGCATAATTTTATAAAGATTCTGGAAAATAAGTAACAGGAGGCAAGTATGTAGTAAAAAAATTTAGATGAATAATTCCAAGGTCAACATTTTTCACAATGTTAATATAATTGTTGATTAAAAAAATTATCAATGTTAATTGAGCAGAATGTAAGGTATATAAATCAAAATTGTCAGAGTTTTCGATATATGGGTGACCTTGCCTAGAATTTATTTATGTCTAAAGTTCAAGTTCAAAACAAAACAGACTCTTAGATATTGCCATTGCAATTATGAAGACCACAGTATTAAATTATATGTAGCAGATGTCAAACCATGAAACTCTACTCTAGCTTTGTTGTCACATACTTGCTATCATTTATAGGAGCTCAATAATCCATAACTAATTTGAATACAATATATGAGTGAAAAAGAAATCTTTATTCATAAGATGATCTTGCAACTAACCTCAACCCATTGCTTAAGATGCAACTCACTGGAAGAAAATATAAGCATGATGACCAGGACTTGTACGAAGAGCAACAAGACAGGCATCACGTTAATAGGTTGTTGCAGCAACAACTGCAGTAGAGACCAACATGTTACATACACACAACCAATCACATACAATGTATCTTTTAATTCCAATATTGGATTCATATTCTGAATTTCAACAGCGAGAGCAGACTTGTAGGAGTTCCATCTAGAGCATGTTTCATAACTTTGCACAAGCATAATCCACGGCAAAGCCACAACAACTGCAATAGTGGTGATTCCCAGAATGAGATAGATTATCTGTATTGATAAGGTAGCATCATTGCTGGATGAGGAAAACATGTCTTGATGTATCATAATATGTCTCAATACCAAAATGCCCGACAACAAAAAACTGAATCCAATCACCAGCACAACTTTTGTTTTGGATCCCATTAAATATAAGGCCAAAAATCCCAAACAGGTAATCAGGATGCATGACGTTAGCTGAATCAACTTCATATAGTGACTCCCATCCTGCTCCAGCCACATAGAAATATCAGGAAGATTTGTCCAGTTCACACCACCTTGATGCCAGCCTCTCAAAATTCTTCCACAAAACAGAATAAGGAACAATAAACTCATTTTGCAATCTGATCTTTTGTTTTCTCCTTTTATCAAACTGAGATATCCATGCTTTCTATTTGGTTCAAAAGACTGTAAGGATTTACGGAGAAATATTAAAATAATTGATGATGTCAGAAAATGCCAAATATAATGCTCTTCCTCAATCATAGAACTTGATCCCATACTTATGACCAGAATCATTATGCCAAGCAAAACAAATGCCTCATCCATCTTCCATGGCTTCATATAATCATCAAGGTCATCCTTCTCCTCCCCAGCAGGAACTTCTTTGTGTATGAGAGTAACAAGACTCAAGAGTATCAAAGATGACATGATAATTGCAGTGACTCCAACAACAAGTAAATTGATTGGTTTCTGCACTTTGAGTTGTCATCAGAAAGAACAAATAGTGAGAGAAAAGAATAATTTTTAAGTTTTCAAACTATGAAACAACCAATTTAACACATACATCAGTTGCTTTGTGTGACAGCCACTCACTTGCTCTTCTTAGAAACTCATGATAAGCAGCAATGATTCTGCTGCAGTCCTCTGTAGCATTGAACCTAAAAAATATGATGCAAATAAATAAAGGTTCAACTATACTTTCTCTGGAGTTATGACATAAATTTAGCACAATAGAATCATTGCATATCCACCTGGATGCCGCTTTATTTTTCCAGGCATCATAAAGGGTAGCAGCATTTAGATACAAGCAACAAAACATTTTCTCCTTGCTACCATTGCATTCACTAACTCTGGGTCCACTATCACTTATGAAGGCATCACATGGAAACTTTTTGCAAGACAAGTCCGGCAATTGTGCTTGAAGTAATCTGAATAATTGCCATGAGTTCAACTCCAGTGCTCTTAATTTTTTATCATCTAGTCAATCAAAGAAGTTGAAAAAAAAAATAATAAATAAAAAGAAAACTACATAACTTTTGCTGTCACAAACACAACTTAAGCTCAAAACAATGAAAGACGCAAAAAAAACACCACATTACTTCTCTTTGTTTTAACCATCACATAGATAGGCATACAAGGACAGAGAAAGATACCTAACCTGACAGAGAATCAAATGTTTTAGAGATCAAAACACCAATGCTGTTTTTAGGAATTGGTACACCAAAAAGCAGGGCTAATGTTGGTGCAATGTCGACCTGGAGCAAAGTGACAAGATGTAATTTCACAAATATGTAATAAACCACATGCTAATCCAGGGTTTCAGTTAATGGCATATTGTCAGTGATTGAATGCGGATACTTAGTTTATTACATTTGAAGTTGACAAATGAGCAAACAATAAGAAACAAAACAAAACATAGAAAGGGGGGCACCTAGGAGAGGGGAGGAGATAGAGATAATGCTTGCCATGTAAGGATGGAAAAGAACAGAAGTTGGTTGATAAATTCAATGCAAAAAGATTCATGCCCAAGCAATTGGCATTTTAAAACTGCCAAATAGCAGTTTCAAGTTCAAGAGTAGACAAAAACTATCATATTTGAGTCAATAACTGTGTACAAGCAAGAAATACATTACCTGTGAAACTGTGTCATAATTAAATAATGGATGGCCATAGACATGGTTTTTCAGGCCAATAAACAGAGCAAGGGAGTCAGTTTCCTCATACGAAGAACCCCCGTGATTACCATTCTCAGTCATGCCATGGTCACTAACTACCACCTGCATAACAATTTTCAATAGAGATGAATAAATCTATGATTCTTGTTGACTTGGTGTTTACAGTAATAGTTAACATTAGCTGCAAAAAGGGGAATAACACATTGAACATCAACAAAAGATTAAAGTGATAGCATCAGAGATATAAGGCCAAAAATTCAAAATATTATATATAACTGTAGACATATACACAACAAAAAGTAGAGACATCAACCATACGAACACATTATGGAAGCATGAATATGACAACTAACACTGGTAATTCTCAAAATCCTCAATCCAACAGACATTATGATATTAAATTCATTTATGCCTACTTGAAGACACTATAGAATGGACAGTTTCACACACAGCCGATGGTCATTTAACAATAACTTATAAGGAAGCTATCAAATATAAATTGAGCATATTTTTGTTTGTTTTCTTGTACAAGCATGTGGACAGGCTCACGCATCAAAATAATTGCTACATTACATTATTAAAATAATAGTTATACATTAACATGTCAAAAAGGAAACAACCAATTGGGAAAGACTAAATATGTGGATTCAAAAAAATAATTCGGAAAAAAATAACATAAAGGTGACTACAAACCAGAAGTGTCTGTCGTTGGCCATTTTTTATATCTTTTAAGGTATTCACATGAATCATCTTCACCACTTCATCCATTTCAGAAAGTTTCGGAACCATTAAAGCACTGAAAGAATAAACACCCAAGTGAAGCTAAAAGAACAGGATAAAATTATATGAACAGAGCAAAATAATGAAGATACCTGTTGCGTCCACCAATATGTCCAACGTGATCCAAGCCTAGATAATGAAGAATCTAAAATACAACTCAGTAAAATGCATGTAAATAAAGGTAAAGAAATTACTTTGAATAGAATCGCACTATCTAAAAAAATATTTAAAATTTAAAGTTACTAAGATTGCATTTGACAATAATTCAGTGCCACAATAATATGAAGTGGAAACAGTTACTTACTAACAATTTCCAATCATCCCTGCCAAGTTCATTCCTGATATGTCGAGACACATTTTGATCTACTTGTACAGTATCTTTAACCTATAGCAAAAAGAAGATAGTCAAAAACCATTTAACATAATGCCAGTAATATGTGTAACCTTATGAGCATCAAAAGAATAATCTAGGTAAATAAACAAACTAACTTTGTCCTCAAAAGTAAGAGTTCTTCTCATGAAATGCTAAAAGAGCTGATCAATAAATTCAAACTCCATGAAGACATAAAGATGTTCTAGACTTACAAAGAAGCTGCTAACTCCATCATGCCTCACAAATAAACCCGGAAACAACTTGAGCCATGTATCATCACCAAGCATTACCAATTTCCACCCAATCTTAAAGAACTTGGCTGCAAGAAGCAAGTGACAATGACAGTTACGACTCCTAGTTCTAAGAAATGTGATAAATTATTCCAACAAGATTTCTATGCTAACCAAGAAGATTGTCCTCTAAAAACGCCTGGGTGTTAAAGTTCAAAACCACATCCAGGAAACCCCCAACTGCTCCAGAAATCATGGCCTGAAATGTCATACAAAGAGAGAACAAGGCGTTAGAGAAAGGGAAGGAAACCAATGGATCATGTTCACCTCTTTTGTTCTTTCGTGTTTAAATCAGGAAAGCACACTAACCTTCAAACGAGGCATGGTAACAGTTGGGGACGCGGCGATGGCATGATACCCAACTGCCATGCCATTTGCTAACAATGATTGGGTATATGGCATAGCTTCCATATAAGCCTTGCTTGGAGGCTGACCATTCTTGCCAAGCACAAATTCTGCTGGAAGACCATCAATGACCTAAGGCAACATGATTGTAGATGACTAATTTAAATCCGTAATCCGTTACAACTAAGTATGAATGCCTGAATCTCCTACCTCAACATACTTGTATTACGACAATTGTACATACCATTAAGACGAGTCGGTCATATGAAGGAGGGATTTCAGATACTTCCTGCGCAATAAATCATTTTCAATATTAACCAGAGCAAACAAAACTATAAGCGCTGAAACAGACTTATAGTAAGATATATAATTTAGAATATAAAATCATTTCACGTGAGGAAAAAATTTGGCGCCACAGTTCATGTTTGCAGCTTTTTTGATTCAACATGAATTAAGCAACAACATTGAAGTTTCCAATCGCCCCCAAAAAGAACAAGAACCAACCAACCACCAAGTACCCGATACAACAACTTAAGCCGATCAGGAGGCAAAGATGCTTCGCTCTGATTTTGAATGCCATTGCACGTTGGCGGTCGGAAGCTCTCCAAACCACTAGTACGAGAAAAGAAAGTCAATTCATCACTGAGAGAACAAGTTTCACAAATTCTCGATCGGAAATAACACTATATCGAAATTGCAAAGTCAAAATCTAAGGTATTTGCATCTGAATGGTTTCTGCGATGCGAAACGTCTACCTGTGGCCAGATAGAACTGGTTTGACTGGGAAGAAGCCGAAAACGAAGATGGAGAGACCGATACACTGAATGATTACGGCGACTATTGTCAGAAATGTCAGCTTAGTACAAGAAATCGAAGACATTTATGTCACTATGGAAACTGTAGCGCGGTAATGCGGAGGAGGGAAAGAATGCGATCTCATATTCTCGGGTCACTGTAAATAGAGGTGCGTGAACCGGAATCGATCCTCTCATTTGAGTTTTCGTGCTACCGAACTCTTTTTTTTTTTTTTTTTTCATTTTAAAATTTATTATAATATACAAAAATAATGTAAGACAATTAATCAGATTTTAACATAAGATGTTATTAAATCCATTCCTTATTGTCTTTTCTTTTAAGAGGATGATATTATGTTTTAAAAGAAATAGTATTATTTTTTCATCTTTAGTAGTAGCATTTTAAATTTTCAAACGCATGTCATTATTATTTTAGTCTAATGCAATATTTGTGCATTAACGAAATGTCTTCTAGTTGTAGAGAAATCGACGGTAAGGCTTGCTGTATAACATCTTCTCATATTGAAAATTGTCCAGTTCATTTCTTGAACAGGATAGTTTAAATATAAAATATTAGTATCGCCTGTGTCATGATAATATACTAAAAACAATTAATATAACTGTTAGCATTAACAGCAAAAGGAGATGAATTGTATAGTTAAAATTTTAAATAGAATAGATTGAAATTTTGTACTCCCTAAGCAGTTAATTGATTCATTTACTTCCTAAGGATTATTCAGATTTTAGTGTAAGAATTTAAGTAGAGTAAAAGAATATGAACACATGAAATTTATTGTAGTTTAAATCAACATTAATCATACAGACTTCTTAACTGACTTTGCTATAAATTTCACTAATAAAAGTAGTCAACCTTACAATATTAGGGTCAGTTTATCAGCTTTTATACATTAGTTTAGTAACCCAAAAACAAGGATCAATCCCAAGAATTTTTACAAACTCTAGTAATATACAGAGGAATGAATATAAACTACTGTACCTTAATGCTCAAAAGTAGAACCAAGCTCTTCAAGAGCACACACATGCTATCACTGCGCAATCTCACACATAGAGCTTTTTAGATGAATAGAATTTGCAACAAGCTCAATAGCATACAACAGAATGAATGTCACTTGGATCCCCTTAAATTTTCTCCAAGAAGAGTTGCAGTATGTATCGTTAAAAACACCAACGCTTTAAACGGTTATATTTTCTTCAAACATTACAACGTCTTCATTTTAGATCAAAGGCTCTGATGTTAGCCAAAATGGCAGTGGCAACACTGAGGGAAAATAGTATAAGCATTCAATGCAAATCACCTAACTGGTGCCTTGTGACATATGCTGGAAGGAGCATATTAGGTAGGTGGAGATATGTCAGTGAGGAGAGAGTGGCTGACTACTGGATACTTAAGAGAGAGACAATTTTGTGGCCTTTTTGTACTGGGCCATATTGGTTCTTTATGTTGGGCAGTTCCTAAATGAAGGCATTATGGCTTCATCAGTTGGGCCATTGATGGACACTTTAATTGCTTTACCATATTTGAAATAGAGTCACAAGAATATATGAAAACCTAAATATAAGAAAAAATGATGTTACAAGATAAATAAGTTAGTCTATTTAATCTATCAATCCACACAAACTAACCCTAAATCATCCCACGGACTAACCCTAAACCATCCCGTTTAACCTATTTGGCTAATTTTAATAACTCTATTTGTAAAACTTTCAGACTAGTAATGGTAATAATATAATTTACATATTATTACTATATTCTTTCAATGTTATGTCAATGTTGGTATGAATCTCGTTCTCCAAGATGATGAGTTGAGTTGCAAACTCAAAGACATACCTTTAAACATCTAACTGTTAAAACTTAGAAAACAATCAATACTGTCAATTTTACGTCCAAAGTGTAAATTACAATCAATGCCTATTAAGGATGTAAATTTTTGTCAATCATTTAACATTTTTCTTTTTTAAAAAAATGAATATGCTGTTCTTTAAAATTCTATTATATTATTCTTTAATTAAAACATAACAAGTTTATAGTTTTTAATAATACACGAAAATATACTTAATATAATAAACTGTATAATTTTCGAAATTATTGCCCATTAGACTTAAGTTCTTGACTTTTGCATAGCTAATCATGGAAGTGCTAGTGTTTTGTCTGGTTTTAAAGTAGATCTTGATGGAGAGCCAATAGGAAGGAGTTATTCTACATAACCACAAGAAAGAGTATCAGTTGTAGTAGCTCAAGAACCTTAGACCTAGGATTAAGAAATTAATACTGAGCTACATACAACTGCCACAAATAACATGCCATGTCATTATATGATAACTCGATCAAAGGTTGGAGTTTTATAACCCAAGGCCTTTAATGTTTTGCGGGAACCTACAAGTGTTATCGAACTTACTATTCCATAGTGGACACGATGTGCAGGAGGAGTATGAAGCATTGTAGAAGAATAATACATAGTCTTTTGTTGAATTACCTCATGGCAGAAAAGCCTATAGGAAGCTGGTGGCTATTTAAGATAAAAAGAAATGCGGATGGAAGCATAAAGAGGTATAAGACTTGCTTGGTTGCAAAAGATTAACATCAACAAAAAGGGATAGACTTCAATTAAATATTCAGTATAGTAGTAAAGGCTCCTTGAATTCGAGGAATACTAACATTGGCCTTAGCTCGACAATGGCAAAAAAGGCAATTTAATGTTAACAATACTTCTCTCAATGGAAAAATGAGGCTTATATGGAGAAATCAAGTGGCTTTGAGCACAAGCAATAAAAAGCAGGTTCGTAAATTGTAGAAAGCATTATATGGCCTCAAGTAGGCTCCAAGAGTGGTATGACTGATTGGCTGGTGCATTATACAAATTGGGTTTTAAACACAATAGATGCAATCAATTATTGTTTCTTTGAATCACTCCAAACCATACTATATTCATATAAGTGTGTGTAGATGACATGCTTAAGGTTGGAAGCTCAATTTTAGGAATACAAAGCCTAGCGAAGAAACTTAAATCAGAAATTGTATTAAAAGACCTAGGTTGACTGAGTTATTTCCTCACTAGTGAAGCTCAAATGCAACTAGATGGTAGTCTTCATTTATCTCAGACAAAATACATAAAAGATCTCTTGACCAAGGCAAAAATGAGTGGTGCACAAGGCATTTCAATCCTAATGGTGTTAAATATGAAATAATCCAAAACTGGAGATGATACTATGCATGATCCTGATCTATGTCATACTATTTTAGGGGCACTAGAGTATACAACACTAACTCAGTATGAGATCTTATTCTTAGTTAACTAGGTATGTTATCCAAAGAGCAATAATATAAGCATGAGAGCTTATACATGTTAAACAAATTAACATAATAACAAGTAATCATATATTACTTGACTGAAATTTATTGAGATATAAAAAATTAAATTTTCACCAAAAAAAATTAATTGCATTTATTTGGAGCTAAAATATAAATACACAATTTATATTTTTGAACATATTTAAATATTCATTAATTAGGGATTAAACAATTAGGCCTCTAATTATTATTTTAAAAATGAGCCACATGCCCAATTAAAATAAATTCTTATAAGATCCAAATAAAATTTTTAGTAATTAGCTTAGATCAAACCCTTATAAGCTTATTTACCAAAAAAAATTTAGGGTTTCTGAATTTTTTAAAAAATTTTTGAAAGAAAATTGCTACAACACTCATCTCCTTCCT
The DNA here is from genome assembly GCA_037074485.1 of Delonix regia. NCBI lineage: Eukaryota > Viridiplantae > Streptophyta > Magnoliopsida > Fabales > Fabaceae > Delonix > Delonix regia. Next base: position 14,430,264 of record CM073461.1, on the reverse strand, counting down.
CTTCCTTCCTTCTCCCTATCACCGTCGCCCTCTAGCTTGCTGCAACTCCCCTGCTGCTCGCCCGCTTCGCTACGTGGCATGGCATGGTGGGTAAAGCAGCGTCAAATGCTGTAGCGAGGATGGAGTTTGTTGGGTTGGTAAGCAGCAACGAAACTCTCTTAGCTCCTTCATTGCGTCTTCGTTGGCGGGGAGGAAGCAAAGGTGGCCAGCGACGGTGTCTAACACCACTGTAGCTTCACCTATGGCCATAGTCACCGACAATGAACCTCCCTCTCTGTCTCGTTAGACAGTGAACGGCAATGAAGCAAGACAAAACTCTTTTCTTTTTTATTCTTAGTGGCTCAAGAGGTGCCAGCAACTATAGGCTCCACCTGACAGGGGAGTGTTGCTAGCAATAGTGAAGAAGGTAGCAAAGTTTTCGACGGTCCGAAACCTAGAGGGGAAGGTGCAAAGATCAAATTTTTGGAAAAAAAAATTGATCTTTTTTTTTCAAAAATTTTCGAAACCTTAATTTAAGAAATCTAGGTAGGAATGGGTGATTTCTTGGCTGAAAATTTTGAAAAAAATTTCTAAACAAAATTTATCTCGAAAATCCTAATTAATAAAGCCCAAAAAAAAATATATCTCATATCCCAATAAAATATTCAAATGATTAGAAAACTAGCCTATGACTCTAATACCAATGAAGAGAATAAAATAATTGAACACATTCACAGATAATTTAGGGTAGGAGACTTACATACTTCTCCTGATTGCGAAAGCTGATCGAATTCTGGTTGGGAACACTAATTGAATGAGATACCCATAGTGTATTGGGTATATCTCGGGTTTTCACAACCTAAATTTCTTCTCAGATGCGACTGCAGAATACTTTGCAGGTATTCTTCTCAAAGCATTTATAACAGTCTATATCTTTCTTACCTATTGTATAATAATCTAGTCCTATTTACAAAGGTTAACTAAGGTTAAGGTTTAGTAATCATTCCTATAATTACTATTTTACCCTTAGTTAATGAGCACTCCTTATGGGTGAGCTCTATATAATATCTTAACAAATTTTAATCTTAGATATTATATGATATTTTAACATTAATTATATATTCTTTTTAATGAAGCATGTATAAGAAATTCACACCTTAGAGGATTCAAATCCTAGTTAGTGGATTTACTAACTCCATACGGATCCATATTGCTTGTAATGTTGAGTATGACTTACTCTGTTATTTGGTTATGATATGTCAACGGCCTTTTCTGATATGAGATCAATAACCAATATATGACTTGGATGAAGGGAAGACCGTAAACGTGTCACGAAGATGCAAAAACGTGAAGGAAAGGAATTCAGATGGTAAACTGATCCAATTAGGGGAATTTAAGTAATTTTCTAGAGGATACTTTTACTATCATATCAAAAATTTTGAAAACACCTTATTTACACAATATGAAATTTAATTATAAGTGTTGGAAATGTATAGAATAAGGCTTATACACTTATATTAGTTTCTAATTAAGATATAATACTATTTAAATTCATATTTAATATTTTTTAAATTTTCGCTTTCCATGTTCTTCCATGTATTTAAAATTTATACTTGTTTCAAGTGTATTTTCTTTCTTTCTCTAACTCATAAAATCATATTAAAAATTTCTTTCCATCTAAAATAACTTTTGTAAGCTAAGGATTTTATGACTGTTACAGTATGGGTATTATGTAGTAGATAAATCTGTGCCAGCTATAGTATAATGAAGTGCACTGTAGCCCTGTTCATCGACTAATTTTGAACAATCTAGACGATATTCTATTATCATTTTCATGGTCTTGATATTGCCACGTGATGCTGCATTGTGAAAAGCCGTCCTTCCTCCCTTGTCTCTCATGTATGTCGTATCTGTCGTGCTTTAGCAACACCTCTGCCGTATTAAAAGACCAATGAAGTGCTGCCAAGTGAAGTGGAACCCAACCATTTTCATGTCCTTGTATGGCTGAACTCCTCGTCAACAACTTCGGCACAGATTCTGTAACACAAATACATTAACAACAATTCAAAAGTTAACTTTCAAGTAAATGTATTTTTTATTTTTTAAAACACTTTCAAACATAAAACTAAATCTTTTCAAATTTGAAGTTCCCATTAAAAACACGTCAGTCATACATAGTATGTACGAGAATTTAATTTAATGATGAATTGCAGAATTGCAGAATTTGCAATACCTTTGTCATTGTGAAGGATTGCAGCATGCAAAGCTGTTTTGCCATTGGGGCCAGCTTATTAGGTGCTTTGCGATTCTCTAATATTTTTAGCACAACGTCCCCATATGTTCTCTCTGCAGCAAGGAACAATGGAGTTTCATTGTTACCATTATCAAAATATGGGTGATCACGGTTTTCTTCTGTCAAGATCTCCGTTATTGTAATATGACGATAACGCATTGCCTCACGCATGGCCGTGTCCTCATTATTCGTGACCCGTATAAGTCTTCTGTCATGTCGAATAAGCATACCCACTATTATGGAATGTCCCTACCTTGCTGCTATATATAGTTCCACCCTTTGCATTGGCCTTTATAACAAGTGCAAGACGTATACGCAATCTCTTCCATAAATGCCTCCGATACACTATAATTTGTGAGGTATATATGAAGGATTGTATTCTTATTTGGGGTTTGTTTGGACTCTCTCAATTTCATTACCTTTTTCCTAATAGGCATCAATCTTACCTTCCACAGCAGCTTTATAGAACTTGGGATCCATACCTGCAACAAAGTCACAGTTGTCGCTCGCTAAAGAAGTGTTTCCATGCACAAAGACATCTCTGTTACCATTCATTACAGCTTCAAAGAACTCTATTGTTTCTCTAGACAATTTTTTTTTGAGAGCTTTACTGCGCTTTATATTTCTCCCCATATATATACCTATATAAGGTTTCACCCGCCTTCATTACTAGTGAATATATAATTTTGTGTGCAGGTTTAGTGGACCTCCGCTTTATTAAACTTTTATTTCCTTTTGTAATATTATTATTTTGATGCGTTTGGGTTCATTAAAAGTAATTACTACCATTTATATTGAAAGGAATTTCTTGATGTTACAGTCATTCACATGAGTTCAGATTTCTTCATGTGGTTTTTTTATATATTTAAATGTTTTAGTTTCTATTTTAAAAAGTTAATGTTAGTGTTACCGCAATTTGGCAGTGATAGTGTATTTTTTAGTTGTCTGAATTATTATAATAAGCCAACCTATTTAAGAAATAAGAACTTCATTCAAATACAAAAATTAAGTATATTTATATTAAATGATTATATAAAATTTTTTGTTAAATTAAATGAGTATTTCAAATTAATTATAATAAATGACTATTCTCTTCATCTGGTTTTTTTAGTATGTTTAAAAGTTTCTTAGTAATAACATAATTAAGTTAATGTTAATTAGCGTTACGGCAATTGCGCAGTCACTACCAAATATGAAAGTACAAGGTGAGGTTTATTTTGGCTTTAGGTGCGGTTGGCTTTACCCACGGTGAAAAAAAATGCAAGTAATGCGTTCGTGATTAATTAATTAAGTACAATTTATTTTCAACTGCTGGAACCATAGGGATTAGCTTGGATTTGTAATGGCAATAAGAATTAGTTGTGGTTCGTGGATATGGCAATTAGAATAAGCTGTGGTTTGTGGAGAAACCGCATCCACAAATCATAGCTAATGCAAAGTTATAAATACATTTTACAAAAGGTCTATATGTATTATTTTAAAAAATTTTATTCAATTTGGATATTTGAATTTTTTTTTTGTCTCTACTCAATTCTTATAAAAAGCTAAATTTAAATTACTAAAATGAACTAAAATCATTGTCAAATTTCATTTATAACCATAAATTTCATAGTCATCATACATGAGTTAAAAATATAACAATGTCATAATTCAATATAGTTTTATTGAGTACTACATTTAATTATATTATCCAATACATAGTTCTAAAGCTATTACAACCTTAAAAGAATACTGTTATCTTGGGTTAGAAAGCCAGGGAGTATATTGCTTGCGATGTAGACTCCATCAAAATCTTCAATAGACATATGCGGCTTGTTCCTTGGTGCAACCACACAATATCTTATAACATCCCATATTATTCCCAAAATTTTTGCCATGGATCACTTATTTTTCAAATGATGCTAAGCTTGCATTTATTCATCCAAAGGCACACAAAAAAAAAATCAAAACTAGTGCATTTCTATAATTATTTTTCATTATGTTAATTTGCATGTGCATTCAAAGTAAAGGATGCTATACAATAAATAACTGTTTGTGCTTACCTATTATAGTAGAAAACATACAAGAGTAGGCTTGCTATGTCATGTGTAGTTAACATCTTTTCGCCTATAACAAAATTATGGGAATTGAGCAATGATTCCTTTCTTAAGTTTCAAAAGGCTTATGGCATATATTTTCCTTGCTTCAATTTTTTTTTGGCACATTAATGAACAAATTAGGAATCATAATATTTAATTTTCGCTTAGAACTAACTATAATCCAAATCATTAAAAATAGTAATAGACAAATTCAATGAACTTACATCATCAATAGCCATATGTAAAGCTTGTAATCTACAAGATAATTGATAAATAAAAATGAATACATATGTACCTGAGAACCTTTCCTTGATGAAATCCAACCAAAGTAGTTTAAAGGATGGTACAGTAGTTAGGACTAAATTAGTTTAACAAATTAAGCAAACATATAAATAATTCCATCACTCAAATTAATTAACAAGTAATATAAATCATCTATAATATTTTAGATACCCATAAAAGCTACTTGTCTTCATTCAAATTTCAATTTTAAACAACTATTTACATAGTAGTGTATGAGCTTAAATGAGTCTGGCCACCTCATTTCTTCACTAGAAACTTTAATCTAGTATCCCTTCACTCTCATTTAAACACATCCAAATCTCATCAGAAGAAACACATTTAGGTATATTATATTTATTGAAAGACTACACTGACTATAACATGAATAAAAATATTGTTAAACATTTCATGTGCTCATATTATTAAAACCACTGATCAATCAAGCCACATCGACCAAAATACACCGACTCAACCTCACCCATCAATTACATAGTTAAGACCAAAAAAAGCATAAGAAGAATCATGGAAGATTACCTCACAATCGCTGATGAAATCTAAAACATTTCATCTATCTCTGTTTGCCTTTACCTTCACGATTGAAAAGGAGAGCAAAATTTTCTCTTCAACAGCTCTTATGGCCTACCTCTTTTTCACTCTAAGCAATTTCTCCACTCATGACTCCCTTACTCTTCCTCACTTGTATCTTTTTCTTTCCTTAAGAAAATAAATAGATGGCAGCAATGAGCGACCAACACCTGAGATTTAGCCAGTCAAGGAGGTAGCAGCCTTTGGCCAATGATAGAGCTTTGAATGGTGTGGGGGCTTCGATTTCGTACTCGTTCTCACACCTTCTCACATAGCCATATTTGAAACAAGGTAGGGGTTTATGTTTTTAACTTGCATTCACTGTGATTCATTAATAACCGCAGGGATTATTGCAGTTAATGGTTAACCGCAGATATTCCCTTGTTTATCGTAGTTAAATCACTGCGATTTAATAACCACAATGAGTTAACTGCGGTTTTTTTCATCGCCACAGGGAAGTATAAATTTGCTTGCAATTTTCATAACTATAGGCATTAAATTGCAATTAAATGTAATTTTTTCCTAGTAGTGATTGATTGTGTATTTTTTTATTTTTTGAGTTATTATAATAAAACAATTATTCTAAGAAATAAGAATTTCATTTGAATACAAAATTAATGACATTTGCTATAATTACAAAAAGTTTAAAGATAATTATAATAAATAATTACAAGAAATTTAAATATAATTATAATTGCAAATATTTGTAAAAGCTTTGAGGTTTTTTTCAAAAAAGAAAATGTGTATATCTAATAAATTCCCGTGGATGGTAATCAATCACTCATCAAATCAAATGAAGTATATCATTACAAAGTTGCATGCATGTGTTACTCCATATTGATTCATACAAACAGAGCCTTTAATTTTAGGGAGTTAAAATTAATCCAAGAATTTAACTTTCCTACCAAAAGGTCACCCTTGAGGACTTTTTATTTTGGGCAGGGCTTCAGTACATATTATAATTTCTTTAGTTATTTAATATTACAAATTATTATTAAATTATACAATAAGTTTTATTTTATTGTAGATTGTTACATACAAGATCAAGAATTCATATGAAGAAAAGAATGAGCCTTTAATTAGCAAAAATCAAATTGTGAACTAATGTTATAAAAATTATAACAAAGAATAAGAATTTTTTTTCTTAAAACGCTTTGATGGTTAAGGGCTATATGAATCAAAAGGCCTTTTAGGTTGGAAGGATTTATTAACATAAGCTCAATGGGCCAATTATACAATGTGACAACCATTTAGTCATAATGACTACGTTATAATAGGGATGGCAATTGGACCCCAAATTTGGGGATTCCCGTGGGGTTTGTCTTAGTTAGGGACCCACATGATGTGCTTTTAGGAATTTCAATTTGAACAATCCCAAAATAAAAGTAAATAAAAAGAAAAGCTAGAACAACTAGCATTCTAAGATGATAAGTTTGCACGTCACACTCAAGAATACCAAGTTTGATTCATTATACTTTAGAATAGAATAAAGAGAGTGATAAGAATCAAGGATAATTTCACCATTAAATTTAGAAAAATTAGATAAGAAATTCACACATAAAAGATTAGGATAATTTTTTAGAACATTCAAGGTTGCATTTCTCATTGATGGGTTTTGAATTTATAGCTAAGAACAATCTTTAGGGCATGAGTCCAAGTTTCAACTAATTACTTACCTAATTTGGAAAAAACATGTATAGAGAACATACCTAACTTAGACTTTAACTAATGATCAAATGATTTATTTCAACTTTTATTACATGCATAATTGACTTTTCACATTGTATTCATTATAGCATATGATCAAATTGTCCTACTTGAACTTGGGTTCCATATAGAAGTTAGGCTTAAACTTTAAGTGGTATGATTCCACTTTGAGTTGTAGAATAAGTATGGCTTAAATGTTCTTAGCCCAGATGGAATTCCTTGACTCAAGTTAGCCTCTTGATCAACTTGATGCTCATCACCACATGTGGGAAATTTTTTTTTGTGAAGATAAGGATGGGGACAAAACTCTCCTCGAAGGAAGTTTGGAGATAAAGACAAGGATCATACCACTCTAAACCCTATCCCTACCACTTTTATATAAATATTTATTATATATATTTACTATTTTTTTATTTCACTTGTTAATTATAATTATAATAATTAAAAGTTAAAAATTCAATTTAAGTTAAACAATAATTCCACTCATTATATATTAGTTTTCCACTTTTTTGAAACTTAGATGACATAGTACGATTACTTTCAAAATACTTTAGAGCTACAATCACATTGTAACAAAAAATATGAAGTGAATATTAGGAAAAAAAATAGTATTAATTATTTGCAAATTAAGATGAAAGATAAATATAGAAATTAGAATTATTTAAAACGTTTTGTTTTAAATTTAATGATCTTTTTGTTAAATGTTTTTCCCTAATTAACTTACCTTATTAAGAGTTATTTATTATAACTTATAAAATTTGTAATAAAAATTGTTATTTGAATATATATAGTTTTTTATGAACTTAATTAAAGCTTGTTAGATAATATAAATAAGCAGATTGAACTTCGAATCTAAATTATATATATTATTTATTTATTTTTTAATTTTTATAAGAAGATTCAAAATTTATGTGGGGATCTGCATTCTCGCAGAGAATGGAGATGAGAAAAAATTCTTTTTTCAAGATAGGGGATATAATTGATGATTGAGATAGGGAGTGGAGAGGCATTTCCCAGCCCTACACGCAAAATTGTCATCCCTATGTTATGTTGCCAATTATATATTATTTTTAAAAGTTATAGTTGTTAAGTGATGACAAATAATAAATAATTATTACATGAATGTGTTATTGAAATAAGATATATTCACAATAAATATACATGAATCAAAAGTGAATAATAATGAAGCATGGATTGTTGAGTCATACATGCAATAACTTTGTCGTTGCGAAGGACTACAACATGCAAAGCTATTATGCGATTAGAGCTATTTTGGTTTGGTGCCATAAAAAAAAATAATAAGCCTTAGCCGAGGTTATATAGCTATGGATGCTAACCAACAGAAGCTATATGGCATCGGTCTGACGGTTGTGGTTAACATGCAACCGTAGGTAATTAGCCAAGGTTAACTCTAACCGCAGCAAGGGTTTCAATTAACCTTAATGCAGCTTCCCTTTCCCCTTCCCCACTATCCCTTTATTCTTCCAGCCGCTGCATGAGGCCCCCATAAGGAAAAAAAATTGGTCGCTCGATTTTCGGCCATCACGCCTTTGTTCACCACTGCACTGCCACCCCTTCGTGCCAGAGCAGTTCATTGATGCATCCCACCCACACAAAGATCTCTACTATTGTTGTATGACAAAAAAACTCAGCTTCATGCAAGGCTATGTCATTTATAACAATTGTGGGCCCTTAATCCTTATAATTAATTTCTCAAACTCTAACTTTATCGTCAATATCTTGAAGGAGAGTTTTAACACATTCAATGAGTCTCTTTAATGTTCTAGAATGTCCACAGCTCGTTGCTATATGAAGTAGGGTTTCATTCTTATCATTGACCTTCATTACAAATGAAGGACATGTGTAAAATCTCTTCGACAAATGCCTCTAATACTTCATTGTTCTTTATTCTTTATTGAAACGAATTAATTACTTGACATTACAGTTATTGAAACGAATTAATTACTTGACATTACAGTCATTCTTCTCTCTTTATTGAAAGGATTAATATGTCCGAGTAAGCTTGATGAACAATATACAAGTATAAATTGATGAATGGACAAAAGGTTTACATGAATTTCAGATTTTTTTTCTTATGTGGCTATTCTTTTTACATGTTTAAAAGTTTCAGTTTTAGTCTACCCAAAGAAAAAAGTTAATGTTACTACTACAGTAAGCAACGATCATGTTTTTTTTTTTAATTGCTTTAATTATTATAATAAACCAACTTTTTTACGAGCTAAAAATTTCATTGAAATACAAAACTTAATGACTTTTAAAATAATTACAAAACTTTTTAATATAATTTTATTAAATGAGTGTTTAAATTTTTTTATTAGAGTAAAAAAATGAATAAATTTTTAATTAATCTTTATATATATATATATAATAGAAATTTGCCAGCAACATCATTAGTGCTGTAACTGAGTGAATTAACAAATATTTACAAGAGTTATGAGTTATTTTCTAAAAAAATATAAAAAAAATTAATCATTTAGTCTCTATAATTTATATGAATTTATAAATTAGTCCTTATATTTTAATTCTTTTAAATTAATCCTCATAGATTCAAAAACTTTTAAATTGGTCCTGCCGTTTTGCTTTTTAACACGGTTAATAAAATGCTAATATGATTTGACCATGTGAGATGTCAAATCATCATTTTTTAAAATATTTTTTAATTTTAACTATCCCAAGGACTGGCGTTGAAAGTGTATCGTTGACATGGACTTTTAATTGTTCTTCCTCTTAGAATGGAGTGCAGTATGCGTCCATGACTATGGACTTTTCCTTGCATTATCAAAGAGGTTATGGCCTTCACTAATGGTAGAGTAAGAATCCCTTATCGGTCGTGTTGGCTTAAATGTGAAATGACCCAAACCTATATTTGATAAATGACAAACTAAATGATGAAAGAAAAAGATTTAGCCTACATCAAAGAAATTAGCAACTTTAGAGTAATTTAAATCTTAGCACAGATCAGCAAAATAGAGTGAAAGATAACTCATAAAAATTATCTCTTAAATAAAGTATAAAAAGTTGTTTTACAGAGACAAATATCAGAATTCCTCTAAACTCCCACTACCACATGCTGTCAGTGCCTCTGCTCTGCCTCTTGTAGCTATCAACAGAAGCGGCTATTAATGGCACCCTCAGCAGACCAAAAACAATCGTGCCAATAGAACCCAAAATTTGTACCTCATGGTGATTAAAGAAGGAGCAACCAAATAACTCTCTTATCATTAAGATTTGCAACAATAAATGCTCTCCAACAATTTTTTCTGAGAAAGCTATAAATAAATTAAAGTTGCTCCCTTCGAAGAGGTGATACAGAGAATTAAAAAAGAGATTAAGAGAAAAAACATTTTGTAATATTTTGTTTAAGAGCTATTAGAGAAAACTCAACTTGTAAGGGTTCACAAAACTCATTTTCTTCTTCTACTGGTGTTATGCCTCTATCTTAGTGGAGAAGAGGGTTGTATTAGAGTTTGACGTTGAGCTAAAAAACCTTATGCTTGAAGTTAACACGTGAAAACTCCGTGAGAAATTGTAAAAAAACTATCTTTAATGGAAAATCCTTTGGAGAAGTCAAAAAGACTGGAAGTAGGCATTGTGGTTGGTCGAATCAGGATAAATTTGTGTGTTTGATTCTCTTTCCCAGAACTTTGCATGTTTAGTTAATTTTTCAATCGACTTCAAATTTTATATTTAACTATTTTATCCATTCATCCTTTCTCTTCAAGTAATACAATTAAGTAAAATATTTATAGTTAACTGTCTTTCTTACTAACAGAGTGAATTCACAGTTAAAAGGTTCAATCAACTTTATTTTATTACAGTTAACTGTTCTTTTCAAATTATAGTTGACTAAAGAGATTTTTAATTAACTTGCCTTTCTTTTAGTAGAGTAAATGTCTTACTAAAAAATTTAATCAACTGTATTTTATTTCAGTCAACTATTTATTGTAAATTATAGTTGATTCTAAAATTTTCAATTAATTATATTGTTAAAAATAGATTTTTTGCAAAAATTTTTAGAACACTTATTTATACCTCCCCTCTCTACGTGCACTATTAGGTCCATGTCAAAAAACAATGCTATAGACTAAGTATTACTACTTCTTACCTCCTAAAACCCAATATTATGAATACTAATAAGGTCATAATTGTATTTTATCCTTGCTTTTGTATTTGATATGAAGTGAATTAATGTTTGCTATTAAAGGATCTAATCACAATGTCATAACCCACTTGTGTTTTAATCTTTCACACCCTTATCAACATGGAATCAAAAGAGAACTACCACAACGTCCTACGCGGGTAACTTCTGAAAGTTGTGCTCTGTTTTATCAAACTAAAACAGAGTATTATTCTCCTATCTTCTCGGTTTGTACTTCTTTACAGAATAGTAACTCCATGCTATTCACACCTCCACTGTTTTCTTACTCTGCTTTCTATTCCAAAATCAAAATATTATGTAAGCAATGTTTAGCTATTTCTTACTTAGTTAGCTTTAGTGTCCCTCATTCGTAACATACACCATAGTGCGTAGAACCTTCTTGTGAAGTCTGACAATCACCTTTTGATGACTCCTACAGACAGTGGTGTGGCGTTCCTGCTCGTTAGCTTAGGTCTTTGACATCCTTTATTTAACCCAAAGAAAAAAAGTAAACAATTTTCATTTGTTTGGTTGCAGAGAATCCAAGCTGTCAGGCGTGGTAGGCCGATGGGGTAGAGATGCACACTGCACTCCACTTCAAAAGGAAGAATAATTATAAAAAAAAAAAAAAAAAAAGAGTTAAAGTTATCAATCCTCCAACATAAGTCCTTGGGAACTAGGATGGTTAAAATTTAAGAATATTAAATATAATGAGTCATTTATTTAGGGGGCATCTTGCATGTCACATGTAAATTCAATTCCTTTATCAAAGTTTCATTAAGCTTAATTGGTTTCAACTATGTAGAAGCAAAAGTACATGGCAATTGAATTCAGAAGTAACTTCGAGAATTTAAAAATTAATTGTTGGAATCGAAGTGCAAGTGAATGTGAAATAAAGAATATTAGATAAGATTAAAGGTCTCTTAAAAGAATGTCTCCCCAATTTTATATTGACTTCTCGAGCCACCAATCTAGCATTATTGACATATAAAGTGATCAGAAAACTGATGGAAGAGTTTGTCATGCCAAGTGTATAATGGGCAAAGAAGATGAAGCCGACAATGCCCCATTCCACTATCAAGAATTTCAACACACAACCCAATGTCAAGGGAAATCACTACAGAAACAAAAAAGCTATTGTCACAGTTTTTTAATGAATTTTGTAAGGATTTTAACCATTGTAAATAATTTATACGATGGTCAATAAAAATGTTACAAAAATCAAAATCACAAACAAAATTTTTACTTTTTTTGTTAATACCAGAGATGTTGTCACAGTAACACATTTTTGTGATACAACTCTTGTTAAAGTCATAAAGAAAAAAGTTATTACAACGACTTTAAAAGTGATGTAGTGTCATTTTATGTGATGTTATGTTTGATCAATGTAAATTGGAACGTGGTTATAATGATCTAGTTGAACAGTCGCTATAGCTTGACAAACCTCCCTAGCAATTAAGTTTTTATTTTTTATATAAAAGACATGGAAAAAAAATAGAAAAATAAAGGAAGAGTTAGAAAATGAGTCCAAGGAAGTGTTGCTACTTTCGAAGAAAGAGGTCCCCCAACAATTAAATTATGCTTCAATATTGTTCTTGTATTTCTTTTTAATAAAACTCCACTAGTAGTATTCATATTAAGATAAATAAATTATTTGGAAGAGATGATGGAAGCAAAAGTTCATTTTGGCCATGGTACTAGGAGATGGAATCCTAAAATGGCACCTTATATATCTACAAAGTATAAAGATTTATTCATATTACAAATTTTATTAGAACTACTCTTTTTTATTAGAAACTTATAATTTAGTTTTTGATGCAACAAGAAAAAAAATTCTTAGTTGTTGGTACAAAAGATAAAGCAGTTGATTTAGTAGCACAGAATTATGCTCAATGTCATAAGTTTAGGGACTTGAGTCACCATTTTGAAGTCAATCAATAGCATCCTGAAGTCACCATTTTCATGTCTGAATTGGTCAAATATATCTGCGTCTATACATGTCTCACTCTCAATGACAGTATGGTCCAATTGCTTATAGTTGTGAACTCTAATACAACTAGAGATACTTGACATTTGATAAGCAATAAACATACCGAGTGAAGCATTATAACCTTGTTGTCTAAGCAAATGAAACCATAATTAAGGAAATGGTGTGGATATCTTTGCCATCAAATGGTGGAGGGTTCTTGTGCATATTCTGTAATATCTCTTTGATCTCGCTTTTAAAATGATAAGACACACCTAAACGTGGGATGTTGTCGGTAAAGTTCAATTTTTCTATAGAATCCTCAACTCAGGCCAGTGTCAAATTTCGAACTAGGTCCTGCAAATGTTTGAATTGTTGTTGGATTTCCAATTCTCTATTCTGCACCTTCAAAATTCATGAGAAATTTTTGGGCCAAAAGAAGGTAACATGTGGAGTAGATTAAAAAAAAATAATTATAGTATAACACTATAATGCAACTAGGGTCATACGGACAATAAATAAACTATTATTATTATAAAAGACTGAGAAAATAAGTAGAATAAAATTTTTATTATATATATATATATATATATATATATATCAAGTCTGGAAAATAAAAATGAAGATCTTTTACTCCAATAATATTATTAGTTGAGGTTTTAGTTATATACAAAACATCTTTTAATCCCACCTTGGGACTTGCCAATCTCATGATACTTATTTATATACATAGTTATCCAAATTGTAAGTTAACTTGTTAAATTCGTCAATTTTATGATTTTTAGGTGAGAAAATTGATTTAACTTGATCATAAAATTGGAATCGAAGTAGACTCAGTCAAATTCAAATAAAATTAGTTAAATTCGAGTAGATTTGCTGAGTTTGACCAAAGTCAACTAAAGTAAATTTTTTTTAAATTTTTGGCCTAAATATGAATAATATAACATTCTAATCAATTTTTTTGAAGAAAAATTAGCTAACTTTAAGCTCAACTCAATCATTTCAACCATTAAACATAAAAAAAATTATATTACAAATATAATTATATATTATGACTCTAATATAATTTACTTGTAATTAATAGCAAATAATATATTACATTGTGATCAAATAGTTAACTCTATTTTCAAAATTAAATTTTTTTTTAATTGCACAACTTAAATTTCATTATTTTACATATATATATATATATATATATATGTATTTAATATTTACTTTAACTTGTTTACATTATTATTACTATTATTTTAAATTTAAATTTCTTTAAATTTTTATATTAGTAAGTATTATAATAACAAAATATGCCTTTAATTTTTTTTAATAAATTTAATTTCAACATTTCTCAAAAAACTTTTAAATTCAATTTTTATCTAATTAATTATAATTAAAAGTTCTACGATTTAAGTATATTTTCTTAATAATTTTTTTTTTATCATTTTCTAGTTCTATAATTTGGGTTATTATAATAGTATTTTGTATATATATATATATATATATGTGTGTGTTTTTTTTTTGTATTTTTAAAATTTGATTATATTTAATAATTATTCATTAATAGAGATAAAATTTTACGATTTTACATTACAAATTTATACATTCTTTATAATTTTACTTAAACTCGTGAGTTTGATAACATTACTTATATGTAGTAATTTCATATAAAGATTGATTGCCAGCCTAGAGTTCTTAATATACATATATATATATATATATATATATATATATATATATATATATAAATTGTTTTATTGGCTGTATGAGCCCATTCTTGTAAACAAAATTTTTACCCTGTTAGGAATCAAAGTGACATGTTTTTACCCTTCAATATTGATCTCATATATCATATTAAGTAAGCTGTTGTTAGCAACAAAAAAGATTGTTAGTGAAAGTGCAAGAGATCAGAGAACATGAGAAGCAGTGGTGAAGTACTGATATCTCCAGACACTGGGACTAAAAATCTGCGATGGGACGCTTAATCAGAGTAGTGTGATCTGTGGAAGACATTTCTGCTTTAAAGGCTATAAAGTAGAAAATGATTATTGTTTAGCTTAGTTTTAAAACCTTATGTGCTTTGCTATTTATAAAACTCGGCTATCAGCAAAAACGCAAATGGAAAAAGGAGAGTTTGAATCCTGCAAATTTTATCCTGCTGCAATAATAAATGAGCTGTTGAATTTATTTCTTAATAAATTTTGATTATTAAAATAAAAATTTTATTTTTATCAATTTAAATTTCTAAAATTTTTCGATTTCAATAACTTGAAATTAAATACAAACATCTTATACAATAGAGATCATTGGATGCCACTAAAAAGAATTATGTTACAAAAGGAATTGATCCACCAATAAAGCGATAGATCAATGCCTACCATCAATTTTTTGTTTTCGAAAAAAAAAAATTGCAGCAGGACAGTTTTACAATAGGGCACGTTACTTGCATTGAGATGTGTTCAATTTTTCACATTATTATTTGAGAAGTGTGGCCATTACCACTCCAACCAATTACTTTTCTATGTAGTTGCATATTTTTAATAGAATTTCAAATTCATTTTTTATTTTGATAAAGATAAAAAATACAATGATATATTTTTCCAGAATAATAATATTTTAAAGAAAAAGATATTTGAACTACAAAAGTGATAATTAATTTTATTGTTAAAAAAATTTCTTTCTATTTGAAAATAAAAAAATTCCCAAGTTCACAATGAAGTATTTTATTTCATTTCAAATTAAAAAATTTTAACAATAAACTCCAAAACGTACCACTTTTGTTCAAGTATCTTTTTCTTTTAAAATTATACTATTGCGGAAAAATATCATTGAAGATGTTTTCTATCTTATCAAAATAAAAAACTAATTTGATCGTATAATAATACAGTAAAAATGAAAACATTTCAAAAGTGTGTAACGTGTCCTTTACATAATTTATAAGAAACTATCTTAAATATATTGAGCAAATAAAAATGCAGTGGATTTAATTCTTATATTATTATTTAAGTAATATTGGGGGTAAAAGAGCTTGATGAGATGTCGGCCAAATTAAAGTTGATAAGTTCCTAAGTGGAAAAAACAAAAACAGAAAAAGATAATTTTTCATTTTTCAGTTGTTGAGATTTTGTAATCTAAGACGGATAATTAATGTATAATAGTCTTGCAAGTTGCCGAACTGGAATGATATTTCCGTATAAGTATACACAGTAAAATATGAGAAGCCAAACTGGAATGATAAGGTTCACTTCACTCGATGTTAGATCTAACATGGCCCCTCATTTTCCGCAAGGAGGGAAGTGACTTCTCATACAATCCCTTGCTTGATCGGCAAATCAGAGGCCAAACGTAAAAGGATGCCTAGATACTGATAGTACTTTCTTAATTCATCACTCCTAATTTCTATAGTGTAAATTTAGTTTTTAACTAATAAAAATTTTAGTATATTTAATTTAAATTTAATAAAAAATAAAAAATATCAATTTTTATATTACTAAAAAATTAAATTGATACTAATAATAGTATAAGTGAATAAGATTGTTCAAACTCCGAGTCGGATTTCGAGTTGGTATGGTCATGTTTGACAGTACCCTGTGGCTTCACCCTATTCAGCCCGTTACGTTATGTAATTGAGTGGGTCATTTAGGTCTTCTTTTTTTTTTAATTTCTACGTATTTAAATTTAAATGTTTTATAAAATTTTGTTGGTTTATATATAGTAAATAGAATATTTTATATTAATAAAATAATTTATATTTAACATAGACAAAAAATGGTTATTTCGTTTAAAATAATAATTTCTAATAATGTGTGTATATATATATAGGACTGGGTTATGCTATTTTGGCCGAGATCAAGTCTTACGTGATAAATTTAATCTCCTGGTCTAAGGATAATGCATGACTTGACTAAACTTAGCTTAATTTAAAATGATCAGATTAGATAAATTTGACTAAATTGACTTAAGTTATACTTCTCTATAAGTGAAAGTTAATTTTTGACTAAATTTATAAAAGAAAAATTAAATTAAGGTTAAAATTAACAAAAAATTTATAAAATGTTAACTAATAAATAAAACGTCATTAACACTTTTGAACCACATAATATTTTATTGAAAAAAAGTAAAGAATTAAAATAATATTTTATTTTATTTTTTGGTTTTTTAAAAAATTGACATTTGTTGAATTTCATGTGCTTCATCGACCCATGGCAACCTGTAGTCTATTTTTTTACACAGTAAAGCATGAGAAGCCAAACTTGAACGATAACGTTCACTTGATGTTTGGTCTAACGTGGCCCCTCGTTTCGCGGAGCACGGACCTGTGCCTTTTACCAGCAAAACAGGAGAGGATGACAGAAGTGGATCATCCTCTCCGTTTCGCGCAACAAGAGTAGTGACCTGACCGGTGATACAGAGTCTAACTAGCTAGGCAAATCAGAAGCCGAACGTAAAAAGATGCCTAAACACTGGTACTACTTTCCTCATTTATCACATCCTAATGCTATAGAGTCTGACACGCTATGATCTGTGGCACATCGGGAAGCGAGAAGCAGGTCACACTCAGAGCGCAGAGCTTGCTCGATTGGGCTAGTCGGAACAGAATCCCCAATTATGCCCACTAATGACTTGTTATTTATCACCCCAACACAATCACACAATCTCCTCTGATGTGACTCATCGGCTCCGCTTATGGCTTTGTTCGGTCCCATGAACAAGGTAATTTGGGAAATATCTAGATGGGTGATTTGGATAGTCTCTATTTTTATTTTTTTTTAAATTTTAAACAAAAATAAACACAGAATGAATTTAAATTATAAATCTCACTTGCGTTATATCTATTTTATTTTACAATTAATACAAAAATTGATGAAAATAATGGGGAAGATCCCAGTCTCTGATAAGATGGCCCATCCCAATCATTCTGTTCTGCTTCTTCATATTAAGAATTCAGATTTTTTAACCTTTATTGTAATAAAAAAATGATTTAATTCTTTATTTATTATTAAATGATAATTTTAGTTTTTTTTTAATTTATTTCTTAAAATAAGACCAGCTCGCGGCACCCACTCGAACGGCGACGCCTTTTTTTTTTGGCTCATTTACTTTTTAATCTGATATAGTCTAGATGTGTTGGGTTTCAAATTTGCAGTGCAACCTTATCTATCAATAAAAAATTATTATTTTTAATAATATTTTACATGATGTGAATTAATAATATTTAATTTAAAGGATTATAACTTTTTTTAAAAAATTATATTTTAAGCCTCTATCATTTCATTCAATTTTTAATTTAATTCTTACAGCTTAATGAATTTAGGGTTTTAGTCATTACAATTAAAATTTTGTTAAATATGTTGATGATATAATTAAGTATATATTATGTTAACTATAAATTTATATGATTGATGTTAGTATAAATTATGAAAATGAATAATAAAGTAATATTAAGTCACATGTATAACAAAATATTGATAAAAATATTATGATGTGGATTAAATTAAAAGTCATTTGAACTCTAAGGATGTAATTATAATTTTTTTTAATCATAAGAATTAAATTAAATAAAGTAAAATTATAAAGACCAAAAGTATAATTTTTTTGAATTTCTTTTTTCCTTTTCACTTTTATCATGTAGATGTATGTATTAAAACAACCGCACATATAGAAAGAATTTCAGTTAAAAATAACAATGCAAATCGATAACTTTTAAATTAGTATTATTGATTTAATTTTAAAAATTTAATCTATGGGTCTGCCTTTATAATCTTATTTTGCTAACCTCACTAGAATAGTGAAGCACACTTGAAACTCACAACGCATCTCTCTCTCTCTCTCTCTCTCTCTCTCTCTATATATATATATATTACAACAATGAAAGTTATTCAAACTTGTATATTAATTCTATTCCATAGAAGTTGAAATAACATTGGGTATGATTTAAGAATGGATTTAGACTGCCTTTTTCTCTTTTTGTTAATGTTAGGTATGGACTGATATAAAATAAGATTTATTTAAATAACAAATTTTATTAAAATATATAGAGTCACTTAAATAATAAATTTTATTTATTTTGTATTTATTTTTACTGACATAATATTAACATTTAAAATGATCAAATAATGGAATAAAATCAATATAAACCGTACAAATATATATTTTATTCAATATATAAATGCAATTAATAAAATACTTTAGCATAAAGTTAAAGGGGTGAGTTCGAATTTGATCCGATGTAAGAAAAAAAGGGTTAAATAATCGCTCATAATTAACTGGGTGTTGTTCAATTTTTTTACATGTTATATATTTCTTAAAAATTAATAATAAAGAATTGTAGAACTATAAGTAGCCCTTATTCTGAATTTTTTTTCTTACTTTAAAATAATAATTTGTTAAAAATAAAATTTCATAAAAAATAGTGTGAGAGAAGAATTATTTGTTTGGTAAAATTATTTAACAGATTTATTATTAATATTTTAAAATTTTATATTAACAATTTTTGAAAAATTTATTTTTTTGTGAAATTATTTAAAATTATATGAAGTTAAGAGAATAAATAAAAAAATTGAATATAATTATATTAATCAATGAATTTGAGTGAAATAATTTTGTCTTAAAAAAATAGTTTTCTAATTTTACATTTAAGTTGCATCTGAAAAGACGTTTATGCGCTTAAGTTGATAAGAAAACAAAAAAAAAAAAAAAGGAAAAATGATAATTATCAACTGTGGTTAATTTTAAAATAATTTTTTACTTTTAAAATTAGTCTACTTTTCTTACTTAAGATAAAATATTTTTTATTATTAAATTTAGTCTAATTTAAAGATTGTTATTTTAACTTAATCTTAATAAAAAATCAATTTAACTTGCATTTTTTAGTATAAATAATAATACTAATCCCATTCGATTAGATTAAGCTAAGTTAAAATAAAAAATTTATAATTTTTATTAAATCAGGTCAAATTTTAAAGTCACAAGACTTATGGTCTAATATTATATTTTTATTTTTATAAATCTATTTTGTATTATTTATAATAATTTTTATTAAAAATAATTTTTTAAATATTATTTATTTTTAACTTGTAACCACTTTTTTTTTTTCAAATCTCAATTTTCTTTTTATTTTGTTTATATATATTTTAAATCTTAATTTTTTAATTTTTTTAAAATTAAATTTTATTAATAAAAAGTTTTTAAAAATAAAAGTTTTTAAAAAAATAAAATAAATACCCGGTATCAGACCAAAATGGGGATCTCGAGTCTTTAAAAAAATACCAGCCTAAAAATGAACTATATCGTAAAAATCCAGCCAAGTCTGGCCGTGTTCACCCATTTGCTCACAATAACAGGGCCACACATTTTCCAACGGTGACTTTCTATTACACAGCACTGGAACGCTCATATGAACCAAACAGCACCAGAACCAAAGCCACCACCATCGCCTTCTCGAGGGAAATTTTGGCAAGTACGAACCAGTGACAAATTCCTTCCCTTCCTAAATTCTCAAAGTCCAATACCAATTTCTTCGTTCGTCTTTATCTGCATGTACAAAATTCCATTGCCCAAGGAATTTCTCGCTGTCTGCGTCTGAATCTGAAACCATACTGCTTTTTCAGAATCTAGGTTTACTACTATCAGATTCTTACCTAAATTTAGCTTATCGCCTGGATATCTTACCCAGAACATGTCGCTCTCGTTTCAGGCAACATCTACTTTTGCTTTTGCTCAAATATTCCCAATGCTCCATCAATAGTCTCCATCCACAACCTTCTAATCCCTTTGCTTAACTCGCTGTTCTGTTTTCATTGTCTTTTAAGGTGATGGACCTTCTTGATTCTATATATATATATATATATACTGGTTCGTGAAAGTGCTCGTGTTTCTCGCCTGCATATCTTACCCAGAACATGTCGCTCTCATTTCAGGCAACATCTACTTTTGCTTTTGCTCAAATATTCCCAATGCTCCATCAATAGTCTCCATCCGCAACCTTCTAATCCCTTTGCTTAACTCGCTGCTCTGTTTTCATTGTCTTTTAAGGTGATGGACCTTCTTGATTCTATCTATATATATATATATATATTGGTTCGTGAAAGTGCTCGTGTTTCTTCCTGTGTTTTTTCTTCTGCTAATTTTTCGATCTTGTATGAGAAGAACAATATGGCGAGGGAGAAGATTCAGATTAGGAAGATCGACAACGCCACGGCGAGGCAGGTGACGTTCTTGAAGCGTCGGAGAGGACTGTTCAAGAAAGCTGAGGAACTCTCAGTTCTTTGCGATGCAGATGTTGCCCTTGTGATCTTCTCCTCTACAGGGAAGCTCTTTGATTACTCCAGCTCAAGGTCTCTCTCTCTCTCAATATATATATATATATATATATATATATATATATATATATATATATATATATATATATTTCACGCTTTTCAGAATAACGACTAGAATAAGCAATATGAAAAGCAGACTCTCTAGTCTTTACCCATTAGGATTAAAGAGATGATAAGAATGTTAGGTACGGTATTGAAGCTTCAATTTGGATTTGCTTTTACTCGTGTAGACATAAGGATAGCTAATAATATACCATAAAACTTATTTGCGATTTTTTTTTCTTAGATGTAGTTCCTATTATTGAATGATGTATGTTTCTATTTAACAAAAAAAAATGTATGTTTTTAGCTATTTTATCCATGAATTTTAGAAATATAATTCTGAAACGCTATTTATTCTTCTTGTTAGTCCTTCATTAATTAAAAGAAAAAAGGCAAAACATGATCTAGGATTAACCACAAACAAGTTAAAGTTTCTTGGAATTCAATAATGTATTTTTAATATTTGTAGTCAAATAATTAAGACATATTTTTTAAAGACTATAAAGTAGATATATTTTTTTAAAAATTAACTTAATTAAGGTTTTATTTTTTAATTACATGTCCGACTCATTCGTAAAATTATGCAAGTAATTAATTTTTTATAGCTCAATATTATATAATTGAGTGTTCCAAATTCATTTTCATGTATAATGTGTTTGTCAAGGTCTTAAATAAATTTTGATACTTTGTATATGATAGTTCTAACAGCTTTTAGAAATGAATTTATTGAATTGTTATATAATATTTTTAATTTTATTTTAATTTATATTAAACCATTCTAACAAATTTTAAAATTTAAACTATTACATTTTTATTCACAATTCTGATTTTTTAAAATTTACCTATGGAATTCCATATAATCTATTCTCGTATTTGATATAGCTGTAATGTTCGCCATCATAGTGGCGATTTGGAGCGTGGGAGATGTGGAACAGTAGAGAATAGGGAAGAGATGAAAGGGAAAAAGAGAAATTTAAGAGAAAATGAGTGAGGTAGGGAAGATGGACGGGGAACTGACAATAAATTTTAAATCATTCAAAAAAATTTTGACAATAGATGAAAAGGGACTATGTATGGAAAGTTTATTATAAAAAATAAGACAACTAAAACTTGGAAAATAGAAAAATATAAAATTTAAATGTAATTTTAACTTTTATGTTTATCTTTTTAATCATTAAACTTTTAAACTTTAAACAGTTAGTAAAATTTCTCTTAATTTATTCTTTTATTAAAGGAAGGACGAGAATGGGGAAATAGGTAATGTTGTGCAAAATATTATTTTTGTTCCTTATTTTTAAGTCTGCTTTTATTTGGATCTTTTACTAATTTTTAGTTACTAATTGATTATTCATTTATGGGTTTAGTTTCACTTTGCTCCCTCATTGCTTCTTAGTCAAAATTTGGTTCTTGGCTTATGACTCAAGTCTTAATTTTATTTTTACTAACATTAATACTAAGACATTTAGTTCAAATTTAGTTGAGAATTAACTTTTATATTAGTGAGAAGTTATTTGAGACTAAACTCATAAGTGATGGACTAAATTGATACTAGAAATTAATAAGAGATCAAATTGATCTTGTAAATGAAGGATTAATTCAAGATTAAGTGGACCAAATTGAAATTTAATTGATAAATGAAAGACCAAAATAATATTTTACTCAATGTTTATAATTCTCTTTTTGGTTTAAAGATTTGGGGTGAACATTAAATTTTTACTTTAAAACATTTATTTTGTATTAATTATTTTATATTTTTTGCAAACATTTCATTGTCATCTTAAAAAAAAAAAGTATCTAATTATTTAATGGAATTCGCTGGTTCATTGTACGCGTGGCCTTGTGAATGTACATACATCGACTAATTTTAGCTAACAATGTTAAGAAAAAGAACACTTGCAACCAGGGATCAAGATTGGAAAGATATTTTTTTTTTTTTAAAAAAAATGTATTATTTTTTAAAGTAAATATATATTAATATTTTAAATAAATACAATGATATTTTGTTAAAAAAAAGACTCAACACATTGTAAGATACGTAAAATAAATTGTAAAATATTTGAAGTAGTTCAGTTTATATAATATATATATATATATATATATATGTTTATATATTTTAAAAAAATACTTAATTTTATTGTTTTAAAAAATATCTTTTAAATTGGACATTTGAGATCCTTGGAAGAGATCCTACGATGCTAATTTTTTAATGTGAAAAATTGTCCATACAGTTACTACTGGTGATGCTGTTTTGGTTAAAATATATTTGGTATAGAAAAAGTAAACCGACGATATTTAGTGACTAGGGTGATAACATTATAGGTAGTGTGATATCTATGTAGGTAATATAATATTTCTACATCCTCTAATGATTGTTCTTGGCACGCCTAGTTAGCTAATTTTATTGCCTAAGTGGATGTTATTAGACCTTAATTAGAAGAACATTGAGGATTTTTACAATCATGTAGGAAAAAATTGATATTGAGAATTTTACGTTTTGCTTTGTATTTTTAATGCTTTTTTACTTTCTATGGGATGAAATATATATTATCAATGCGTAACAATTAATGATATATTCAATCCTATCTTCTGCAATTAGTTTTATGTTTTGTTTTTTGTTTTTCTTTTTGTTTAGCTTTACATTGCTACATAATAAGTTAGAAAAAAAAAATTTCTTTCTAGTTTCAATTATTTATTCTTCTTCCGAAAAGTAAAGCATATAAAGTTTAACAGAGAAGAAGTGCAGCAAAACGTCGACGTTTGCTGCACAGCAGGCGCATCGCATTTTTTAACATGAAATTTGTGGGCTTTGAAAATCCCACTTAAAGCTTCATTCGGCGGCTTATAAAATCTGCAAATTTTTTCATTACTTCTACGAATGTGGCATTCGAAGCAGCATGTAAAATCTAAAAAAAATTTCAGCGTTTTATGAATGTAGCATATAAACTAATTATATATTTTATTATACGAATTCATAATCCGGGGCTCTGAATGTGACATTTGATAATTTGTCTTCTGAAGTATGAAGGAAATACTAGAAAGGCACTATTTGCACTCCAAGAACCTCTCGAAGCTGAACCAACCGTCTCTTGAGTTGCAGGTCAGTGAACCTGTTACATTTAACAGTTCATTAAATAAACAATATTATTCGACTATCTGTATTTATAATTTAGTTATTAAAATTGATAATTTTTTAAAATTTTATTTAACAGTTCTAAATAATTCACAAACTTGATCCGTCTGTTATTATCCTTTTAGCAGTTCGTGCTGTTAAAACCCTCATAGCAAAATGTAGGAGAAATTAATGTTGCAAAACTGAAATAGGCATATACACGCACATACATGCATGTATTGTTTCATAATTTATTTTATACTGTAGCTAGTTGAGAACAGCAACTACTCGAGTTTGAGCAAGGAAATTGATGAGAAGAGCCATCAACTAAGGTACAAGTCCCTCAATTTCGTGAACGATTTGTCTGTCATGATTGCTGAAACCAAAAGTATAATTAAGAAAATAATATTATATATGTTTATATATAGGCAGATGAGAGGAGAGGATCTTCAAGGATTAGATATTGACGAATTACAGCAACTAGAGATGTGTCTGGAAGCTGGGTTGGGCCGTGTAATGGAAACGAAGGTCTGTGGCTATACATCACTGTTCTCAAGAATCATTGGCTTCATGCTTTTTAGTACTTGATACAATTGAAATCTTCCTGTTTAATTTCAGGGACAGATGATGATGGATGAGATGAGAGATCTACAAAGAAAGGAAATGCAATTGTTGGAAGAGAACGAGCGCTTAAGATGTCAAGTATGAACTTTTTCTTTGTTTTTTTTAATCTGGTGCCATTACAATACCTGCTGTACGCATTGTAAATCATTGGATAAAGTGATCATATGCAGTTTTATTTTTATTTAGCAGTTCAAAATACGTACAACAGACGTTGTTACTGCAATATATTAATTTTGTTCTTTTTGTATGCCGATCTGTGTGTGATCAGTCTTCTGTAACTGCTAATGAAAAACCCTTGTATATGTGTTGGGACTGAAGGTGACAGAAATGTCTTTTGTGGATAAACAGTGTGGTGCCGAGGAAGGTCACTCATCGGAGTCTGTCGGTAACTTTTGCAGCTACAATGGGCCTCCTCAAGACTATGATGTTAACTCAGACACGTCCCTGAGATTGGGGTGAGTTTCAAGTTCCTAACCATTTATTCATTTTGAATTTCGGTAAATTAATACTAGGCCAGCCTAATCTGGATAAATATGTAAATTTTTTATTTTACCTTGACTCAACCTGACTTGATATGACTGAGATAGAGTAGATTGACTAGATTCACTAGATTTATGAACACCGGAAGGCTTAATTTGTTGACTTCACTTGTAGTAGAATGTTGGGATCAAACATAAAGTAGGAAGTTTTACTTTTACATGAAAAAGAAATTGGCCAGCCCAATTCAGTCAAATATGCAAAATTATTTAAATTTTGACCTGATTCAACTCAAGATTTGATTCATTGAGTCCAACAGATCCATAAATCCCCATAATCATGCATATATTGAAGGCTTAATTTGTTGACTTCACTAGTAGTAGAATGTTGGGATCAAACGTATAGTAGGATGATTAACATGAAAAAGAGATAGGTTAGATGTGTAGGGAATTAACTTGTACATCTAAAGCGTTAAAGATTAGGGGTTAATAAGTGATGCAAGTCCATGATTTTTTTTTTTTTTTTTTTTTGCGAAGTGTAATAAATTAAGACTCCGAAGTGTTAGACTGCGCCATTTAAAGATCCTCTTACATTTCAGGATACAGTAAAGCTTTCTTTTTTTCTTAGTTCATTTGTTTTATTGATGTTTGGACAATTACTTGCAGATTGCCATATTCTGGCTGAAGGGAATTTCCAGTGTTGAAACCTTTAGCAGAGAGAAGCAAAGTCTATGGTTTAAATGTGAAGGCTCTGAGCCATGTGTCTGTAGGTGTACGAGTAACATGTGAACATCGATATCATCTAGGAAAAAACTATACGGAAGAAGTAATCCTCTCACCTAATTTTGCATTTAAGCTTGTGCTATCCTAGCTTCTCGCCGAATGCCTTGTGTTGGATTCAGTTTAAGTTTTATAATAAATAATAAATTAGATTAATTGATAAGCAAAATATGTAATGATTTCTTGAAGAAAAATGTTATGTGGAATAAGACTTGGCCATGTGATTAAATGGTTGCCCCCCTTTTGTTTTCCAATATTCATCTATTTATGAACAGAGAAGCTAGAGAAAAATTTCACCTGGGTAAACATTGGTATGGCTTTATTCTAGCAATTTTGAAGTCCAATAATCCTGTTTCAGATTTGATACTGGAACAGCTATGATAAGTACGTGTTCTAAACAAATTGGTGTAAAAAATTATTTTAGTCCCATGTCTATTATTCTAATTTTAATGTTGGCCCTTACAGATTTTGTCTTTCATTTGAGTTTAATTTTAATTTGATCTTGAACTTTTCTGTTTATGTTCAATTTAATCCTTTTTTAATATAAATTAACATAATTTAAATTTAATTGAGATTAGGGATCATAAGTGAATGATCAAATTGATATTGAAATGGATCAAACTAAAGTTAAAAATCATCGAACAACTAAATTAATAGTCAATTATAAGTGAGGAATCAGGATCATGTTTGATTCGATCATATTAAGTCTCCATCAAGTGCATGGCCATCGGAGTTAGTTATGTGTTTGGTGCAATTGTGAAAGGGATGAACATAATCAATATATTAAGCCGATCAGTTGATTCTGTAAGCTTAGTAACAGTGATAATTTTTACAATCATTTAGGACATCGGTGTTTTGTCTCATCAAACAGCGCACATAAATATATTTATGCTGAGGTGGGGGTTTTATTTGTATATAAAAAAATAAAAATAAAGCTTAAAAAGTAAATTAACATGTTCAGTGGGACATGGTAAGCTACTAAAATACTGTATTTATATATATTTTTATAAAAAATTATTGATAAGTACAAAATTTATCTGCATCAATGACATATTGTAATATTAATTTGAGTTTCTGTTGTTATATTGATGATGTAGCCATCTAATGCTTTGAGCATCATTTGATTGTCTAAATTCTAAATTTTAAAACCTAAAATTGATCATTTTTGAAAATTAAAATGAATAAATATTTAAAACGGATACAAATAATTTAAAAATATTTATTTTACAAGTATAAGTAATTTTACAGTACCTGCTAAAAATAACTAAAACATGTGATCTATTTTAATTGTTAATATATAATTTTATAAACTTTTTATATACATACGTGACATAGAAGTTTACAATTTTTTTATTTGATTTGATTTTGGATATATCGTATTATATTTACATTAATGTTTGTGATTGTCTGAGGATGATTACAATTTTAAGTTTAATTAACAATGGATTTCCTTCCTGATAATTCGCCTAATAATATGAAATATTATTTACATTTTTCATTTTGGGTTTGAGGCCTTTTTCTGGACGAAGCCTGAGGCTTTAAAGTATTATAAATAAATTTTTTAATGAATAAGTTATATTTCAAATTTTATATATTAATATGATAATTTTTTCCCGAAAAATTTTACAATTATTTGATAACAAAACATTATTTTAATTTTTTATTTATTAGTTAGTTTTTTATTTATTTTCATTTTCAATTTTATTTTTTATTAATACATTTAACCTCTTGATTTTAATTAAATAAGAGGGACTGAATAAAAAATTGAAATAAATAAATGATTAAATTAAAAATTAATTAATTAATAAAAAATATAAGTGATGAACTAAATTAAGAATAAAAATTAATGAATGATCAAATTAAAAATTAACTCATATATGAAAAATTAAAATAATATTTTATTTGTTTATTTGAAGGGAAAGGTCAAATTTTAATTGAAAATTAAATTTTCGCAGATTAAAAATAATGACAGATCTTCGCACGCGCGAAGGGTCGTTAAAAACACGAGTTTACCGGTAAAACCGAATCTCGCGGAACGTTGGCTCGACATCCGATACCTCCTCTCGCTCTCTCTCTTCCAATATGAAAGGCCTCCACACTCTTCGATTCTCTTCCATTTCTCACTCACTCTTTCGCACTTTCTCTCACACGCTGTTTCTGCATCTGCGATCTCTATCTCCACCATGGATGAAGAGTATGATGTTATAGTGCTGGGAACTGGACTCAAAGAATGCATCCTCAGTGGCCTTCTCTCTGTTGACGGACTCAAAGTACTCATCGCTACTTAATTTCTAATCAAACTGATCTATATTTATTTTCTCATCTCCACATTCTGTCAATTTGATTAGGCTCAGAGTGTTTTTCTAGTTTTCTCTCTGAATATGCAATTTATGTTATCGGGATTAAAGGAGAACAAAAGAAATATACTGGATGATGATGGATGTTATTAGATCGTGGGAGATGTGCTTGTAAATTCTTTAATCGTCTTGGAGTTTTTAAATGCTGGATTGGAGTTTTTAGAAAATGGGACTTGTTGGCTCAGAATTTCACTGTCTCGACTTGGATCAGGTATTGCATATGGATAGGAATGACTATTATGGGGGAGAATCCACATCACTTAATCTTAACCAGGTAATCAATCAAATTTTTCATCTGAGCTGGTTTGTCTTGTTTGCTCTTCTAGGATTTATATGACTGATGCCGTGAATTTCCCTCATGTGTAGCTTTGGAAGCGATTTAGAGGCAATGAGAGTCCTCCAGAACATTTAGGCTCAAGCAAAGACTACAATGTTGATATGATCCCAAAGGTATGCTGAAGTAGTAAAGTTTTTAAAATTATGTTATTTAACAATTACAGATAATTGTTGCAAGGGTAGAGCACTTGAAACCCTGCATTACTTTTCTCGTGCAGCTATCTGATACTTCTTTGGGCTACCTCTCGGCTTTGCTTGCCCAAATCATCTTTTGTCTGGCTTTTGTTACTGTATGATTAACTTATCAAGAGATTTAGATGAAGTTTGAATCATGGGTTGAATGTGAAAATATTAGCGCAAAGGACATATAGATGTAACTGCAATATGTGATCCCAGATTATTCAGCAGTTTAGCTTTTTATATTCTAATAAATGAGCTGCTGCATTACACACACCAAAAAAAAAAAAAAAAAAGAGCTGCTGCTAACAAATTGGTTTTGTTTGAAGGTTAGTAGTCTATAATTTGACCTGCTGATAAAATTTTGATTGACATCTAATTTTGGCTAAATTTATTATAAGTAAGAACTAATTTAGATTGCAAAAGGAGCATTACCAATCAGATGCTAGGGGTTGTCCTATGCTGCTTAACATTCTTCATCTTACTATTCTTATTATGCTTCAACAGTTCATGATGGCCAATGGAACTTTGGTTCGTGTTCTCATCCATACTAATGTTACCAAATATCTGAATTTCAAGGCTGTTGATGGCAGTTTTGTGTACAATAAAAAGAAGGTATGAGATTCTGATGCTAAGTGAACGTTTCTGAGCCTATAGTTATTTATTTTCAGTACGAAATGTAAACTGATGACTTTAATTGTATTCTTCAGATTCATAAAGTGCCGGCAAATGATGTGGAAGCTTTAAAATCTCCCCTTATGGGGTTGTTTGAGAAGCGGCGTGCTCGAAAGTTTTTCGTTTATGTACAAGACTTTGATGAAAATGATCCAAAATCTAATGAAGGCCTGGACCTTAACACAGTTACAGCAAAAGAACTTATTTCGTACTATATCACTGTCATTTACTCTTGACTGCGTGTGTTTGTGTGTGATTTCAGCACTTTTTCTTCCATATTAGATTGCAATTAGATTTGAAAGTGTGACTCCAAATACAGAAGAGTTTTTTCATTAATTTTTTAATGATAAAAATCTGAAGTTATTGAAAATGTTGTAGAGGAGAGATATTCTCAGTACGATAAATCTTCAAAGAATCTTCTGATTTGGTTATTCACTTTAATGAAAACTTCATGCTTGTTTTCTTTCTGCCACAATGATTAAGTGATGCAAAATAATTCAAAGTTGGGTTTTATATAGGAAATACGGGCTAGATGACAACACGATTGACTTCATTGGCCATGCTCTGGCGCTCTATTTGGACGATAATTACTTGAACCAGCCTGCCTTAGAATTTGTGAAAAGAATTAAGGTAATTAGTTCTTTCAATGGATTTTCTTTCCGATTTTACAGCGAGAATACTGGTTTTGGTAGGTCAGTTTTTACTTCCTAATGTTTCCTTCGACCTATATATCGCTTCATCGCTTCAGCTTCCAGCTAATATGTGCTGATAATAATAGAATATGCCAGAATAGTATTGACGTAGATTTTCAGTTTAATGGTTACATGAGTCTTTCTTTAGGATTGCATTTCCCTTTAAGTTTGAATCAGAGGTTAGAAGAATCTAGTTTCCAGCAGGGTGTTACAACACTGTAATAGTAGGACTACGCATCCTGCTTCTGGAAAAATTACTTAGAATTTGAAATACTTAGAATAAGGATGGTGTCAATAGAGCATCGTACTCGAACATTTTAATGAAGCCCTCTACATTATTAAACTCTTTCTGATCTTTCTATCCCAGTGGAGGGGACCAAATCATGAAATTATGGGGGTGGCTAACGCTTCAAAGAAGCTTATGAGAAAGCTTTTAATTTTGTTTCAAATTTCAATTCGAAATCTCAGTTATCAATCCAGTCTTTATATTTGACCTTTTTTTAATCCAAGATTTTCTATATGAATCATGTCTATGCTGGTCTGAAGCATAACCCAAGAATCTGCTTTTTGTCTTCTCTTAAGAGTTTTCATTTGGATGGAGTGATTTCTCCGCTTCCCTCGTAAAAAAATAATTGTGGTAGTCTAATTTATGTTAATTATGGTTTTGCAAAAGCTATATGCAGAGTCCTTAGCACGATTTCAGGGTGGATCCCCTTATATTTATCCACTCTATGGTCTCGGAGAGCTTCCCCAGGTTTGTGATACACCATACAGCAGCTAAAGAGTAACCTTGGGAATTTCTTTCTTACGTTGACTATTGTAATTATTGGCAGGGATTTGCCCGTTTGAGTGCCGTTTATGGTGGTACCTATATGCTCAACAAGCCAGAATGCAAGGTAAATATGTCGTCATAACTCAAAAGTACCAAAAAAATATGAAATTTGAATGCTACAATATTGCTGGAGGTAGTGACGCATGATGCTGGATACTACTAATGGCAGGTCGAGTTTGATGAGAGTGGAAAGGCTATTGGTGTGACCTCAGAAGGAGAAACTGCTAAATGCAAGAAAGTTGTTTGTGATCCTTCGTACTTACCCGACAAGGTACCTAACTTATAACGACCATCTCATGTGATGATTATTTCGGGTTAAAAAATTTCCTTTAAATGAAGCTATCTATCTGTCAATAGGTGAAGAAGGTTGGGAAAGTGGCCCGTGCTATATGTATTATGAGCCATGCGATCCCAAACACCAACGACTCTTCGTCAGTTCAGGTTATTCTGCCTCAGAAACAACTTGAGCGTAAATCAGATATGTATGTTTACCAAGTTCTCATACATAGTGAATTAAGCTTGCTTCAAATGTAGCCTTCATTGAGTTTTACTTGAAACCCAAGCATATTAAGTAGTAAGCAACGATTTTAAAGACACCAACTATCTTTCTTTTTTGGTTCTGAATGTCTCTAATCTCTATCTCAAGATTTGAGGCACTACTAGGTCGAAACAAATTTGGTTTGAGAGTTATGTATGTTTGCATTAAAGCTTTTATTAGCATCTGAATGACTTACCAGTGCTCAACTGGATGTTATACTATTTTGGGGTTATTGCATGCTTCAGGTATCTTTTCTGCTGCTCCTACTCTCACAATGTTGCTTCAAAAGGAAAGTATATTGCTTTTGTTACAACAGAAGCAGAGACCGACAATCCTGAGTTGGAATTGAAGCCGGGCGTAGATCTCCTTGGATCCGTGGATGAAATATTTTATGACACTTACGATAGATATGAACCAACAAATCAAAGCGCTGATGATAACTGCTTCATATCCTCGGTAAGTGTAATTTATAGGGAAGTTTTATATCTATCTCTGATAAGCTCCTGTGTAATTAGTGTCATTTTGCTTTATCTGCGAACATTTGATGCATGAACATGAGAGCACAGGTTCAGTATTCCATATTCATCAAGTCCCCTAGCGAGAATGTTATGACATTGTTAACTTTGCTTTTTATTTTCGTCTAACATCTGTGTATATCAGCTTCTCTCATGAGGATTTGAAATTTAGTAGAGGGAAGAGTTTTTTTCTGCGAACTTAGCATTTTTTATTGTAATAACTATTATTGGTCAAATACTGAATATTTAATTTACAGAGCTATGACGCGACGACCCATTTTGAAACCACGGTGACTGACGTGATTGCCATGTACTGCAAGATAACTGGAAAGGTAATAGTATCCCTGTCTTACCATGAGAACAAAACTTTGTCAAAGATTTATTTATGAATTCTGGTGACATCTAAGGACTGCAGAATTATGTTCACTTCTGTGTGCTGAAGTTATCTAGCAATTTAAAAGGAAAAGACAAGAATATGCAGACATCTTAAGAAACTTCCTGTTAAATATTCTATGAACCGAAGATGATGATCAATCACCATAATTATTTTGTCATTAGGTTATGCGTTAACATTATATATATATATCTATATATATATAAATATATATATATATATATATATGAAATTAGTTTCTTTCTACTGCACTTCTTGGACCAATAGAGACTGGCGGGATACTATGTATAGGTTAACATTTAAAGTTGGTACAGCAATAGACAGTACCCAATCGAATTGCAGATTGTAGAATCAGCAGAAGAGAGAGTGGAGGAAGAAATAGGGATACATGTATCAGTTTTGATGGGAAGTCTACCTGGGCATAAATAGACAACCCAGCAAATTTAGAAATTCAGAAATAATTGTAAATTTTAAACATAAATCAATTTCTCAAAAACTATGTGGTATATTCGAAATTAGCCGTTTATTTTGGAGTCTCGTCATATTTATAGGCACTGAAATTGTATCTGCTATCAGGTGCTAATGATCTTCAAAGGAGATGGGTGTTTGATCTTTTATTTTGTCATCTACTTGACATGAAATAGAATTCTGATTGATCTTTATTGAGTATGTTAAGAAATGTCTGAAGATTGTAAACTGTGCCATAGCATTGATGCATTAGTTAGGCTGCTCATTTCAATGTTTAAGGACATCATGGTCTCATTTCTATTTTGAGATATGGATGAAGGGGGCTGTCTATGCTACAGTATTATTTCAACTAATTCATTATTTTGAATGCTTCGTAATCTCAGGAGTTGGACCTGTCAGTGGATCTGAGTGCCGCCAGTGCTGCTGAAGAATAAAATTTTGGGTTTTTAGTGGTCAAACTTTGTATCAGCACCATCGCACCAAGCCTTTGATATTGTGCCTGCTTATATATTTCTTCTCCCTAACTCGCAGTCTGAGATTGATTTTGTCCCTAAGTTTGCGTGCCTTCTTCACTGTCCAAGGACGTAAGAGTATTCTCCTGTTCAAGCCTTTTGTTTGTTCTTATTAACACTGATGCATGACCTCTTGAATATTGACAATAAAGTTGTGAATTTCATTTTCAACTAGTAACTTAACATTATCTTTGTTTTTTTTTTTTTCCTTCTCTTTTTCTTTCCTTACAGTAACTGTTTGAATATGCCAGTTATCTTCACCCCAAATTAAGGGTCCAAACATCGTTGGATCGCTGTTGTTCAGGACCAATAGCTTCATTCATTGCTGAGCAACCTTTTTTTCTATTTTTTTAATGTTTACTTTTAAATATTACCGTGCATGATTTTTATCATTAATTTGATACATTTAAAATATTAAAACATACTTACAAGAAAAGCGAAACGGAGTGCACGGCAAATTTTTTAAGTTTTGGGTAAAATTTACTTTGGCCCCCATAATGTAAATTGTTTTAGTTTACTGCTTACAATATTATATTTTGACCCTAACAGGATTTACAAATAAGTCCCTATATGCTATTTTTAATATATATAATTTTTCTAGTTGTAACGATATTCACACGACCCCACTAAACTATATTATATATTAAGATAATAATAATATGTATTCTAAGTAATAAGATATTCATGCAAAAAAAAAATTTCTTTTTATATTTATGTGTTTTTTATTATTTCTTTAAAAAAAATTAATATTTGCCAAGGCTTAAAAAAATTGTATTTTTGTGTTACCATCTTATTTAAAGAAAAAGACCAAGAGGTGTTAATCTAATTGCTTCTAATGTCATAAGCTGTTTCTTTTGTTCTGACATCTTATATATAAAAAATATTTATTTTTTAATTATTGTATTTTATAATATATATATATATATATATAAAGAAAATAATATTTACCAATATTAAAAAAATAGTTGTGCAGCCAAATGACTATATGTTTGAATGCATGACACGTTATTTGTCTTGTTGAAGAAAAATGAACTTATTTATTTATCCTTATAAGAATTTTTGTTCACCACAATGCATAAAGATGGATCCTAATTTAAGGTTAACAAAACCTTAGATTTAATATCCAAATGAGATATATTTGTGACATTATTTGCTTATTATTATTGGGTTATATAATTATTTTAAAATTAAGGGTAGAAAATAGACGGTCAAAGTCATATATGTTTGCTTGTCCAAATAAAGTAATGAGATTACTTATCAGTTATAAATGCTCGAATTAAATTAATTATTAGTTCCAAAAAAAATCTAAAAAATGAAAAGGAGTATATAATTTAGTTAGTCAAATTAAGGAGGTAAGTATTTAATAAAACTAAATTTCTAAAAGAAATTCGAGCATATGAAAACCATAATGTGGAGAGATCTCATATGTCATTGCACTTGAAAAATAGATATTTGAAAGAAAATATTATATAGTATGTAACTATATTTTGTGATCTCTACATAGGACAAGTGAATATTAAAAAAGTTAATGATGTATGTATCAAATAGCAGATGTAGCTATTTTTTTATACAAATAAAGCTTAATTCCAAATAAATTATTTATTTGTATGTGAGGATACAATTATATCATGAGCTTTGGAAAACAAATTTTAGTTACTACGTTTTTTCAAATCATGTTGAATTAATTGCAATACATGAAGCAATTCAAGTATGTGATTGACTTAAGCCAATAACCTAACATATCAAAATGCAATTTGATTTTCCTTAAATAAAAAGTTTTCAATATTATTATACAAAAATAATGAAGCATGCAGAAGTCAAAAAAGGAAATTAAAAGGAGATAGGACAAATTTCATTAAAATTCTTTTTTACTCATGATCTTTTGAAGAAGGGTAATGTACAATAGATTCAAACATTTGATAATTTAACAAATTTGTTCACTTAAACATCATCAATAGCCACATTTAAAAAGTCAATTAACAATATTGTAACTGATAGGTTTACTTTTATAGACTTAAATGTCTATAAATATGACTATGTATTAAAAAGAGAGTGGAAGTAAATTAGGATGTTCTTTTCATTTCTCTCTTTTTCCTTTTATATTTTTTTTATTAGTTTTACAACAAAAATGAAAAAAGAAGAAGAAGAAGGATCGAGACAAAGTAGAGAGAAATCAACCCTAAGGAGAAGAAGAATGGAATCGAATTGAATCTTTTAGAGAGTAAAATGCTTTTTAAATAGAGAGAATGACACAAGAAGTGAGAGTTTGTATGATATGTGCTTCTTCTTTTTTAATCCACTTCTTCTTCTTTTGCCTATCTTCCTTTATTTTAAAGGGACTTTACGGCTCCACACTTTAAAGAGACGTGGAGGCAGAGGCCCAGATACATCATATAGTGTGAAGAGTATTGGATCTTGTCAACTTTTCATGAAGATAATATTCCATAATTCATCTTCTGCATTATTTGGTTTTGGATATTTATTTGCCGGGTGTTATTTGTTTGCTGAGACGATGGAGGTATAAATTACAGTTGAGTTTTGGGTGAAGTTGTGTCATTATATTCGGGTTTATGTGGTCTGATTAATCAGTGATTATTGTTAATACTGGTTTTGATTCAGATAACATGAGCAGATTAAATGATTTGCGATGTGCTCCATTCAATTTTCGATTTTTTAGTTTCAGTCTCAGTCTTTTTATAAGTGGGATATACTTGAATGTGTTTCTTCTGCTGTAATTTGATGTGTTTTTATAATTAAAATCATTTCTCTTTTTATTAAACGTCCCTCTCCATATTTTATATTTTGTTCTTTTCTTATAAATATTTTTCTTTTGTAAAATTCAAAAATTAAAAAATGGAATAATTAACAGAAAAGAATATTTTTAAAATTTCCTTTGAATGCTTTTTAATTATTTTAAAATAAAAATACATACCAATTATGTTTCAAGAAAATACTATTTTGGTCCTTCATTTTTTAATTTAATATCGCTTTAGTCCTCCCACATATTAAAAGTCTCAAAATAATCTTCTATTTTTTTAACATAATTTTATTTGTCATTCAAAAATTAAAAATCCTAAAATAGTGTTCTACTTTTCAATATTCAATTCAAAATGGTCTTCTTTAGTGTTATTGAGAGAAACTATTTTGAATTAGATTTTGAAAATATGAGACTATTTTAAAACTTTCAATTTGTAGAGAGCCAAAACGAGACTATGTTCAAAAGTAAAAGATTTTTTTAAAACTTTTAATTAATAAAAGATCAATAAAAAATTAAACTCAAATAAATGACCAATTTAGTAGTTTTCCCGTCTCTTTTCCCACTTTCAAAATGCTCTCTCCAGAATAGCATAAAAAAAGCCAAGAATAGTTCTCTCTTGTTTTAAAATTCTCGTTTTTAATTTCAAACTAAAAATTCCAATAGAATACATTTTCCAAAATTTCAAAAATTAAAAAATAGAAGAGAAAGAAAATAAAAACGACAAAAAAAAAAGTGAGATTATAATGATTTTAATAAAAATAAAATCTTTGGTGTACCTACAATTTTAAATGTACCAGTGCACCTAGTTATAATGTAAAGATATAATTGTAATAATATTTTTTTGTTAGTATTATTGTAATTATGTCCTTATATTATAATTGAGTGTATTGATACATTCAAAATTGTGAGTGCATAAAAAATGATACCATTTATTAAAACACACTAACTAAATTTTAAATTTATTTTGTTTAAAAAGATGAATTTAATTTTGTCCGTTATATTCTAATCAATAAATAAATAAATAAGATAAAAAAAAACCATCAATCAATTAGACTCTAAGCTCTAATCTTATGTTTAATTATTCCAATATATTTATTTTTATTTCTCTTCCTTTAATTTGTTTCTTTTCCTTTTGCATTTAGTTGTTAAAGAGTAATCTAAATTAAAATTAAGGCTATAACTATTTTTTATAATTAATTTAAATAGTTGTCTTTAAAAATGAGTATCATGGGATACCCAACACTTTCCCTACATATAACTATCTCAAACTTAATCTTTGATTTACAAATTATCTTATCTTATAAATTGATTTTCTCAAATTTATCTTTTAAAAACTTCAATGCAAATTGTCATAATATTAATTTTTATTTTCAAAGCGAAAATTAAAATATCTTTTCTTCCACAACTGGCGGTCACCTTGATTATGCAAAATAGGATAACCGTTCTTTTATTTTTTATGATTCCTATACATCTTGTTTTCCTCACTTGCTTAGGTTCTATACCTTGTTAATCACATACTTTGTTAGCTGTGTATACATTTTTGTAATTGAATAATATGTTACATATAGAATAAAATTATAGGGTAGAGGACTCTTATTGTTTATATATTTTTCTGTTTCTTATTTGATTGATTTGCATATGCTCTCCATGCACACATCTTGGATTCACGTGTCCTCACACATTTCTTTTACAGACCTGCGTTTGAGTGTGCCTTGTGGTAGAAATTTCAATTGATTTTTTTTTTTTGGTGAGGCTTTATGATTCCAAATTATCCCGAAGATTTTATTCAAATTGGATTACTAGAAAAATGTTTACTATATTTAAAAAATTAAAAAATTAAATTTTTATCTAATAATTTATATTTTAATACATATTAAATAATTTTTTAAAATTTAAATCATTAAATTTTTATTTAATAATTCAAATTTTATCAAATTCACTTACACAACATTTAACAATTTAGGACCCTCTCTGTGTGTTGCTAAATTTTAGAAACAGATGGAGGTAGTTAAATCCCTTTCGATAATAAAATTATTCCACTTTTTTAATTTAGCTAGGGATTTAGCATCGGCCATGCAAAATTTAATCTGATGCTAATATTTTGAAGAAAAAAAAAAAAACACGACCCGTCGAAGAAATCCCTAATTCCTAATTTCTGACAACTCTCCTCTTCTGCCCAACCCATCCATCTCCGACCACCATCGCAAGAGTGCGCTCAAATGTTATTGGCCCCATCTCCTTGGAAACAAGTCAGGTGATTCAGAAATTAGTTCCTTCTCAACCTGGAGATTTTCTTTTTTCTTTTCTTGGAACAGAAGCCTCTAACGACAGAGAATCATCATTCTTTTCTTCCAGCTAGAGCTGTACTAGCTTTGTTATTTTCTTTTGTATTTAGATTACTTTCACCGGAGGCCCCTGTTACTGTCGCCAGATTTCAATTCCAAATGTATCGTTTTCTTTATTTGAAAATCTTTATATTTATATTCAAAATCAGTATGCAACTAATCGTTGGCTACACTTATCATAATTTATATGTTTTCCTGTATGTAGTGCTTACATGAACCGCTAATCTCTGAAACAGAACTTGTGGGATGGAATACATCATCTATAAGGCGTAGAAGCGAGCACCCCAAATTAATATTAAGCTTTTTCAGTAACAGTTTCTGTAAATTGTAACTTACTAGTTTTATTATAAGAAATATGATTATGAGTATTGAATATGATACAATATGATACGTGAAATATGTCAATTTAACAAATAAGATTAGTAATAAAAAAAAATTATATGAAATATGATAAGAAAAAATATTAAAATAAAAAATAAAATAATAAAAAAAATATTACAATTAATAAAAGAATGATCAAAAAATTAATTTGATATTATTTTAGTGCTTTTTAAAACATATTCTATAAAAATAATTTCTAATTTCTATGCACATATATCGCATGAATTATCATATTAAATATACATTTAATACAACTGCATCTCCTATTAAAAGTATCCATCCCTTCTTAAGTTTTACTTCAGCATCTTTCACGCAACGAGAAGTATACACACATGTTGTAAACGATGCTTATCTTCTCGATCTATCTTAGCCAAAGGTACCATTTTCTTGATTTTAAAATCTCTCATTGCTTTTCATTTATATTAACAAGGGATGTTTGTGATTTCTTTTACCACAAATACCTTCACTTTGGAACCCATTACCCCAAATGTTGCATCTTTTCTTCTAGACGGAACGCTATCTCTTGGAAACCTCCTGGGCTGTCGGGTAGATTTGCATATTAATTAATTCTGTTCTGGCATTGCTTTCTTGTTCATTTTGAAGTGTGAGGAAGATGAAAAGCCATTACTTCATTATATACTATCATTAGGTGCAATGCATTGAGGACTTGCCTTCTGTACTATACATTTGATTGTTAATTATATGCCCAATAATATTATGCCCTCATTTATTGGGTTAAATACAAAGGAATAAGTAGAAGATGGGGTAAGTAAGCCGTAAAAATGCGATTGAGGAGAAAAAGAGGAAATATGCAATATATATATATATATATATATATATATATATATATATATATATATGTGTGTGTGTATAATAGAGGTTTAGGTTGGATGAGGGATAAATTAATTTGGCAAAAAATATGAGAGCAAAATTCCGTATAAGTGAGAAAATTCTAAAAGTAGAATAACTTAAAAATGACAAAAGAGGGCAACAAGTATCAATGAACTTTTAACCCTACCCAAAGCAAAACCATATCTTAAAGACAATGATGAACTTTTTGACACATTTAAATCACATAAAATGGTTTTTTTTTTTTTTACTTTTTACTTGTTCGTTTTGCCATTTGAATTGTGGAAGACTTAAGGTACATATACTCTACATGCCTATTTGTTCAGTAAGGTATTCTATTGTTTGTAATTTCAACAAAATCAATTTAATTTATTCAGTTGCATAGCATTTCGATCACTATAATTTTACTTTAAAGTTAAACTATCTTATTTCTATTTTTGTCTAACACATTTTTTAACATAGCAATCTTGATTCATTGTTTTTATGAAGCTGGTTGATATATATATATTTTTTACTCGTGTTAAACTAACAGTTTAATTATCCTTTTAAACCTAAATATATTTCATTCCAACGTTATATGAAGTGATCTTCATTCATCCTAGAGGGCAGTTGGGAAACGATATTCTTTTAGGATATTAGATCTACTCTAGGAATCTGCATGAAATTAGACCAAGCTTAGTGACTAACCCTGATTAGTTAGAGCTTGACCTCTATAGGGTAGGTGATCCTAACCTAGGTCTATCATAATATTAGGGCAGAGGAGAACATTCCTTTTCTTTATCTTCAGTGTATACCATGCATATCATGCATTGCAAAAACCCATAGGTAAAGCGATTCATTGTTACTAGGTACTGGAGTGATTAATGCCATATCATTGCACAATGTGATATGCAATAATCATGATGATGGTGTGCATTAAACTTTTATCTGGTGGGATTCAAGTCCCAGCTGTTCATACTCATGCACCAACGTAACCATCATTA
Organism: Delonix regia; assembly: GCA_037074485.1. NCBI lineage: Eukaryota > Viridiplantae > Streptophyta > Magnoliopsida > Fabales > Fabaceae > Delonix > Delonix regia. Next base: position 14,389,060 of record CM073461.1, on the reverse strand, counting down.
GAAAACAACCAAAAAGTGAAGATACTTTATGCTGCATTTTAATTGGTGTATTATTTAAGAAACAAGAAGACAGCGAATGGTTAATCGTTGGGTTGGATGAAAATTTGCTTTTGTCGTTAACTCTCTGAAGAATTCTTTCTTCCTCAAGTCAATTGTTAAATACCTTTTCCCTGTGAAATAATAAATTTCCTAAGGAATATGAATTGTTTTCAAAATACGCTTTGATCCTGCTTGATGATAACCATGGTCATTAAAGTCATGAAGCTGTTGGTGTGCCTTTAAATGAATATCATTTCTTGATGGAAATTTGAAATATTGCTTTAAAAAAAATCCAAAGATTATTTTCTAATGTCATGGCATTAGTACTAAAAGTGCAATAACAGTGTATAGGATGAAATCGATTCTACCTTTACCTGATTGATGTATTAATAGGTGGTTGTGTTAACCCATTTTTCAAATATTAGTAAAACCAAAATTTCACATTGATTATTCATGAACTTGTTCCTTTTTAGCTCGATTGTTGAGATACTTGTTCCTTATGGGTCAATAAGGTTCTTGAGGAAGTAAGTGAAACATAGGGCTAGCACTAGCAATCTTTTAATTAGTCACAATTTTTTAGCCTTGATCATCGTGTTATTCTAATTCTTATGTTTTTTTACAGTGAGTTTGTTGCACGAATTGATTAGTATAACGAGAGGACATGGAACAAATGGGCAAGCAACATTCACAAAGCTTGGGCTCTACCAGGATTGTTTTTATAGGGAAAAGAATCAAAATAAGAGTCGAGGGAGAATCAGCGGAAAGCTTGATTATTCTACGGAAAAAGCTTAAAGGAGGACCTCTGCAAGATTTTCAAAGGGACAACGGGGATATATTGGACCTATTGCATATCCCAGTAAAAGCAGAGGCTTTGACTGTTTTAGCACAATATTGGAATGATGAGTTGAGATGTTTCACGTTTCCCACATTTCAAATTACTCCTACCCTAGTGGAATATGGAGGGTTAATGAACATGGTAATAAATAAGAACACACCAGTTCACCTTTATCCTGAGTATTTGCCATCTAAGCGAGTAGTGGCTCAGATTTTGGATGAGGAAGGTGCAATTTTGCCAACGAGGTCAAATGAAGGCACTTTCAAGAAAGTATGTTGAAAACTAACTAGCAGTTTTGGCTGAAAAAGGAGATTGGGTGACCTATAGAAGAGTGAGTGTAGGAAATAGTTCTATTCCTATCAGTAGTTGGTGTAATTGACCTTGCAGCTATAGGTGTTATGTGGATGGTGGAAAATCATCATATGAATCCTATACCAGCACTTTTGGCGGAAATCTTTATGAATCTAAGCTTTTGCCACCAAGAAAAGGGAGGGAAACTAAAGTGTTGTTTGCAATTATTAACCATGTGGACCATCAATCATTTATATGGGAAAAGGTATCAAGTGGGCATAATACATGAAACTAAGTTTGATCCAATTAGGGATTTCAACCGTCGTGAGGGGTTTGTTTCACCGAATTCTATGAACAAGGCCAGGCTTAAAAAGATGAATCGTGATGAATAGATGCAGTTTTTTGGCCAATTGAAGGAGGATAAAATTCTATGGAAGTTGTCTTAGTGGGAAAGTGAAATAGTCATATATTGTCGTGGAAAGTTTCAAAATGTTCCCCTTATGAGTCCACGTGGTTCCTTCAATTGCACATAGACAATTCACTTATCGACAAGATGTTCCCTCTAGAGAAGTTTTGCGCCAATTTCAGTTTTGATATATTAATTCAATGGATAAAGAAAGGGTAAAGCCAGAGCATAAGGCAAGCATGGGAAAAAGTCATCTGCAAAGGAAATTTTGAACTGCGAAAACGTTTGGTTGCAGTGACAAAAGATACCAAGCCTGGTTCAAGGAAAGAATTCAGGGCACCAATGCGTTTATTAAGGTTCCAAATCCTCAATCGGGAAACAATCTAAAGGAAATTAATGAGCTTCTATTTGAGCAACTAGAGAACAAGAAGGCTGAGTTGAAAAAACTGGAGGAGGAAAGTCAGAAGTAGTTGAGGGACTTAGCTTGTATGCAACATGAATATGCATTCGTGCAAGAAGAGGTTGCCAGGACAAAAAGACAGAGGCATGAGAACAATGTAGAAGTAATCAGGTTAAGGGGGGAAAATATGAAACTCAAAGAGGCCATGAAAGATGCCCAAGAGCGCATAAGAGCGAACGATGAAAGATTGCGACAAAATCAGGCCAAAATGAATTAAAGAAAATGATGAAAAACATTTTGGTCCTTGAATATTATACCTCGGTAATGTATACTGCTAAGGATACAAGACTAGTTATAGCATTTTGTGTAAGTTTCAGAAAGATTTAGTTATTGGCCAATAATCCCTGGAAAAAGAATCTGGCCAAGATCCCAACTTCCAGACTCAGAGCAAAAACTTTAACTCATAACCCCATCTCATATTTATTAATCAAATACAGATAAAAATAATCTAATTCATTCTCATAATGAAATGTGAGAGTAAGTAATTAGTTACCTGTTCAAATCACCTTCGCTCTCAAGCTTGTTTAGTGTTCTCTGCTCCTTGTTTCTCGGTGTGTTTATCTAAAATATTCCATGAAGACATACTTAATATATTGTTTATAAAAACTAGATTCTTACAGCTTTTCCTACAACTTATTTTATTATGTAGGCTCTAGCCTTACTCATTCGGTCTCTACTATTGTTCTGTCTCTTTTTTTTTTTTTTTTTTTTCAGAGAATAGAACTCACAACCTATTATTTATCAATTTCTACATGCCTCTATCTTCTGCTTCGCATATTTAGATTATATACATTAATCTTTAAATATTTTCATCCATTACTATTTGCACCATAGCATTTTTCTTAATATAAGATTCACTTAAATCTTAACTTCAGCACTTTAAGTTCCTATGCTTAACTTATTACAAAAATTATGAGGACTTCCCGAATTAAACTTTTATGTTTCCTCTTCTCACTAGAGAAAATTAGACTCAGAATTCATGACTTTACTACCTAATTTCAGATTGGTCCTAAATTTGGTATCAATCTGTTTTCAGCTTTGTTAAAAGGGTATACTCACTCCAACTCACCTGAAATTTGGCATACAAATTCCTCTGTGTTTCTTAAACATTCTATAAAACTTTCGTTTAAAAATTCATTCGTTTACCAATCCAATATCTCATTTGGTGTCATTACCCTTTGCAGTCTATTTCTGTCAACATGATTCTGTTTGCAAGCGACTATCAGCACTGCTTCAAAATTAATAAAACTTTCCAAATCACACCTTTGTCATGTTTAGATGTTGTACACGGATTTTCAACTCAATTGGAATTCATTTATTATTTCAACTAACTGATTCACTAGAACAGTATAATATAACTTTTGATATGTGTGCATTGGAATTAATCTTTAACTTAATCTCTGCTGAATGTTAATTTTTTCTCCCTACTACTTCAAATTCTGAAATTATCTTATCTATAAATAACTGATTCTGCTGTAACTTATATTTAGACTTATCTACCTTAATCAATTACTAACTTAAAACGTCTGCTGCTTAATCATTCTGTTCTTAACATGTTTCTGTAGAATTATTTCATGCTTTCCTGATTCCATTTCTGCTACCTAACACAATATAAATAACTTTAATCAGATTTCTTATTATCCCATTTTCATTTATGTTTTATCTATTTTCTACTCTGCCTCTTTGATTATAAATGAACTGTATCTTGCTAAAGTTAAGATCAGTCAAGCCTAGCTTTCATAGGATGTATTTACCCTATTCCATATTCAAATATGTAGCTTCTTATTATTCTTTTACAGGAAAGTTTCAAACTTCTCCCAAATACTTAGGTTTATAATCTATGCAGCTGTCACCCTACGTTCTTTTGTCTATTTCCTGTACGACATCACTTCCAAGCTACATATATCGGTTTCTTATCCTTCTGCGTTTTTCTCCCCCACTAGCATACAAATCATGTCATATATTTATATTATGCAGAATGCACACGGGAACCCCTATTCTTTGAAACTTTTCTAAAGCTTGGTTCCATACTTTCCTAAACACATATATCTATTTTTCTTATGCATAATCTAGTTTGGTCTATCTTTCATTTACAGCTATTTCTTCTTCTCAATCATTAAGTTTATCCTAAGCCTTGCTTCCATTATGAAAGAACAGAGGAGCAAGTCAGAATTTCATACCTGGATTAACTCTTGATTACTCCAAGTTTCCCCTAGCTTTCCATCGTTGACCAATTAGCCTTCCTTATCTCTCCACGCTTGCCTATATTTGTGACTTTGTTTTTTGGTGCTGTAACAGGGAACAAAGCACGGGTATTTATATACGCGAAATTTCTTTCCAATATAGACTTCTTTTTTTTTTACCGAAAAGTTTTACATAGTTTAATCCAAAGCTGCCAGCATATCATCCGCTTAACTGAATCATCCTAAAACTCTCCTTCTTCTGCCACGTTGCTTCCTTTTATGTTATCTTAACGAGCAAGCTTTGGTATTTTACTTAGTCATCCCTACCCTGCCCTCCTTCTTTTCCAGCCACCTTACTGCCATCTCTTATTCACTGCCAAGTCATGAAGTCATTGCCACCGTGAGATCTTCTTTTGCCACATTACCTCCTCATGTTTCTTTCTATTAAGCTTTATCTTTGTGCTTTTTTTTCCGCCAACGTCGCCTTTCTTTATTCCATCTCCCACCTATTTTCCTCGTTGTTGTTGTCACCTTATACTTTACACATCCTGTCTTCTCTAAATAGCATTACTCAAAGTGTTTGTTGCCACCTCAATTTAATATATTCTCTTTACTTATATATTACTTTGTGTATTTAGATATTTCACTAATACTTAAACACATATTTTCCTTTTAATTTGGCCTACTATTATTTGCCAAATTCTTATGGTAAACCTTTTATCTATTTATTATTCTTTTTCCTTGACACATCGAAAATTATATAGTGATTCTTTTTTTTTTTTTTTCCTTTTTCTCATTTAAAAGTCCTTATTCTTCTTCTTTATTCTTTGGCCATGATTTCCTTTGCTGTATCATTTGTCTTTATTTAAAGGGGTAGTATTCTTCCTTTATATAGGAATTTAATTTTTTTTGGCTCAATCACATTTTCTTATTCTTCTCTAATTTTTTAAAATACTACAATAACTTCTATCAAGGGAAAACTTCCTAAAAAATTTTTCAAGATGTTACAGAAAGAATAAATATTACATGATATATTTGTCATTCAAAGCCAGAAGTGAGAACTTTTACAAAAAATGGTATAATATATTTGAGCAAAGCACTATTTTAATCACACATTTATTAGTTCAATCTTAATTGGCCCTCATTAAGTATCTATCACAGTTTGATCCTTTATTTATAAGTTTATTTTTAATTTGGCCCATCATTTATGAGTTTAATTACAATGTAGTTCCTTACTAATTTGAAAGGTAACATATTTAATCCTTCAATTTTAATTAAATTTAGAGTAAATATGTTAATATTTATATTAAAAAGGGATCAAATTCAAAGTAAAAATTAATAAGAAAGCAAATTAAAGTTGAACTAATAAGTAAGATATCAAAATAATATTTTATCTTAATTTTAAATACATAAAAGATGACAGCAATAAGGTTTATCTGTCCCAAGCTGAGGGAAACTCCATAAGATGCCCCACATTAGGTACAATCTTTAAGCTATCTGGCAAAAGTTGTTACTGGAGACCGAACCAAACCTTTTAAAAGAAAAAAAAAAAAAACTATAAACACTTAGCACAAATCTCCATCTTTTTATAAATCAAGGAAATGATTGATGAGCAACAGATGACTCACCTACTAGCCCATGAAAAATCTATCACATTGTGTAATTCAAAGCCATACCAAAGCAGAAAAAAGAAAAACGGGTGGTTAAGAAAATTCCCTAAGAAAATTTGAAAGGGAAGTAGACGGGAGGACAAAATGGAATTCAGTGGTAGTCCTTGTTTCTTTTCATATTTTATTTTGTATGCTTGATCAGGTTTAAATACAGTTGCTTAAATTTTTATTATTAGTTTTTTTAATGAACATATGAAAATTATATATCCAAGTTAAATTTTGTTGTGTAACTATAAAATTGACGGTAGCAGTACAATTGCTACAAAGCACATAAAGAGAAAAACACGTAACAATAAATATTATATTATATTAATTATATACTAATTTGAAATAACTTATTGTATTTATATTTTGAGCTCATTTTTTTTAGATTTTATTTATGAACATTCTTTCTAAACTTTTCAATTTACTCTCTTTATTGTATATCTTTTAGCAATTTATACAAAAATATTAGTTTATAATTTTGTTAACTCATTCCTGTACTTTTTTTAATTTTACAATAACCTCATAACTCCTTAATTTTATTCTTATTTTTAATTTATAAACTAATGTTTTGTGTGATTACTAAAAAATAAAAAATAGATAGGATAAATTGAAAATATTTTAAAAATTTTAGGGAACATAAATAAAATCTAAAAATATTGGATTCAAAATATAAATATAATAAATTATTTTAAATTGGCATATAATCAAAATATTTTTAGCATGTCATTGTCACATGTTTTCTTCTGAGTGTGCCAAATAGTAATTGTATTGGTGCAATTAATTTTATAATTGTGATAAAGTTGACACCAATATATGATTATCAACAATAATCTTACACGTATTATCATGTAATTCGAAATATATATATATATATATATGTATATGTATATATAATATTTTAATTAATGGATAATATAATAAAAATATAAAAAATTATATATAAATTGTTTCGTCTCATGCTTTGATTGTAGAGAGAATAAGATATGCATCTTGGCTAAAGATTGAGGAAGGATGACAGAATAATGGATCTCAAAGTACTTAAAAGAAAACAAAAAGAAAAATAATAATAATTAGTATATAAATTTCTTATTATTCTTTTTTAAATGCATGATGCATTTAATACAATATAAATTTTTAATTAAAAAAGTGCAACTCAATGCTACATATTAAAAAATAATATTAAATAACAACAATAAGTAATGGTATAGTTGGGTGCTCAGCTCCCCACACTCAATGGTTTTTCTCAATAAAACAAGATGGAATAAATATTTCGATAAATAATTCGTTTCATATTTATATGATTCTTCTACTTTATTCTCTATATATTAGGCATTACATTTTGCCATCATTTTTCATTTGACTCTAACATTAAGATTAATTATGATAATGTTGGTCTAATTACTAAAAATCAAAGTACTTTATTTGATTTCCATTTTAAGCAGATGTCTATTAACTTAGTTGGTTCACCTAACCCAATTCGGCTACCAAATTGAATTGGGCCAAGCAAAAATATAAAACATTTTAATTGGAATGGATTGATATTGTGATCACCCAAAATTGACTTGGCCCAACCCCTATTATATTGTTTTTGAAAAATAAATTATTTTTATTTTATTCAAAATAAATTTTATTTATAACAAATACACACATCCATGATCCCTCTGCCCTTAGAGCTAATTCCATGATTATATTTTACACCTTCTTTGTCTCTGATTCTTTTGGAGGACCATAGATGAACAAGATATAATCTTAAGCTTCATTTTTGCGTGACTCAATTTTAGTATGCATTATATTACTAGAGCTATATAAAACAGTCATTGACACATACTCTTGCCACCATAATGCAAGCTCCCTTAATAGCCCATTGGGCTCTTTATAATACTCCATCTCCATTTTCAATTTTTTTTATTTTTCTAATTTTTTTTCCACCCATTTTTGTTTCCATAAGAAAAACCAACGTAGGATTATATCTTCTACATACCTACCTCAGATTTTTTCCTATTAGAGACACCCCACATCCCTGACATTTCACGATAGTAATTTCATTAACCTTCAGCACTTGTCTTAACCTCTCTTCTTCTTCCATCACTTTGACCATAAATCAGTAAACAGTCTTATGAAAAATTACACACTAATTCAATTGGTATCTCAACAATCCTTTGCACCAATTTTATATCTATGTTTTCTGCTTTATCTTTCTTTTTAGCTTTCCGCTCTTTTCTTTTACGTTGCTTCCCAACTTCCTTACTTTCTTTAATTCAATGAGATCCTCTTCCTTACTCTTCTTCTAGATTTACCTATTCTTCCCTTTTCTTTCTCTTCAGGTTTACATTCTTTAATTTTTTTTAATTATTTCCGTTAATATATTCTAATTTTGGTATATAACCATCGGGCCTTCTCCCAGTTCATTTTCTGACAACTCTACAATATACCTTGATGGAAAGCTTTTCACTTCCACCTCATTGTGACTACCACCATTTCGGCCCACACAAATCTCCTCTATTTTTAATTCGGCCTCCTTCTTTTTGCCCAATCCACTCCTTTTTCTCATATTTATTCCTACATTATTAAACTTTCTCTCCCTCTCTATTGACACTTCCTTCTCCAAACTCATACGTGCTTTACATAACTAAACTACCAAATCTAAGTTGTTTTGTCTCATGTTTTAATTGTAGAGAGAAGAAGATATGCATTTTGGCTAAAGATTGAGAAAGGATGATCGGATAATGGATCTCAAGGTACTTAAAAGAAAACAAAAAGAAAAAATTATAAAAAATAGTTTAAAAATTTTATCATTATTTTTTAAATGTATCATGCATTTAATACAATAAAAATTTATAATTAAAAAAGTGCAACCCAATGCTACATGATAGAAAATAATATTGAATAATGGCAATAATTAATAATACAGTTGGGTGTTTAGTGCCCCAAACTCAATGGTTTTGCTCAATTAAACAAGATGGGATAAATATATCGGTCAATAGCTTGTTTAGGGTTTAGAATTTGTTTCTAATTTTAATAATTCTTCCATTTTTTGTCTTTATATTACACATTACAATTTGCGATTGTTTTTTATTTGACTTTAACATTTAAGATTCATTATCATAATGTTGGTCTAATTACTAAAAACTAAAACATGTCATTTGACTTCCATTTTTAGTGTTCATTAACTTAATTGGTTCTAAAAAATGTGTTTTAACTACCAGATCAAATTGGCGTAAGCAAAAAATAAAAAATAAAACATTTTAATCGTAATGGTTCAATATTGTGATCACCCAATATCAATTTGACCTAATCTAATTATATTGTTTTGCACACTTGTATTGCACACTTAAATCCTATAAAAATATATTGTTTTGCACACTTGTATTTAGTGTACAATACAAGTGTGCAATATGCTGAAGCAATTTTGCCCAACCTAATTTGCACGCTTGTATTGAAAGGATTTAAAATAATTTATTTATATTCTTTATGTGACTCCTACCTTCAATTTGTGAAAATAATAAGAGCGCTTTAAAATTTTACAAATTAAAGAAAAGTCTTAGAATTTAGAGTAGATTTGGTATACATATATCTTTGTTTTTTTTTTAATTTCCTTAAAATATATAAGCCAAATATGCATTAGGTAGTTTTAAAACTTTTTTTAATTTTCACTTTAATTTAGGGTAACATAAAAACTATGGATCAAACTATCTGACATTGTTACAAAAATGTCACACTTGAACAAACTATAGAAACATTAAAAAAATTTTAGTGATGAAATATATAATGTTTAAGTCTATATCAACATTATTTAGTGACAAATCAATAGTTCATTAACGAAGTTAGTTTTAAAATAATGATATCATAACAAACTTAAGGCAATAAATTGCAAGGATCAGTTTATTTAAAATATTATGAGGACCAAATTTAGATGTGAACAAACTATAGGGACTTAAATATATAATTATTCCAATCAAGAACGAATAAATTGTTATTTTAGTCCTTTAAATATATTATCACTATATAAAATCCCTTGACTACTCTTATCCATAAATCTTCTAAATTTTGTAGTAGTCTCCAAGCTATTTTCGCAAGTAGAGCCTCGTTAAAAATACAAAAATCCTATATTTTTTTTTGTTAGAGACAGCCTAAGTCCTAGATAGTTTCATGATAGTAGCTTAATTTTCCCTAGGTGGCTAAAGAAAGCGCCACCAGAGCCTTTAGCACTTGTTTTCATAACTCTTCTTTCATCATTTCAACTAAAGATAAACTACTTCAGAAAAATTGCACACTAATTTAATCAGTATCCCAACAATCCCTTACACCAATTTTCTATCAACGTTTTTTTCTCTATCTTTCTTCTTAACTTTCTTCTCTTTTCTTTTACATTGCTTCCCAACTTCCTTACTTTCTTCAATTCGACAAGATCTCCCTCCCAACTCTTCTTCAAGATCTACCTCTTCTTCCCCTCTCTTTCTCTTTAGATTTACATTCTCCAATTTTTTTATTATTTCCATTACTGTATTCTGATTTTGGTATATAACCACTAGGCCTTCTCCCACTTCATCATCCGGAAACTCTACAATATACCTCAATGGAGAGCTTCTCATTTCCATGTCACTCTGACTATCACCTTTCTGGTCCACACAAACCTCTTCTATTTTTAATTCAGCCTCCTTATTTTTACCCTCCCCACTTCCTTTTCTCATATTTATTCCCACAGTATTAAACTTCATCACCCTTTCTACTGGCACTTCTTTCTCCAAACTAGCAGGTGCTTTGTTACTCCCACAACTACTAGATCTAACTTCCTGACACTCTTGCTCACCTCTATCCTCCATCCAACTAGTTTCTTTTTCATTTTCTAGATTAATGTCAGATTCCTCACGCGCCCCATCCTGCACCTCCAGTAAGCACGTCTTCAACCTCTCGTCGGCACCTTCCTCCTTCTTTCTTCTCTCCATAGTCCTCCATTCCTGTTTGTAGTAAAATATAGCATCTCCGCATGTTCTTTCTGTATTTGCACATATCCAAGGACCATACATTGGCTTATCAGAATTCCCACTGGACATTTTCCTCAACCTTTTACAATTCTTCGAATCATGGTCGATTATGCCACATTTAAAACAGAAGTTCTGCAATTTCTCATATCTAATTTCCACCCAACTTCTTGTTCTTCCTGGCCTCGGTATCCACACCCTAGCAATCAATGGCTTCTTCAAGTTTATCATTATCCTAATTCTAATGAAATTTCTTAATAATCTTCCACCCTGTACTGGATTCTCCACCATCATTACATCTCCTATCATTCCCCCCAACTTCATAGCATTATTCTTATTCATACCTTCCAATGGGATATTATGCTATTGTACCCAAAATGGACACCACCCAAAATCAAACTCTTGAATTAATTTAAATTCTTCCCATATATGAATACTCAATATGTATCCAAGGATGACCCATGGCCTCCCTCTAAGGATTCTTCTACAATCGTCCTCCTTTTGAAACATGAATATGAATATATTTTTATCAGCCTCCAATATACTAACACCTTCATTTATACTCCACACATTTTTAATCGTCGAGATCACTGTTGCTTTGTTCAATTGCTTCTCTGTAATTAGCCTCCCAACCAGTGTTTTCCTCTTCAGATCCTGATTCTGATGATCTACCCATTCTAGCGCAATTTTTGTTTCTTCCCTGCATTCCTGATCTCTTTCCAAGTCAATCTCCATTATCACCGATCAAAACTCGAAAAACTAAAACTTGAATTTTAATTCTTTAATATCAATGTAATCTCAATCTCAACTCAAAACTTTTACAAACCTTCAATAAGTTCGAAAGAAAACTTCAAATACTCTCCTTGTTCTAGTAACTCCAGTAGCTCTAAAAAATGACGATCGAAACTCATTGACTAAGAATAAGCCCTATTGCTCTCACATACTTATAAATATTACTTGAAATCATTTGGCCCGTCATCCTTCAAAGTTCATTAACATTAATTTTAATCCTAAATTTTCAAGATACACATAATTATGTCCTAGATTAGGACATGTGATTAGGACTGAATTAATGGTAATAAATTTTTTAGACAAAAAAGAAAATTAATTTCTAAATATTACAAAAACATCTTAAATTTACTTAATGTGGATAATATTAACTCTCTGGATCAACAACTTGATGAGATTGTGATCTTATTTCTAATATGATAGTAAAGATAACTAATTAAGTTTAATTTTAAAAGGTTTGGTTATATTTGCACTCAATGACATTATTTCTTCATGACAATGGTCCAAGTTCCACTTCAGCAATACTTAAATTCTAAAACAAACATGAAAGCATAGGTTATTATGTGCATATAAAAAGAATCAAAGCAAGATCTCAGTCGTAAATAATACACCATTTTATGTTAATAAAATATCGTACATCTTTGTTAATCGGACACTATCAATGTTGATGTCTGGTATAGTCAACATAATTATTTTTGTTTATTAGGTTTCCAGTTAGTATATGTTGTGAAAATCAATTTTGATATTTATGAGATCCTAAATTTATGATATAGATTCATTGCAAGTGAATTTAATAATCTTTAAACCTTTTAGTAAAATTTTAATACTTTAAAATTTAATATAATATTAGAAATTTTTTATTTTTTAATATTTCTTAAAATTTGAATTGTTAAATAAAAATTTCATAATATAAATTTTTTATATACAAAAAATCCAAATTTTTTAATTTATTGTGCAAGACTAATCGACCAGCTATTTATCAAGGGAGATTTTGTAATTTGACATGCCTTTCTTAATTTTATGTAAATTAATTTCGTACAGCTTTATAAAGGATACACCAATATGTAAACTTTGTTTGTTGGCATATCTTTGTTTCGCCAGTCCTTATTTTTGGACAAAATATTAATATTTGGTCAATTTTAGAACTTTGCCAAACTCACATTCTCAAAAATGCATGTGAAAATATCTCTCATGCTAGAACTTTTTGTTAGCTAATTTATCGTAATAAAGTGATTTTCTAATCAAAATTTTTTTCACTTTCAAGTTTTTTCACTAATTTTGTGAAAGCATTTAAATTATTCAAATTAAATCTCGATATTTATACATTTTTCTTCTTATGGTAAGAATAATTATCAATGAAATTTTATATGAATTGAAAGAAAGCGATCATCGCCACTCATTTATAATCTACTGACATAAAAGTGAAGAGAGAAGTCTTTTATTTTTTAATTTCTAAACTTGCGTAAAATTCTTGTCTTAAAATCTATCTTTTTTAATTTTAATATTCTTAAATAACTTATTATTCGTGGAGAGTATAAATAATAAAAAGAGATATTTTATTATTTAAAGTATGATATATTTTAAAATAATATGTAATATATCATTTATTTATTTTATCAACTATTAATTATATTATCATATTTTTTTTATCCATACATTAACTTTTAAAAAATTATAATGAAGGATCCTAAGTGTTTTTACTTCAGTAAATAAAATTCGGTGTCATATTCCTTTAATAAAATAATTTTAAGTTTTAAATTTTATGTTATTGCAGGTCTCTTTCACCCCACCACATGGAATGCATAAGATCAGTGTCTAAGAAAGTTACAGTCTTCACTTCTGATCAAAAATAAAAATAAGTCAGAAATATAAAGTAAAATATAGTTAAACATAAATAGATATTAGTATCGTTTTTCTTTCAAATTAGGAAGTTGATGCACTAATATGGGTATGTTTTTCTTTCAAAACAACAATCAAACAGATCTTAACTTTTTTAATTTTATTAATTTCGGTAATTGAAAAATTATCAATTTTGATATTTAATTTTATATATAAATCGTGAAATTTGCACTATTCTTTGACAATGATCATCCGATCTATACATTTATAAAGAAATGCAAAAATTCAAATCGATATTTTGTCCACTTAAATTGATTTTGCAAGTAAACAGGAAGTCAAAAACAGACACATAGAGCCAGATGCAAATAAAAACGTACCAATTAAATCATATATATGCCTACTTGGGCTTCCTTACTTACTAATGGATTACAGGGTTTGGGTATCCATACTTTTAATAGTCTAAAACCCAACAAAACCATACCTGAAGCCCATACGGTAAAATGATAGTCCATTTTTATGGGCCACTCAGTTTAACCCTAATAAAAACATAAGGTCGTCTCACTAAAATGATAATCTGTTTTTAGGTAGATATTTTTAACTTAGCCCTAGTTGGCTATAAGTAAATTATTAATCTCTCCTTAATGTCTAAAAATAAAATCATATTATTATATTGGAACTAACATCAATTTAGAATGTGTTATTAATGAAATTATAATCTCATGTTATGTAGAAAGTTAATTTCGACAAATTATAAATTAGAGAGGAGGCTTTTGTAATATACATCAAAATGTCAAATGAACCAAAGATAACTTTTGAAATAAGAAAGATATTGAATGCAGATTAGCCAAATCTCAAGAACATTCCGAGTTGCTTTCAGAATTTTTCAAACTTGACTTTTATTTAAACCTTTGACCAAAAAAAAAAGTTAATTAGATATGATACTTCTGAGTGATAAAGAAAACTTATTTATTTTCATGGAAAACAAAAAAAGAAAAATAAAAATAAAGCTATTTTTTGGACGATGAAGTAGAAAGAAATTTTTTTTTTTTAAAGACAAAAGTACTGTCATTCAAAATCATTAATTATTATAATTATTTATAACTTTTTTCACTTACTTACCTTCTTAAATGCATGCTCTTTAAGGTCTTTTAATAGTATTTTTTTTTTTAAAAAAACTATTTTTCATATACAAACTACTTTTCAAATATTGATCAAAACGCTTAGCAAATTTTTAAAGAAGTGTTGAATTTGCAGTATTTATTTCAATTTTATATTTATGTAATATTTATGTAATTATTCTTGAAAATGTTTTAAATATTCTTTCTGATTATATTTTCTATATTATCAATAAATAAAAATAGAAATTTAATTGAAAAGATACATAATGAATACTTAAAATTCTCTATTTATTCAAATAGAATAAATTTAAAATTATATATTCTATATTTAGTAATTTGATAGTAAATTTTTTCCAAACGGTGCTGCATATAAATAATTTTATCAAACATTATCTGCGTCTTTTATTATACTTTTTTAGTAAGACTTCATTGAAAAAACTTTTAGGTAGGTAAAAATTCATTACTATTAAACAAATTTTGAAAAGAAAACTCACAATAGGTGATCATTGTAATTGTAACTCAAAGGACTAAGCTTCCTCATTTACATTTAGCAGTGTCCTCGTTGCTATCAGATATGATATCAATTAAATTGGATATAAAAAGATTAATTAGAATAACCATCAAATAGTGATTTAAGTACTAAAATTGTAAAATTGGCATTATTAATTCTTCATTTTACTTGAATAAAAACATCAATGTAAAGATGTAAGTTTTTGCATTTTTTTTCATCGCCAAAATAAGTAAATTTTTATAAACAAAGCCAAAAACCATAAAATATCATATAACATTTAAACCACACATCATAACCAATAACCTAAAGATTATATTATTTCAAAACCCATTTTACCAATGATCTTTTTACCAAGACAAGGAGTTGAAGTTGATGACTTAGCACGATCATCATGCAATCCTGATTGTAAATCCATAGAAGGACTCTTCTGATAGTCTTTAGGAGAAAAGAACCCTGATTATTTTGATCCTTTCTTCTCATTCTTACTTTTTATAAACTACTTGTTGAAAAGTAACCAAGAAGAGCATGTCAGCTAACATTATCCTTTTTTGTTTTTTGTTTCCCACCTATCCAATAATGGTCTAACCTGCCAACACAGGCAGAAGAAGATTGGGATTACCTTGAAATTTACTATCCATACTACCCATATGGATTGCTAGGAAAGGCATGGCAACAATTGTCTTGTGTAGAGGCCAAGTCATAATCCAAATATGATGCTTAAGCTAAGTGTGATTAAATAGAAAGAGTTGCACTCTAACTAACAACTATAATTTTTTACTTAATAGTAAGTACTCGATTTAATAATTAGAATTAGAATTGAGATCACATGTTCAATTGTACTTGTCACATAATAAAAACTTATGTGTGAGACTGAGTCATAATTAAAATATAATGTTTGATCCAATATGATACTTTTATTCTTGTTAGATCTGCGATTCTAATCCAAACTTATTTTGATTCATGATAGACTTGACCTGCTATAGTACATTAAGAAGATGAGGTTTTACTTTATCAAGGACACATCAAAAAGTAAGTGAATTTGTTAACTTGATTTAAAAAGACAGAAGGTTACAATAATCAAACTTGAAGCCATTCAATAAAAGGCATTATATATTATACCAACTTCACTGGTGATGCCTGTTATATATACATCACAAGAAGGTGTTGTGTCCGCAAGGCAAAAAATTGCATTCAGTATAACAGCAAGATAGGGATTACCTAGTGCAAAATTCAAACTTCATACCTGAGCCATAAAAAGCCATGAAGGGACAAAACCAAAAGCCTCTGTCATGCCATAATCATCCTAGACATTTTGAAATTATAGTGCTTTTGTCTGCTAACTTTTGCTTTCTAAGAATTTGTTAGCACAAGTAAAAAGCCAAATAAGAATATAGTAATATCTTCACTTGGGGTGCTTCATGGATCCTGTGTCAAAATCATCCTGTAACATACAGTGCTAACTTTTCGTTCTTGACTAACATTAAACGAAATAACATAGGTGATAGACAGACAGAACAAATATTACATGATATACTTGCCTCTGTAATAGAAAAGCTGATTAGGAGGGAGCTAACAAGGACATGTGTCCGAGTCTGTTATTCACAGTCAGAATTGAGAACTTTTTAATGAACTGATATAATATATTCGAACAAAATACTATTTTAATCACTCACTTATTAGTCCACACTCAATTTTAACATTTATTAATTATCTGTTTTAATTTAATTCTTTTTTAACATAAAAGCTAACACATTTAATCTTTAAGTCTTAACTAAAATTAGATTAAATATGTTAACATTCCTATTAATAAGGGATCAAATTGAAAGTAAAAATTAATAAATAAACAAATCAAAATTGAATTGATAAGTAAGAGATCAAAATAATATTTTATTTTAATATATTCTTAACTTCTAAATACATAAAAGATGACAGCAACAAGGTTTATCTGTCCCAACCTCAGGGAAACTCCATGAGATGCCCAAAGGTAGTACAATCTTGAAGCTATCTGTGGCAAGGTTGCTATAACTGGTGACCGAACCAACCCTTTTTTAAGAACAAAACAACTACGAACACTGAATCTTAACAAAAAATTTCCATCTTTTCATAAATCAAGGACATGATTGATGAGCAACAGATTACTCGCCTACTAGCCCATGAAAAATCTATCGCATTGTGTAATTCAAAGTCACACTAAAGTAAAAATAAAAAAATAAAAGGAAAAAGGGGTGGTTAAGAAAATTCCCTGAGAAAATTTGAAAGGGAAGTAGACTGGAGGACAAAATGGAATTCAGTAGTAGTCGCTATTTCTTTTCATATTTTAATTTGTATGTTTGATCAGTTTTAAATACAGTTGCTTAAATAGTATTATTAGTTTTTTTTAATGAACATATGAGAAATATATGAGGTAATTTTTTTTTGTGCAAACATAAAATTAACGGTAGCAATGTAATCATGACACACAAAGAGAAAGGCATATGACAATAACATATTATATTATGCTACTTGTATACTAACTTGAAATAATTTGTTGTATATATATTTTAATCTTATTATTTTTAGATTTTATTTATGAATTTAAAATTCTTTTTGAATTTTTCAATTTACTCTCGTTACTTTTTATTTTTAATCCATATAAAAATATTAGTTTATAACTTTGTTAATTATTGTACTTTTTTTTATTTTTTTAAATAATTCTACAACTCTTTAATTTTATTCTTATTTTCAATTTATGAACTAATGTTTTATGGAGTTACTAAAAAATAAAAATTAAATAAGAAAAATTGAAACTTTTTTAAAAATTTTGGGGTTCATGAATAAAATATGAAAATATTAGGGTTAAATAACAAATTATTTTATATTAGCATATAATTAACATATTTTGATATATCATTGTCGCATGCTTCTTTTAAGTGTGCCACATAATAATTACATTGGTGTAATTAATTTTATAGTTTCACAAAAAATGACACTATGTGATTATCAACAATAATCTTACACCTATTATAATGTAATTTGATATATATATATATATATATGTTATATTTTAATTAAAGAATAATATAATAAAAATATTAAAAATTATATATGAATTGTTTTATTCCATGTTTTGATTGTAGAGGGAATAAAATATGCATCTTGGCTAAAGATTGAGAAATGATGATGCGATCATGTATCTCAATGCACTTAAAAGAAAACAAAAGGAGAAAAAATAATAAAAAAATAGTTTATAAATTTCTTATTATTTTGTTTTAAATGCATGACACATTTAATACAATAAAAATTTATAATTGGAAAAAGTGACATAATAAAAGATAATATTAAATAATGGTAATAATTAAAGTTACATTAGGTGCTCAAGGCCCCTAAAACTCAATAGTTTTGCTCAATAAAACAAGATGGGATGAATATTTCGGTCAATAGTTTGTTTCAAATTTTTTTCTTTATATTAGACATTATATTTTGTAACTTTTTTTATTTGACTCTATAACGTTAAGATTCATTATGATAATGCTAGTCTAATTACTAAAATGAAAGCACTTCATTTGACTTCCATTTTTAGCAGTTTGGAGTGTCCATTATCTTAATTGGTTCAGATTTGGCCATTGGATTGAATTGGGCCAAGCCGAAAAGTAAAACATTTTAAACGGAGTAGGTCAATAATGTGATCACCCACTGTGGCCCAACACAATTACATTGTTTTGAAAAATAAATTATTTGTATTTTATTTAAAATAAATAGTATTTATAATAAATTTTTAAATATTAATTCCTTTTAAATCTTAATTATTTTAATTGAAAATCTTAATTATTTCTAATTCTACTTTTTTTTTTTCATTTTAAATCTTAATTTTTTCTATTGCATCATCATAAAATATATTTTTATTAACATTTACCAAAAATAAAAGTTTATCCAACCCGATCCTATCAATACAAGTGAGCAAAATTGCTTCAGAGTTTCTTTATGTGACTCCTGCCTTCAATTTGTTAAAATAATAAGAGGGCCTTAAGATTTTACAAATTAAATAAAACTCTTAGAATTTAGTGTAGATTTAGTATACATATACCTTTTTTTTTTTTTTATTTCTTTAAAACATATAAGTCAAAATATGCGAGGGAGTTTTAAAACATATTTTTTTTATTTCACTTTAATTCATGACAAGAAAAAAACTTCATATATATCATAATGTCTAACATTTGTTACAAAATGTCACATTCAGACAAACTATAAAAACATTAAACAAATTTTAGCTATCAAACAATTGATGTTTGAGTCTGTCAACATCGTTTAGTGACAAATCAATAGTTCATTAGCCAAGTTAGTCTTAAAATAATGATATCATAACAAACTTAAGGCAACAAAGTGCAAGGATTAGTTTATAAAAAATATTATAGGGATCGAATTAAAAATGTGAACAAACTATAGGAACCTAAATATATAATTATTCCAAACAAGAAAGAATAAACTATTTTTTTGGTACTTTAAATATATTCCCACTATATAAATCCCCTAACTATCCCCTTGAATACTCTTGCCCATAAATCTTTTAGATTTTGTAGTAGTTTTTAAATTGTTTTCACAGGTAAAACCTTATTTAAAATACAAAAAATCCTTGAATCCTAATTCCCTATTCAGCTTTGATTAAGTAAGAGTCCTCAAACTCTTCCAATGAATCTTCCCTTCTCCTTTCCCACCAAATTTTTGCAAGAATACTTTTAAACTCTTCACATGACCTCCTAGAAAATTTAAAGCATGTCATAGGAAATACTGGTATAGCATTTTCCATTGCTTTAATGAGTGTTTTTCTTCCTGCATATGATAACAAATTATATTTCCATCCTTGTACATTCTTTGACAGTTTATCTCTTACAAAAGAAAGAGCTTTTACTTTTGATCTCCCTAAAATCACTGGAAACTCAAGATATCTTCCTGGTTCATTTGTATTCTCAATTCCCATCACCTTACATACCTCCTCTTCCACTTCCCTTGTCATATTTCTTAAGAAAAGGATATATGATTTTTCTAAATTTTCCATCTCCTAAGAAGCTTCACAGTACACATCTAAAATTTTCTTTAATAAAATACAATTATTCTTGTACTTATAAGAAAAACTAATAGAGGATTATATCTTTTACATACCTACCTCAAATTTTTTCCTATCTGATACCCTAAGTCCCTGACAATTCCATAATAGTAGCTTCATTTCCCCTGAGTGGCTAAAGAAGGCTAGCTATCATAACCTTCAATATTTGTCTTAATATCTCTTCTTCTTCCATCACTTTGGCCAACAATAAACCATTCTTCAAAAAAGTTACACACTAATTCAATCAGTGCCTTAACAATCCCTTGCATCAATTCTATAATAGCATTTTCTGCTCTATCTTTCTTCTTAGTTTTCCTCTCTTTTCTTTTATGATGCTTCCTAGCTTCTTTACTTTCTTCAATTTGACGAGATCCCCTCCGAACTCTTCTTCTAAAACATTTGGCCTTTTTAGTTCGAGATCTACCTCTTCTTCCCCTCTCTTTCTCTTCAAATTTATATTCTCCAATTTTTTTTATTATTTCTGTTACTATATAGGCCTTCTCCCACTTCTTCATTTGGCAACTCTACAATATACCTCGATGAAAAGCTTCTTATTTCCTCCTCATTCTAACTACCACATTTTCGGCCCACACAAATCTCTTCTATTTTTAATTAGGCCCCTATATTTTTGCCCACCCCATTCCTTTTTCTCATATTTATTCCTACATTATTAAACTTCCTTTCCTTCTCTACTGACACTTCTTTCTCCAAGCTAGCACATGCTTTATTACTCCCATAACTATCATATCTAACTTCCTGAAACTCCCACTCACCTTTATCCTCATTCCAACTAACTTCTTCCACATTTTTTGGATTAATGTTAACTTCCTCACTCGCCTTATCCTGCGCCTCCACTACATGCGTCTTCAACCTCTCTCTGGCATCACTCTCATTTCTTCCCTCCAAATCCTCCCATTCTTGTTTGCAGTAATATACAACATCTTCCCATGTTCTTACTATATTCACACACATCTAAGGACCATACATTGGCTTAGCAGAATTCCCACTAGACATTTTCCTCTACCTTTTACAATTCTTCAAATCATGTTTGATTATGCCACATTTAAAACAAAAGTTCTACAGTTTCTCATATTTAGTCTTCACCCAACTTCTTGTTCTTCTTGGCCTCTATATCCATACCCCAACAATCAATGGCCTTTTCAGGTCAACCATTGTCCTAACTCTGATGAAATTTCTTAATAATGTTCCACCCATCACTGGATTCTCCACCATTATTACATCTCCTACCATTCCCCCCAACTTCATAGCATTATTCTTATTCATACCTTCCAATGGGATATTATGCAATTGAACCCAAAAGGAACACGACCCAAAATCATATTCATGAATAAGTTTAAATTCTTCCTATACCTGAATACTCAATATGCATCCAAGAAAGGCCTATGCCCTCCCTCTAAGGATTCTTCTATAGTCGTCCTCATTCTGAAACATGAATATGAATATATTTTCATCAATCTCCAATATACTAATACCTTCATTCAGACTCGAACCATTTTTTATCATTGAGATCATCGTTGCTTTGTTTAATTGCTTCTCTATAATAAGCCTCCCAATAGTGTTTTCCTATTCAAATCCTCATTCTAATGATCTCCCCACTCCAGTGCAATTTCTATTTCATCCCTGCATTCTCAATCAACTTGAGTCAATCTCCATTATCATTGATTAGAACTCGAAGAACTAAAACTCGAATTTTAATTCTTTAATATCAACTTAATCACAATCTCAACTCAGAACTCTTACAAACCTTCATTAGGTTTGAAAGGAAATTTCAAATACTCCCCCTGTTGGACAGAGAACTCTAGTAGCTCTAAAAAATGACTAAGAATAAGTCGTGTTGCTCTCACATACTTCTAAATATTACTTGAAATCATCTAGGCATTGTCCTTCAAAATTCATTAACATTAATTTAATCCTAATTTTTCAAAATATACCTAAATCCTGGATTAGGACTAACTTAATGTAATTATGATTGAATTAATAGTAATAAATTTTTTAGACAAAAAAGAAAAATTAACCTTTTTCTTCTTGTATAAAATTTATTACTATAAAATAATAAAAAGGGTAAGATATTGAATCCACTCAAATTATTATTTGCATTATAAATTTACCAAAAATTGTTAACTACATTTAAATTGTACTTAAACTGATTTATCACACAGGAGCAAATTGTAGCAAAATAATTAAGTTTATCAATTTAATCAATTTAACTAATTAAGTTTATAAATTTATACAAACTGAAAGTGCATATATTTCGGGGGGAAGAAGAGTAAATTATGCTTGAGTCTTTTAAAATTTAGTTAATATACATTTGATGCCTTATTTGTTTTTAAAATATCATTTGGCTCTCCTAACACTTACTGTATATTACAAAAATGTCTTCTTTAATTTACTTTATTTCGAATATGAAAGTAAAGACGGCTAATTAATTTTAATTTTAAAAACAATTTATTGGTTTGGTTATGTTTGCACTCAATGACATTATTTCTTAATGAAAACGGTCCAAGTTCCACTTCAACAATGCTTAAATTCTAAAATAAGCATAAAACCGTATGTTATTATGTGTATATAAAAAGAATCAAAGCGAGATCTTTTCTCATGCGTAAATAATGCACCTTTATATGTTAACAAATAATCGTATATCTTAGTTAATTAGACTCTATCAATGTCCATGTCCAGGATAGAAACATAATTATTTTTGTTTCCTAGGTTTCCAGTTGGTATTTGTTGAGAAAAATCGATTTTGATATATATGAGATTCTAAATTTATGATATAGATTCATTGCATTTGGATTTAAATGTAAGTGAATTTTAAAAAAATTTAAATCATTCAATGAAAATTTAATAGTTGAAATCTTAATATAATACTAGAAATTATTTAAAATTTTTAAATATTTCTTAAAATTTGAATCCTTAAACAGAAATTTAATAATATAAATTTTTTCAAATACAAAGAATCCAAATTTTTAAATCTATTGTGCAAGACTAATCGACCAACTATCTTATTAAGGGAGACTTTGTAATTTGACCTTCCTTTTTTAATTTTATGTAAATTAATTTCTAACTCTCTATAAAGGATACACCAATATGTAAACTTGGTTTGTTGGCATATCTTTGTCTCGTCAGTCCTTATTTTTGGACAAAATATTAATATTTGGTCAATTTTAGAACTTTGCCAAACTCACATTCTTATAAATACATGTGGAATTATCTCTCATTCTATAACTTTCTGTTAGCTAATTTATCGTAATAAAATGATTTTTTAATCAAAATTTTTCACTTTCAAGTTTTTTCACAAATTTTGTGAAAGTAATTAAATTATTCAAATTAAATCTTGATTTTTATACATTTTTCTCCTTATGGTAAGAGATAATTATCAATGAAATTTTTTATGAAACTAATTTACAATTTTTTATTAAATCAAATAATAGTAAGAGTTCAGAGTTAAGGCTTAGTCATTTTTAATGTAGAAAACTACTTTTTTATTCTCTTACCTTTCTATTATATAAGGTATAGTGACACAAATGTTATTCTTTTAAAAAAATTTGTCCTTGATTGCTTTTGCTCTATGCTAATTTATCATGGGGTGTTAACAAGGGCTTTGCTCCTCCCTTAAGCTTTTCTTGAAAGTTGCAGCAATTGTCACCGAAGCTCCAGCATCATCACAAAGACTATAATGTAAGGAGCTCATAAAGTCTTACATACACACACGTGTGTTTGTGTGTGTTTTTTGGCCAAGGATCAATGGTAAGAGTGAAGTAACAGTTGGGAGAGAATGAGAAAGTTTATTGAGACAACAGGGAAATGATGGCTTAGATGAGATAAGTCAGTATGCATGTGTTTGAAGCTCTTGAGGAGACCACTCTTTCATGTCCTTGTTGCTTTAGTAATTTTGCTAGTTTAATTTTAACTACTAGTTATTTGAGTACATTTATGCAATTTACCCTTCAATGTTTTGGTTTTAGGTTGCTTTAGTTCTTTCTAGTGTTCTTTAGTGATAATTTGATGATTTTAAAGCCAAATATTGCAAATAGTGAGTTGCTTTTACTGTTTTTATCTTGTTCAAACATTGGAAAAGGAAGAAAAATAGTGAAGCCAATGTTATGTTGAAGAGTTTATATAAAATTTACTACAATACTCAAGATCAAGATGAGTTTGAATAATATATTAAATGGCTTCATATTTGGTTATTCTAACCTTTTGTCTAGTTGAACCAAGCTAAGAAGTTCATTTATCTTTTGATCAGTCCTTGTGAGATTAAAACCTCAATACCTCAATGTAAGTCAAATCTATCTTGGATCAAAATAGTTTGGTTTGGAATCACAGGTCTAACAAGAATAAAAGGCATCTACTAGGATTAATATCAATTAACAGTGAATGAATCAGAAGAGAAGAATGAACCTCAATGGTGTTACTCAAGTTGAAATTGGAGGGTAGAGGAAAGCAACCATCAAAATGCTCAATAAAATAAGCCCTAAAACTTGTTTCCAAAATTACATCTTTGCGATTAATGAAAAACGTTGTTTACCATGTTTTCAATTGGTATGGGAAACAACAAATCAAAAACATCTAAAAATTGATTTGGTGTTTTGACTGTTTTGAAACACTTAGGTATTTTTTAGTTTTTTTTTTTTTAAATATTTGATTAAAAAAACACCTCATCAAACAAATTTTGTTGCTTATCTAATATTAAAAACTAAAAATTATTTCTGAAAAACAAAATCAAACAGGCTCTAAGTTTTTTCAATTTACTGATTTCGATAATTGAAAAATGACTCATTTTGATATTTAACTTTAAATGTAAACCGTTAAATTTATATAGCTTCTTAATTTGCGCATCTATAAAAAATACAGGAAATCCTGTGCACTAAAATTAAATTTGCGAATAAACTGAAGTCAGAAACAGACACTTACAGCCAGATGAAAATAAAAACGTCCAAATTTAAACCCATGCATACCTACTAGGGCGTTCTTGACAGTAGTCACTTACTAATGGATTATTGGGTTTGGGTATCTACACTCTTAACAGTGTAAAACCCAGCAAAATCATCCTTGAAGCCCATAGGGGTAAAATGATAATCTATTTTTATGGGCCAATTAGTATAACCCTAATAAAAACATGAGGTTATCTCATTAAAATTACAATCCATTTTTAAGTATATATTTTTAACTTAGCCCTATTTGGCTACAAGTAAAATTATTAATCTCTCTTTGTTGACTAAGAATAAAATCATAATATCATGTTGGAACTTAATATCAATTAATGTTGTGTTATTATTGAATAAAATCATAATATCATGTTGGAACTTAATATCAATTATTATTGAAAAATCATAATCTCATGTTATAGAAAGTTAACTTGAACAAAATTAAAAATTAGAGAGGAGACTTATTGTGATATACATCATAATGTCAAAAGAACCATATATAAATTTTGAAATAAGAAAGATATGGAATGCAAACTAGCCAAATCTCAAGAGAGATCAATGAAATTTGGTCGAAAAATTTAATAATTAAGCGAAGTTAAGCCCTTAGTCTCATATTCTGTAGGAAGTTAACTTTCACAAAAAAATTAATTAAAAAAATTATAATATATTTTAAAATGTCAAGGGAACCAACTTTAATTTTTCAAATAAGAAAGATATCATATGCACTTTAGTCTTAGTTCAAGAAAGATTAATGTCATTTACTCAATAAAAATTAATAATTAAGTAAAGTCAAGCCAGGTTAGGCCTTCAAGGCCCAGCAAATTTTTAGTTGTAGCGTTAATAAGGTAAGATTTAGCGTAAATTTTATCAACCTTTTATTTATATAAGGGTTTATAGTCTTTAAAGAAATTTTTTAACCACCAACTATAGGTGCTTTAGCTAAAAAAATAAATTATTAGATGAAAATTTAATAGTTAATAGATATTAAAAATTAATATAATTTTAATAAATATTAATTTTAAAAATATATAATATATTAATAGATATCAATATTTGAGATAATTTCATATAAAAAATAAATAGATTTTAACCTCTCACAGTTTATTCTTTAGTGAGGCGTCATTTTGTATAAAAGAATCTAAAATATTCATATCTTTATGTATTATAATAATTTTAAAAAAAATTAGTATTCATTAAAATTAAATTAATTTTGATCCTTGAATTCATCCCTGCTAACTACAATAAAATTCAAATCCTTGTAAATACCTTAAACCCTTAATTCTCAAGTGACAAGTATAATCTATGTGTAACATGACCAAAATCACACAACTATTTTAGTATATTAAAAATTTATTATACCCCAATAATTATTTAAGGTTATCTGATGGACTAAAACCTAAATTGTAATCACACTTAATTAGTTTAAGAGAGACATGATTAATATCAATAATGTAATGTTAAACCATATTAAGTACGACTAATCAAAATTGATATTTTAAATTTATACAAAAAAGTGAATTTTATTATATAAATTTGTACAATATAACATTATACTATATCCAAAACGAAGTCCTAAAGTTACTTACGACGTGAAATACGAGAAGAAAAATACACAAGAGAGAGAGAAAATAAATATTGAAATATTACTACCTTTATAATCTTGCTCTATGCTTTGATTGGTTATTGAGGGAGATTATGGCACCAAAATTACATGGTTTGATGGCGATTGCTACAAAGAGACATTCAATTCCATTTGGACGAAAGCGAAGGAAAAGGGATGACACGTTGGAAGAAAGCGCTGTGACGAGATGCCCATTGGGCAACAGCTTGCAAGGAATAAACCCATCCACCTTTGCCCTTCATTTACTCCGCCATCGGTTTCTCCATATACAGATGGTCCCATGAATTGATTTAGGTGTGTATAATCTTTTTAAAATTTTTAAAATTTTAATTTTCATAAATAATTTATTTTTATTTTTTATTTAATTTTTTATTGATTAAATTTCGTCACTTCTATTCTATAAAAGTTTGTAAGAATTTTTTTTAAATTTTAAATTAAATATTAAATAAATTCATTTTGTATTATATTTATAGACTAGGACAATTTAATAGCTTGTTTGACTAAGGATTTAGGACAAAACTGTTATTTTTTTAATTTTTTATTTAAATGAGGTGTTTAATTAAATTTTTAATTTAAATATGCTACTACTTCTTAGTGATAATGAAATCTTATTTATTGAAAAAATAAATAAAGCTATTTTTTAGAAGATGAAGTAAAAACAAACAATTATTTTTTCTAAAGACAAAGATACTGTCACTCAAAATTTTTAATTATTATAATTATTTCTAACATATTTTTACTTACTTATCTTCTTAATTGCATGTTCTTTAAGGTTTTTTAATAGTAAATTTTTTTTGAAAAAATATTTGTCATGTACAAACTACTTTTCAAATATTGATCAAAACGCTTACCAAGTTTTTAAAGAAGTGTTGAATTTGCAATATTTATTTTAAATTTATATTTATGTAATCTTTCTTGAAAATGTTTTAATATTCTCTCTGATTTTATTTTCTATATTATCAATAAATGAAAATAGAAATTTAATTGAAAAGATACGTAATGAATATTTAAAATTATCTATTTATTCAAACAATATAAATTTAAAATTATATATTCTATATTTATTAATTTGATAATAAAATTTTTTTAAACGATGCTGCTTATAAATAATGTATCGAACATTATCTGATTCTTTTATTGTAATTTTTTAATAAGACTTCGTTGAAAACAATTTTAGAGTAAGTAAAAATTCATTAGTGTTGAACAAATTTTGAAAAAGAAAACTCACAATAGGTGATCATTAAGATTGCAACTCAAAGGACTATGCTTCCTCATTTCCATTTAGCAATATCCTCAATGCTATCAGATATGATATCCAATTAAATTGGATATAAAAAGATTAATTAGAATAACCATCAAATAGTAATAAGTACTAAAATTGTAAAATGGGGTTATTAATTGTTCATTTTACATTAATGAAAACATACATGTAAAGATGTAAGTTTTTTATCTTTTTTTTCATCGCCAAAATAAGTAAATTTTTATAAACAAAGCCAAAACCCGTAAACTATCAAATAACATTTTACCAAGAAAAGGAGTTGAAGTTGATGACTTAGCAGGATCAGAACGCAATCCTGAATGTAAATACATAGAAGGACTCTTCTGATAGTCTTTAGTGGAAAAGAACCCTGATTATTTTGATATTTTTCTTCTCATTCTTACTTTTTGATAAACTCCTTGGTGAAAATTATCCAAGAACAGCATTTCAGCTTACATTGTCCATTTTATTTTTCTTGTTTTCCCACCCATCCAATAATGGTCTAAGATGTCAACATATTATGGTGGGGCAGCAATTATTCCATGAAAGATGACCAAGTATAGAGGCTCAGTTATAGTCTAAACTATATCTGATTGTCCATTCAAAAACTTATCTAACTTGATGAGCTTAGCCTGAATAAAATGGATCTGAGCTCGGCCTAAAAGGTTGGCCCAAAAACAAGTTCGAATAAAAAAATGGGTCAAACTCGAGCTTCATTTCAAAGCCCGATTCAGCCCAAATTATATATATATATATATATATATATATTATTTTTAAAAATATATACTTACTTGTCTTTTATATTAAGTATATTAGTCATGTCTTTAATTTATGAGATTTTTTTAATGATTGTATAATGATTATAAAAGACAATTTAATTTAAATCTTTCACTTTAACTAGACTTTTTTTTGTTTATTAGAATGAAAATAATGTTTTGCAAAAAAATATTCCAGGTGGGCTAGGCATTTTAGGCTTTTTATCAAGTTGGGCTCGGACATAAAAAAAATTTGGACTTAAATCCAGGCGTGAACATGAAAAAAAAAGCTCGATCACAAGCCTAACTTATTTTTTTAAAGATTCAACTCGCGATCAAATTTAGTAAAAAATATGACATTTGAGCTAAGTGCTTTTAAGTAAAAAAGAGTTGCTCTCTAACTATAAGTTATAATTTTTCGTTTAATGTTAAGTACTTGATCCAATAATTAGTAGTAAAGCTAATATGACATATTTAATTACTAGCAGGACATTTCTTGAGGAGTGATATTGTTAGCCAAGTTGTAACAACAATTGCCGCACAGTTGAGGCCCAGTGTAAGGCTAAGTTATAAATGATATGCAACGGAATACCTTTACTCTTGTTAGACCTCTTATTCCAAGCCAAACTATCTTGATCCAAGATAGACTAACTTGCTTGAGCACATTAAGATAGAGGTTTTACTCCTTCATGGGTAAGTGAACTCCTTAGCTTGATTCAACCAGACAAATGGTTAGAATAAGCAAATTTGAAGCCATTCGATATAACGTTTAAACTCATCCAGACCTTGAGCATTGTTGTAAGTTCTAAATAAACTCTTCAACAGAGCAATGACTTCACTATTTTTCTTTTTTTTCCAAAGCTTGAACAATATAAAAGCACTATGAGCAATCCATTATTTGCTAGATTTGGCTTGAAAACCACCAAATTATCACCAAAGAACACTAGAAAGAATTATAAACAACCTAAAACCATAACATTGAAAAATAAATTGAATAGACAGACTCAAATAACTAAAAACTCACACACGTGTGTGTGTAGGACTTGATGAGCTCCTTACAGAATTGTTTTTGTGATAATGTATTGTTTTTGTGATAATGTTTAATCAGTGACAATTACGATTACTTTCAACGAAAGCTTAGGGAGAAGCAAAACACTTGTTAATACTCCATGATAAAATTAGCACAAAGCTAAAGCAATTAAGGCAATTTTTTTTTTTATGAAAAAAACAGCATTTGTGTCATTATACCTTGTATAATAGAAAGTCAAGGGAATAAAACAGTAGTTTTTTTGAATTAGATAGGGTTAAGCCTTAACCCCAAATCTTGACTCTTAAACCTTAAACTTTTAGAAATCATGGTATACATTTGTTGTTGTATGATTCATGCATGGTTCTTGAGATGATGACATATTGGTATATAATGTGGCACATGGAGCTATAGGAGAAACATGCTAAATTTATTGTTCAACTAGGTTAGCCTAGCCTTCATCGCTATCTATGTGTTACTAGTACTCATCGATTTATTGTATAATTTAATAAAAATTGTAAATTTAGCTTCATAAATTTTTTTTATTAATAATTATCTCTTCCCATATGAAGAAAAAGTATAAATATCGAGATTTAATTTGAATTATTTAATTACTTTAAAAAAATTGTTAAAAAACTTGAAAGTGAATAAATTTGATTAGAAAATCACTTTATTCTGATAAATTAGCTAACATGAAGTTATAGCATGGGAGATATTTCCACATGCATTATTGAGAACGTGAGTTTGGCAAAGTTCTAAAGTTGACCAAAAATTAATATTTTGTCCACTAGTAAGGATTAGCGAGACAAAGATATGCCAACAACCAAAGTTTACGTATTGGTGTATCCTTTTTTTTTTTTTTTTTTTGAGCAAACATATTAATGTATCCTTTATTTAGCTTTAGAAATTAATTTACATAAAGTTAAAAAAGGAAGATCAAACTTACAAAATCTCTCTTACTAAGACAGCTGGTCGCATTGGATTAGTCTTGCACAATAAATTTAGAGGTTTGGGTTTCTAATTTAACGGTCAGATTTTTAAAAATATTAAAAAATTTAAATAATTTCTAATACTTTATTAATATTTAAACTATTAAATTTTTATCTAATAGTCTATATTCTTTTAAATTCATCCACATTTTGATGCAAATACAAGAAATCTATATCATAAATCTCATATATATCAAAATGGATTTTCTCAACATAGATTAACTTGAAACCTAGTAAACGAAAATAATTATGTTGACTATCTTGGACATCAACATTGATAGAGTTTGATTAACTAAGATGTACGATTATGTATTAACATATGATAGTGTATTATTTACGCTCAAGGAAAGAATTCTTTTTATATGCACATAATAACTTATGGTTTTATGCTTATTTTGGAATTTAAGTATTGTTGAAGTGGATCTTGGACCATTGTCATGAAGAAATTATGTCATCGAGTGCAAATATAACCAAACCGGTCTAAACTAATAAAGTCCACATTTTATAAATCTTTACAAATCTCCTGATTGTCGTTTTTAGTAAAATTATACTTTAAGTCCATTAGTTTTAGTCAATCTTTAATTTAATCCTTATAGTCTAAAAATTTGTAATTAAATCCTTATAGTTTACAAATATTTCAATTCAACCCTTACTGTTAAAATTATGGAAATATTTTATTAAATTTTGTTGATGTAACTAATTATATAATATCATTAATCTAAATATGTATGATTTACACTAACAATAAAAGTTAAAACATATAATGAAACAAAATTCAAGAAAAATACACTTTCAATTCTTCACATATTACAAAATGACTATTTTAATTTTTAACTTATTGAATAATCTAAAATAGTCCTTACTTATTGAAAAATATCATACTTAATCTATTATTTTTTAAAATAATATTAAATTTAGTCATTTAAATTAAAGATTTAAAATTTAATAAAAAACTAAATTTAATAATTTTTTAAACAGTAAAAGATCAAAATATATTTTTCTCAGCAAAATTCATTCATGGCAAAATATTAACAAAAATATAGTGATCATAGGGACTCCATGGTAGGTCATTTAAACTAGAGAACCTAGTTAAAAATTTTAAAATATTAAAAATAACTTAAAAATTAAGTAAAACTACAAAGAATAAAAATATAATTCTCCCTTGTTTTTTTAAAGAAGTTTGTGTTATAATTTAGCAATGAAGACGTGAGTGAGAATAATAACAAGGCATCTTTCACTGATTGCACCTAGTTATGGTAGATTCCTGGAAAAGCTAATCGAGGAGGCCCCATTTCATCAAAGGTCTTAGCTTTCATCCACAGAGACGCTGTGCTGTCGGTGGTCACAGAAAAGCTTAAATAAAAAGGCACTTCCAAAAATTACAACATCAACCACACACCCTCCTTCAACGGTCTAATAAATCTATGCCTACCACGGCCACATCCAGGGTATATCAACGCTTATGGGAGTCTGTGACAAATTGAGATTTTGCTTCTCTCTCTCGCTCCGTGATTCTCACTTTGTTAACGTAAAAAACCATCTTTTTTGAAAAAGACGGAACCCCTCATTATTCAATTCGGTGAGAGTGGCCAGGTGTCCATGTGAACTTGCCTTTACTCTCTCTCTCTCGCACACATTTCACAAAGCCCCAAAGAGAAAGGATTTGATATTATGATAACGGGTTTTGCTTTCTTCGCTCTTATCCTCCATTGATTGTCTCTTGTGGGGGGAAAACTTGTCACTTTCCAGATCCGAGGTCGAGCTCTGGGCGATGATGGAGCTCCAGCACCAGAATCACCATGAGCCTCAGAGAGTTGCATCACTTGCTAGTCTCTGCCTATTACTGCTTTTCCCAGCATTCTTCCTCACTTTGTTCTGTCCTTTGGCCTATGCTTTGCCTTCCATAAATCCGGTACGTTCAGTTTCCTCACTTCCTGACTTGATTGTCTTGTCCGGGGATTTATTTTTTTCCTGCTTGTAGTTTTAGTGGAATATGAAATATGTTGTTTAATTTTCCAGGTTGTTTCTTTTTTCTATTTTTCTTTTTCTTTTCCCTACTTGTTATATTTTACCCCAAATTAATTAAATTTTAATCTGAAATATTTGTTTACGAAACTGAAAGCTCGGCTGTACATAGTGACTGGAGGATTCTAGACTGTGATATCTTACATTCTTCTTGTTTAGTGTCCGTGATCATCTGAGCTGCGTAAAACCGTTTGTATTGGGAATCAAAGTTTGATTCGATCACCCTTCCATGCGATTAATGGTTGGGGGGGGGGGGGGGCGGGGTGAGAAACTCGAAGGCTTTGGTTTGTTTTAGTCTTGATTTAGTGAGAATGATAGAAAAGTTGAACGTTCGTTAATAGATGAACATAATATCAGTTTGGAAATAATGACTTCATATGTTGTCCAACAAATTAAACTGAAAGTGCTTGGATTGCTCGAATCATGATTAAATTTGTCTAACTAAATGATTGTTAGATCGTAGGTTTTGGAGATAGGTTAGTTGTTATGGCCGTTGGTCGTTAAAATTTTGAGCAAAATTATATTGATAAAAGATTCATCAAATTGTTGTTTCAAAGAAAAAAATGTGTGTTTTATTTTCTAGATATCTTTTCACCAGTAACAAAAGCGGGTTTTCTTTTGTTTCTTCCCTTTTACTATTCATAGGAAAATCTGGTTTTTTTTTTTTTTTTCTCCTATGAATTTCTATGTTTTCATTGTTTTATATTGTTAGATACGAGACTTATATAGATACTTCAAATAAGATGATGCAGTAAATCTGTAGCAGTGAACAAAACTCTAGTAATTTTTATTTTGAAAAGTTGTTTAATTATCTTGTATATATTGCAGCAAAAATCAATAGACGTGGGTGAACATTTGCTGCCAAAATTTTCTCTTTCGTTTCATAGCTCTATAGTTGTAACATTTACAGAGCAACTTTATCCTTGTTGAACGTGGAAGACTTTATTTACTAAATATAGAAATGTATATTATACTGTTCAAAATCATAAGATTTCCCTACGAAAATTTAGCATTATGTCAACCAAGAAAAACTCATATATTAGTCTCTCGCAAAATATTAAATTTCACAATGCTCCAAACCTCTAACATGAGGAAAAGCTAGGTGCTAAATAAATTTCCAAGAGGGTATGTCAATTGTTTAATTATTTATTTTTTCTAAAAAAGTTTCCCATAGATGAGGTTATTGTGTGTGTTATTCTCATGGGCATTTATATTATAGTCTTTACCTTCTAAGTAATTCCTCCCTGTCATATACTTCATGCTGCTAAAATCACCATCATGTCAGATATGAGCTAGACTTCTGAGAATGATCATGCTTTGTTTTTTATTCACTGCACGTCATTAACTTTTGGTCCAGTACCTTATGACTTGCAACTTGCTTTTCATAGGAATTGGGTGCTATAAAACCTAGGCACTCACGTCTTCTCAGGAGTGCTGTACAACGTGAAACTGTAAGAGCTGATTGAGCAGTAAATATAATTTCAAATGATTTACTGATTTGTAGTTAGCAATGTCTGTTCATTTTATATTTTTTTTATTTAATTTCTCTATATTCTCCTTGTGTAGTCAGCATCACAACTTTCTAATCTGTGGACTCCTCTAGAGAACCAAGGATGGAAACCTTGTATTGAACCTAAAAATGTACCATGTGAGTGAAGTTAATACTATTCACTTTACCTTATGTTGTTTCTTTGGGATCACTGATTATTTTGGTGCATATAATAGTTCATGTTATCTTTCTGTGTCTGAATACTTGAATTTTGGCAGCATTACCAGAGAAATCTGAGGGATATATCCAGGTCTTTCTTGATGGAGGGTTAAATCAGCAGAGGATGGGGGTAGGTATTTAAAACCAAACACAAAGACCAAAATCTTAAAAGATGTATGATTTGTATTGTGCCTTTTGGTGTAGATATGTGATGCAGTTGCTGTTGCAAAGATACTGAATGCAACTCTTGTAATCCCATACCTTGAAGTAAATCCTGTTTGGCGGGATTCAAGGTACTTGCAGGGGCATATATTTCTCTGCAGCTCCTTCATGTTTGTTTCATTGTATATGTCATGGATTGTTAGAGATTCAATATTCTGAGGATGCATATATTTCTCTGCAGCTCCTTCATGGATATATATGATGTGGATCACTTCATTGATGTATTGAAGGATGATATTTCTATAGTTAAAGAGCTGCCTGAAGAATTATCCTGGAGCACAAGGGAGTATTATGCCACTGCTATTCGAGATACCAGAATCAAGGCTGCTCCTGTCCATGCTTCAGCCAACTGGTATCTGGATAATGTTTTGCCTGTCCTACAGAGGTTGGTGGTTACCTGAACCTGTTGGGCTGTTACATTATATGTGGATACGAATAACTTAAGTTTTATAGGATCGGGTATTTGTTTAAATGTTAAAAGCTGAATGTTTTGTGCATGATTACAGCTATTTGGGCATTTACCCTGCTGAACTGTTCTGATAATTAGTACTTCTAAATTGTTCTTTATATGCACATGGCAGAAGCCTGCACTGTAAAGGAAATATCACCACTTTTCCAAGTGCGGCAAATTAATATGTGAAAGCAGGACAAAGGTTAAGTTAAAAAATTTGTATTCTTAAGAGGCTTAGATGCATTGCAGTACCATGTTCTGATATAACTAAAACTCCTTTATGTGACTTTCTTATTGTGTAAAGTGAGCTGCATACAACTTTTAATATTTTTTGGATCAGTTATGGCTTTTAGTTAAATTTGGGAACTGGGAGAAGTAATATGTGATTTAAATGAGATCTAGCAAACCGTTAGACCAAGAATTGTTCAGTTTTGACTTCTGTAGCTCTTTCACTGCCAAAGTCCCAAGCAGTGATCAAAATCTTTCCACATAGTGAGTCCAAGCCTTATCTAATGCTACCCTTCATGTTGTAATTAAAATTGCTTGCAGATTCCAAGGATGCAAGGATATTGTAAAACATGCCTTCATGGGTATATTATCAGAATATAAACATGATCCTTGCTGCTCTGAATATGGTGTGATTTGTTATAATGATATGACTGTACTTTAATGAGTATACTGTATAGTGCAATGATGGCATCATTTTGTCATCTCCTAAAACTAGGAACTCAGAATGCCTATTTTGTTGCAGTTATGGTATTGCTGCAATCGCACCATTTTCTCATCGTCTGACTTTTGACAACCTGCCAATGGACATTCAACACCTCCGCTGCAAAGTCAACTTTCAAGCATTAGTTTTTGTTCCTCACATCAGAGCACTTGGAGATGCTCTTATAAGCCGCCTTCGCTATCCTCAAGGCTCCACTGGAGAAATGGGCCCCAACTACCTGGAAGAGATCACCAATGCTAGGAATAGTAAAAGGCCAGGAAAATTTGTTGTTTTACACCTTCGGTTTGATAAGGTATTGATCCGGTCTGTCTATCAATGCAGTTGTGTTTCTCTTTCTTGTTTCTTCTATTTTGGTGCTGCAAATTTCAGTTAATTGCCTATGTGCTTGGGGTGCATCCACTTGGTAGGTGGTACCCTATAATTCAATAATTATTACTTATTATAAGGGAAATGTCACAGGAAAGTAGAGGAACTTTATATGTAGATGAAAGAAGTTGCTTTCTCTATAATAATAACAGGTAAATTAAACTCCCCTCCCTTAGAGATACTCCAATTACATGGCCCTCCTCTCTATTTTAAACTTATAAGCTCCCTTGCCCAAATCAAAGATGCCTTACGCTGATCTTTCTCATGACAGAAGATAAGTTACAATTATATCTATTTTGACCATAATATCTTATATTTATTACTTATATAACTTCTATTAAATATTTACTTTGTCAATATAAAATAGTCACTTTCAAATTTTGAATAAATTAAATTGATGGTTTTCAGAACAATAAGAATTTTGAAATCAAAATTCAAGAAATACATTTCTTCGATAAGTTATATACTTTATAAAAGATAGCAATATTAATTTTTAGGGTATTTTTATCATATTTTGACTTCAAGGGAGGTTTTTGTATAAATTGGACTTCTCTCAGAGGAAGAGGAAAGTAATTTGACCTAATAGTAACTGAGTTACTAGATTTAACCCAATGAAAGGATTTACTGTCTCTTATAGGTACAAGGAATAGAAAAACAGGGACGGGGGTTGATCTTGCATGCATACAGTATGAAACAGCCCTTCCTAAATAATGGAAAAAAAATGGATGGAAGGAAAAACGCCATTTTATCATATAGATTGTCTTTGAAACTGGATGGGTCAAAAATTACCCCTCCATTTATTGGCATTGTATTAAAAAAGTGCATTTGAAACACCTCTGAACGGATGTAATTGTCAAATTGATACAGTTGTGGGATACAAGATTTGTAAGGAAGCTACACCAAGGACAAAAGTGTTGGGGAAATTGCTTCATTCCTCTTTCTCAATGTAGTCATAGGCAAAAGGAGCCTTTAAGGCGTCAGACCTCTAAAACGCTTTAGGCGAGAGGCACCAAAAAGGCGCTCACTTAAGTGAAGTAAGGTGTTAAAATAAGAAAAATGTTAAAAATATGCTATATAAAAAAAGTAGATAACTGTAACTTTATAATAATAGTTGACATATAAATAAACTATCCAAAGTTGGAAACATAATAGTATCAAGTCAAGAGACATAAGAATCAACAAATGAATTAATTTAGGTCACTATAATCACCATTCAAGCATAATAATCATTAGGTCATAACTAACAATAATGTTAAATGCACTTAACATTAGAGTTGGACTTCTCAAGTGAACCCTAAGTAGGAAGAAAAAAAAACCCTAGTAAGCCTAAGTTAACTACTGGACTGCCAAAAAGGCTCTAAAGGCGCTAACAGTTCAGCCAGGAGCCTCTCACACCATGAGAGAGGCACTAGATTCATATAGAGCCTCGCTTCAGGGCCTTAGGCGCTGAGGCGAGGGCCTTTGGCTACACTGCTGCTTCCATCTTTGGATTGGAATTCACACTGTCATTCTATCTGTACTGTTACATCTTTATTTGTAAATTTGGAGCATAAGGTTGAAAGCTTCTTGGTCTTGTAGGATATGGCAGCCCATTCAGCCTGTGATTTTGGTGGGGGTAAAGTTGAAAAGTTGGCTCTTGCAAAATACCGACAGCGGATCTGGCAGGGAAGGGTTCTTAATTCCCAATTCACTGATGAAGAGTTGAGGAGCCAGGGCCGTTGCCCAATGACTCCCGAAGAGATTGGGTTGCTGCTAGCAGCTTTGGGATTTGACAACAGCACCCGTTTGTATCTTGCTTCTCACAAGGTTTGTTAATTTGCTTTTGTCTTATGCAGTGGACTCATCCATTTGAATTATTGCTTGTCATTTACCAAAATCAACAAGGGAATTGCTTCTGTTTTTGTCTATTCAGGTATATGGCGGAGAAGCGCGGATTTCAACTTTGAGAGAATTATTTCCTCTGATGGAAGACAAGAAGAGCCTTGCTTCGGCCAATGAGCGTTCAGAGATAAAAGGAAAAGCTTCTCTATTGGCTGCTGTTGATTACTATGTAGGCATGCATAGTGACATCTTCATCTCTGCTTCCCCTGGAAACATGCATAATGCAATGGTGAGTAGTGCTATATGCTTTTTAGATATGGTGACTTTTTTTATATGGATTTTCTGCCTGGGAACTTGAAGAATCTTTAATGCTCTAAAATTGCTTCTCGCGTGACTAGCCTTGAACAATGATGGATGATTGAGACTTTTCCACAAATTTCATGTTGATTTTAAAAGATTTTGAATGTTCATATTCATATTGAAATGCCTTCTGGCCCTGGACAAAACTTGAGACAAGGGACAGTTATGAGCCCATCACTTTAAATTACTTTACATTTATTTGAACGCCTCCTTGCTACTCCATGAAATTTCTGGACATGAACTTTAATTGTAATTAATCATCTCCCTGATGACAACGTTAAATCTTAGTTAAAATTAACTGCATGCATGGGGCGTCATATCTATATTTTCATCCCAACCTGGGGCCATTTTGTGAAGATTGTTGCAATATGGAAGCAGCCTCTTGCTGTTAATCTAACTAGCATTTAACGCTTTCGTTAGTCAAAAGTTTTGGAAGGTGTTTTGTTGCATTCTAAATTCATGTGCTCCAATATAATTCCCTTTTATTTCTATGAACATCCTTTAACTTCCACGAACTACTGTTATGGGTTGCTCTTGGAATATTATAGCTGATTTATTGTAATGTTTGATAGGTGGGACACCGAACTTACCTGAATTTGAAGACTATAAGGCCAAACATGGCATTAATGGGCCAACTCTTCCTGAATAAAAGCATTGAATGGTCAGAGTTCCAGCAAGCAGTAGTTGAAGGACACCAAAACAGACAAGGTGAGCTAAGGTTGAGGAGGCCTAAACAGTCCATATACACATATCCTGCTCCTGATTGCATGTGCCAAGCTTAATAATATTTAATTGTTCACGGATGTAGTCTCTGTATTTTATATTTATAGTTCAGTGTCTTATTGTTTGACATTTGTACTGGTGAATAAAAGCATTTCCACTCTCATAGTCATGGTTTTCCAATATATACAAATGTGCTTAATGGTTGTATTATGGATCTCATTCATGTTGAACCAGCAGCGTTCGTACCAGAAGCAATATTGAACCGTTCTTAGTGCTTTCCAAAATGTTAGATCCAAAATTGTCACCTAGTGATTTTAAAATATATTTAATTTATAGAGAATAAGTAGACTAAATTAATCTGAACTAAGTAAATTGTATATTATTTTTAGTAAAATTTATTTTATATATATATATACACACACGCACACACACACACACGATTATTTATTATTGATTCAATTCACTTATTTTCAGTATGTCACTTGACTGATAACTGGGAAACTTGCAGTATTAAAAGGAAATCTGTGACCAATATTTGACAACAAATTCAATTATACGAAGAATTATATCACTGCATGTCTACATCCATTTATTTTGATGGGAACAGCAAAGATAATGAATAATGACGAAAATAGCTCTCGACCTTTGTAAAAACAACATATACAGGATATTACACAGGTAGTGAGAATCTCTTTATACAGCTTGTGGGGTTCTGGGTCAAAGTTACTAATGATAGTGACAAAGAAAAATGAGCCCTAAAAATAACTTGTTTCATCCCAGATTGCCAGATTTTCTACCTGAAGCAAACAAAATTTTACTTATCTTTCACATCCTCAGCCGTTAAAGATCTATTGCCGCCCTGGCATGCAGCCATTTCTTTTGCCTCTCGAGCCATTTCCTTTGAATTCATCCCCTCCTCAATAGGAAG
This sequence comes from Delonix regia, assembly GCA_037074485.1. Taxonomy (NCBI): domain Eukaryota; kingdom Viridiplantae; phylum Streptophyta; class Magnoliopsida; order Fabales; family Fabaceae; genus Delonix; species Delonix regia. The sequence continues at coordinate 14,348,942 of CM073461.1, read as the reverse complement.
AGTTCTTTTTGATCCCTCCAACGCTACGCCAAGTACTATATTCTCTTCAAGGACAGGCCTGGATGTTTGAGGCAGTGCAGCTGATTTCCTTTCATCTTGCTGTTTCGTTGGCATATTCTTAGGACGTCCACCTCCATTTTCAGCATTATTAAATTGCTTGACATCGAAATACTTCCGGGTTAGGTTATTTGATACAGCTCCACTCACTTTGGAGTTCGAAGCAGACATATCTAGCACCTCCAGGTTTTCCTTTAGGGTATTTGACTCCATTTTTACTGGCTCATTTTCACCCACTTCAGGGTTGGGTTTGGATGTCACGGCAATCTTGGATGCATCAGAATTAGATATCACAACTTCGGCATCTGGCACCACCATTGATCCAACCTTGGTGTCAGGTTTGGTTTGCACGGTTGTCCTGTTATCTCCTTCGCTGGATGTGCGCACTGATCGACCTTTTGACATATCATCTGCATTGATTTTGTAAGGTGGTTCTATAATTATTGGTCTATTCGATACTGTTCCAGTACCACTAAATACAGAATCCACATATGGAATGTTGTCCAAGTCAGCATCACTATAAATTTTCTGCAGGGTACGGACTGGTGTTGCAAGTCGGGCTCGGTGATGACTAATAACCCTAAGAAGATCCAGTAATATAGCTTCCTATGTTCCAAAGGCAAATGGATAGATAATCAGCCCAGTGCCCAGTAACATCATTTGAATAAGATGATATTCTACAGACCAAGAAACAGTTCAACAAAATGTCTATTCACAAAACTGTCAAATGCATAAGCAGAGTCCCATATCCCAGAAGCAAGTTTCTGGGAAATTATAAACTGATAAATGACAACTAAGAAGAAAATTGAGCTTGATTACTTTAACTATCTAAAATTTCAAGAATTTGATGCGGGGTAAGCCCTCATTTTAGCAGCCTAATGCATGTTGGACACGGTAACCCCTGCATTTCTAGAGACACAGCAAACTACTGACGCTCAAGATTGAACACATCATTAAAGTGTAATTTCTGGTTAGAGACCATTTGTCAAAAAACCATCAAGAGACAAATATGCAGATGATCAAACAGTTAGCTCAATATTCTTTAAATTTTCGTTTTTTTTTTAAATAGATAGAGGATGCTGTTGTACATACCAAGCTTTCAGCAAAATACATGTTGCTGCAAACAACAGTGTGGAACTGGTGAATTCTAAAGCAATAAATGCTCAGATTATATAGGGATCACAAAATAAATATTATCCTTGCATCTGTTGTTGCATGCATAAGCACAAAAATAACTAAACCAAATCCCGTAGCCAAAAGACCAAAAACAAAGAGATAAAAACGAATATGAGTTCCTAGAAGAGGCTCTGTCCCACCAAACCTTTATTATATTTGATTTGGCATTTGAGAGGCTTAAAAATCCATTTGCACATCAAAATGGAGAATTTCCTTACATACAATCAAGTTTGATTTGCTGTTTTTTCTCCATAATTACTTTTGTCTTCTAAATCTCTATTTGCACGGAAGTGGAAAAAAATTATTTTTGCATTAGATGAACTATATTGATAGCAAAACTCAATTTTTATATGAAAATTTCCAAACATAAATCATGTCATGCAAAATTATATTTGACCAAAATTAGTTTAGATAATCAAATTGATCCAAAATAAAGTACCCAACTCCAATCTGAACATCAACTAATACAACAAAACATTTATCAATGTAAAACCCATCAATTGAGCTGACAACCCATGTGGAGTAGTCATATCTTCCACAGCAGGTATTTCTACTTACCCTTTCAAGAATTTGAGAGATCTATCATGACTTCCTTTTGCATTAAAAAAATTGTCATAAATCACATGAATTTATTAATTAATTTATATAATTAAAATATGTAATTCAGAATATTAATTGATAGATTTTAGGCGGGTAATGAAAGGAAAGGGCCTTCTAGATATAAATGTGGGCTTTGTAGCTCATCTTTCTAGTAGCCACGGAAGAAGGGAGAAGCAGGGAAGAAAATGGTAATGCTTTCTACAACAGTTTATGCTCTAAAACATGAAGGCTTGTTATCTTAGTATTGATCTACTACTGAAAAATTACAAACTAAACAGGCTAAGCAAGCAATAATATAATAGCCCATAATTTTTTTTTTTTCTTTTCAATAGAAGAATAGAGGCTTTGGCTGCAGGCTAAAAACAATGGGGTACAGGGAAGAGGATCCACACCTGATTAATCAAGAGTTTCTCTTCAATGCTATTAATTTGGAATTCATGAGCTTGAAAAGAGCTTCACAAGTGAAGTTCTTGATTGTTTTTAAAAATTTTATAGTCGGTCTATTAATTCGTGGACCATTTATTTATAACTTACTTATAACTTACGAATTCTGACAAATTTTATATGATAAGTTTAAGAGGGCAGCTTAACATGCTATATATACAGATTCATGGATGATGGCATATGCTTTATATATAAGGATTTAGTCTTACCTTAACACACAAATATTCTTCGTAATGTGAGGTCTTGACAAAACAAGACACCAGTATCTGTGAAAGACATAGCAAAAGATCATAAATAAAAAATGTATAGATATACATAGCTACACATGAACACAAATATACAAAATATATATAGAAGCTGTCAAATGTGAATATGCATATCTAGTTGCAATTACATGAAATTGAACCATGTATAAGCTTTACTCAATCTGATCTGCTATGAGAATGACGTAGTTTAGGTTTTGGATACTGAATTGTATAAACTCCATCAACTAGATTTTTTTTAATATTCATTGAAATTATCAGACTCTTGGGAGTTAAAATATGCATAAAAGACATGGGGCTGTGATAACATTTATGACAAAAATCCAGAGCATTTTTATAACTTGTCACTGTTCTGTTGTCATTCTTTTAAACCATTTAATCATTAATGAAATCCAAAGGTAGAATTAAAGAACAGCTCAAGAAAGCACTTGATTTTTTTTATAACAAATAAAGAATACAAATAATTTCATCTTCTGGAAGTTACATCAATCTAATAAAACAATTTGGACAAAGAGTTTTGCCTTGAGATCTGTTCCATGCCGGATGACAAATAAAATCTTATTTATTCATGATCCTTGACAACCAAATCACATAATCAATATATTGTAAGATATTTTAAGCACTTCATAGTTAATACTAACCAAGAGAGCCTGATTTTCAGGATTTATATTGTCCAGAAACACTCTTCTGTGCAGCCTTTGCTGCTCAACTTGAGGATTTTTAGCCAAGACTTTCCGCATGTCAGCAACAATGTTCTGCAGAAGCACTTTAGCGCATGTCACGGAAAATTATCATGAAGCACTGAATAGCGATGAAAAACCAGTTTCTATAAGTGATGAAAGTGCTGCTTACATTTATCTTATTTACATCCAAATGACTAATAGCTAGGTGGGTCTTGATGCGCCAATGTGTTTTCTGACTGAGGTTTCGCACAACATTCACTGTAAATTTGTGGTTTGGAATGTGAACAGCTTCACGATCTTCACCTCTTATAATTGTTGGTGACCACCAGCCAACATGCTGCATTACAGGACAACATCAATGCACAAAAGCTTCAAAAGAAGGGACCTCAGAAGCACCAACCATCCACATTTGCAACGTTAGTCTCTATTTGTTTATTATATAAAATTATACAGAAATGTAGTATATGATTCCCATGCTCGAAAGTTACATGGTGCAATTTAACACTCTAACACAGACCTCCACAGTACCAGAAACTTCATATCCTTCAATCTTTGTTTGAATCCATTCATTTGCCACAAAAGGCCGAGTTGCATGAATCATCGCACTTGAAAGGAAGTTTGTAAATATCTAAACATAGATTAGATCACTCAATGTCAATCTGTGCCACATTATCATTGTTATCACAAATATGAGTTGGGATGATAAGAGAAAACAATAAATCCTGCACCTCACGACCAGCAAGAGTCAGCAAAACTGTCCCAAGACCTCCTGCAGTAACCCACTTCTGGGTAGAAAAACCCAGCAACTCCATGAACAACGAAAAGGCAGCAATCCATACTGCGGAGTAAACAGCCTTGCCTGCAAATTGGAATCCCATCTGACAAATTGGACAACTTATAAATCATTATATCTTTGAAATTGAACCATGGCTAGTAATAATTTTATAAAGATAACATACCCAAAATCAAGGTTTTCACATATATTATCAAGAGTAGGTTGCAGTTGCCAAGATCATAACTTTCATATATGTTACTCCATCTACTAAATACACAGCCAAATTAAATTATTTTTACCCATGAACATAGCAAAAAAGTTACCCTCATATATTCAGTGCTCCAAGCTGTACATATTTTTCTGTTATAAAAAAAGATTTAGAGCATTGCTAATTTTCATCCATGTGGAAAACAAACCGAAAAAGGGAAATGGTCAATCTAAAAGCTAAATAACAAGATCCCACTATAAAGTTGGGCAGCTAAATTGCAAAATTGATTGATTGGGAAATCATGATTTAACAGACAATAATAAGAGCCATTGCATCTAAGACTGTCATAGGATCCCGTCTGTTCCTCTGAAAGTTTATTCAAGGACAAAAAAGGTAGAGATTTTCAAAGTAAGATAATTGAGTTAGTTATTGGTAGTTATGTCTGTCAGTTATAGATTTTATCTTTTAAAATTATTTATTTTAGTGTCTGTAACTATATGTTGGTAGGTCATTCTAATGATAACCACTTATGGTCAGTTATGTAACTTCCACTTAACTGCCACTGCCTGGAAGTTGTAGGAAATATCTATTGTATTCTGAATAAGGAAGGAATGTCATGTAACAAGGTTATCATGGAATAAATTATTTCAGTTTCTGGAGATTAGTCCCTCCATATAGGACTGTTTGGGTGTTTCAGATTCTGGCACTCATCCCTTTATCTTTTTCTGTTCTATTTGCTCATAATTTTGGAATTACTGTGGCTCCTATCAGACTGATTGTAAAATGGAATTGATATTATACTGATTTAAGTTTGAACTTCAAACTAGATTATTTTTCGGCTGCATTTTATAAATCATGGATACGTACATTTCTTGTCTCACAGGCATCAGCACTCTCCATGAAGAATCTCTGTGCTTGTTGAATCACACTGCATTAGGATATTATGGCAGCAACAAAAAAGCATGACAGTAAATATGCGAGGCATCACAATTTGTCATAACAGTAGAAAGCCAGACAATACGTTTCCTTGAAGAAGAAAAGCCCAAAGAGATTGAGAACAAATCATTTCAACCAGAAGTGATTAGGTTCATCATTTAGTAACCAAACCATTCAGCAGTTTAAAAGATCATGCTGAAGACAAGGAAATACACACACCTTGATAAACAATAGGCAAAGGCAAGTACAGTTGACAATGATCGTACAAAATTCAATAGCCGTTCCTTAACAACCTGAGCTGCTTCTGAAGGTAAAATTACTGGGTCTAATTCTCTGCAATTAGCATAACAATTGAGGGTGTTAAAAATAGGTAAATTGAAAAAATATATAATGTACGCAAAATCTGATGTAGTTATTATGCATGATAGTTAAACCTGCAAATAAGTATAGCTCCAGTCCATAACAGTAATGGCTGAAGGTAAGAAGTGAAAACATAATGTGTACTACTTTTCTTCCAACTACTGTCGCTCTTCTGCAAGAATAAGTGTCCAATATTAGATTATTAGGTAATAAGTGGAAAACCATATCATATTAATTTCATTGAAGTAGTAAATACAGAAATGAAAGTATAATATAATTGTTACACACCTGAAGAAGCAATTTTCTTGTGTGATACATTAATGGGCCAACACCCCATAATGCAAAAATGACAATGCCAACTGCTGGAATCAACCTTATTGTGACAGGACTATTTTGTAATAGATTATAGGACCTGCATAAAACCGCATGAAGTGTTTTTTACCACAAACACAACAGTAAAAGAATAAAACATGTGGCACAGAAAATGACTTTAATTAACCAACCATCTTCATGAAATCTTTTGACACCAAAGATAAACTAACAGGACAGTAGGGAAGAGTGTGAATATGATACTCCAGAAGCTAAAAGATGTCCCTTGGGAATTTTGGAACGTCTAATTAAAATGGAACACAGAACAGTTTCCGTTAACTGTACAGAATTGAATATTATCTTGAAGATAAAATCAAGCAACTAAAGATACATAATTGACATATTTGACTGAAACATTGCATCAATTTCTACCTCATCAACTAGTATCAATATTGTTTGCAACAAATATCGGTTGGGGGAATAATCACAATGATGAAAAATATAATAGTATGCATAAATTAGCAAAATTATTAGAAAGTTAAACAAGATGAATAGGGTAAAATGAACAACATACAGCAGCAGAAATACACAGAAATTTAGAGAAACTAACTGGTTATGGCAATGAAAGCAATCCAACAATAACCAGACAAAGAAAAGGGTTCTTTAGCATTTGAGAGGCTAGAGACTCTCCAATTACCAAGCCCCAATCTTCCTTACCCCTTCTGCCTCCCAAACCACTCTAATATACCTCCCAACAGCCTACCTTTCTCTCCCTTCCACCTCATAGACCATGTGACTAGTTAGTTACAATTTTCCCTCCCTTTTCCATCCCTTGTGACACCTCAGCATATTTCCTTATCCTTTCTGTTATAGCCTCTCACAGACCCAAGCCCAGTGTTCATGGGTCCATCAATTCACATGTGCGGAGAAGATAGAGCAAAGAAAGTAAAAACTGCTCATTAATTCCTGATGCATTTCTATCCTTTAAAATGAAAGAAAAGAAAATGGGAGTGGGTTTTTTGGGGGGGGGGTGGTGTTGGGGGGACCGTGAGCTGCACAAGATAATTTCTTTAACATATAGCATATAGAAATCCATTTTTCAATGTGGAGAAACCAACCTTACATGCGTTAATATTTCTAGGAAGATGGTTTAAATCATATTTAAAAAAGATAATAAAAGAAAATGCAATGACATATTTGGACACCATAGCTGCAAATGTAACAACAGGGGCAGAGAGTAAATGGTGTATGCCAACAAGAAAGATAGAACACTTAAATCTGTGCATTTGCTAACTGTGAAATCACAAAAGTTACCTTGCCAGTGCTGTGGCAGCCACCTTACCGATAGGTAGCTCACTCGGCTGGCCTGGTACTAGAAAAGAATGGCACTTGAATACATGGGTTCTGCAGGGTAAGGTATGTAGTGGTCTATGTATATTGCGAAAGAGTTGAGTTCTCCTGCAACCCTTTCTCAGGAACTGCAATAAAAAATTGTCTTAAAGTTGTTTCTCATATTTTCAAAACATCAATGAGAAGTATAAAGGCATGAAAGTAATTGAAGGGTTTTCACAATAGAAATTAGAAAATTAAAATTAATTTCAAACTTCTCACAAGATTGAAAGTAAGAATCCTGATTTTGAAAGGGGTTTATGGTCTTTCATCTCATTAATATATAAATATTCAGTCATAATTTAAATTCAGGGCTCCCGGGCACACACAACATCTTGCAGTATTGCTGAAGCCTGACAAATACAACTACTAACAGATTTGTTAAAAGAAAACATAATATCAGATTTTATGCCACACACAAACCTCATAGTTGTTGCATGCGTCCATAAATTAATAGTAAGGAATGACTTGTACTGATATAAGGACTATAATTTTAGAAGCCCAACTCCAATATTTAGAGGAAATGGGCAGAGCAGCACATAGAGCTTATATTTGACAACAATGCCATAGCAATTTTTTGGCACACCAATTTCACTTTGTCAGTAACCCGCAAGACAATGTAATAACAATCAACAAATGAGCATACCAAAACATGATATGAGGGAGCTCCACTTGATAAATGTAATTTGCTTCTGTACATTATCCTCTGCAAATTATGAAGTAACATTAAAGTAAGAACAGAAGGAAAACATAGTAAAACCTGAACAAAAAATATAAAAATGGAAACAATATTAGTACCATATGTTGTCTACTGCAGCCTAGGTTCCTGCAATGTCCCAAATCATGGGACAGCTGCAGAGAACCAGGAAGAGCCATTACTGGATCAAAATGAATCGCCAAGAAGGTTTCACTAGCAGCTGAAGAACAAAAAATAATAAAATTAGAAGTATTGTAGACTTCAACCCAATTCAATACAGATGAAGCAGTGCAGATTCAACTTGTCAATCTTCCAGCTCAGTAACCTGCAGTAAAACTGACTTTACGTGAGAATCAGAAGGTTTTTTTTTTTTTTTTTGGTGGGGGGGGGGGGGTTGGTTTTGGGGAGGAAGGGGGAAAGACAATTTCCAAACCTTAGTTTGTCAAAACAAAAAACTCCATTAACCAACTCTCATGGATGACTAAAAACGGCTTTTGATAGGAAAAATCACTTCTGCGGGAAGATGCATTGGGAGGACTGAAATCTAGATAGTTTTGGCACAAATCGATGTCCTCAAAACTACATTGGAAGGTTGCTGGATAACTATAATTTAACCTAACAGCTAAACGAAAAACCATCATGTAGCTACTCATGATTCAACCAATTCAGCACTGGAAATTCCTTCCCATAGTTCTACCACCCATCACACCTACAAATTTCGCCTTGGTCCGGAATTTATTGCCAATGAAGCAGTTTCATCATTCGATCGAAATCATCATTCAGGAACATAGACAATTGGAGTTATGCTATGAAATTTTCCACCCATTGAAATTTGTCATGAATATGATAAAATGGGATTAGTGATTGGTTTTGTATAAATTTGACACTTCGAATTTTTGGTGAATTGGGTTAGCTGATAAAAGACGAAGAAGAAGTTGGCTCACACCGTCAAGGCAATCCGGAGATGCACAGCAGAAGAGGCACAATTTTCGGTCTCCTTTTTCTTGGCGTTTGAAATTCCTATGGGGCCCGATTGTCTCGGGGACTAGATATGCGCGCGAGAAATTCCGTGCTTTCAGTTTCAGCCACGGTTTTGTTCTCCACGTGTCCGTTTTGCCTTTCGTCTTCACCACACAAACATCTAAGCTCTCGAGGGGGTCTAACATATTACATGTTTGGATAAATAAAGAAATGACAGATGACTGTCTCTGAATCCTACACCGTAGAATTTATTTTTCTTGCCCCATATTATTATTAATTAAAAGTAAAAATAAGTTTAAATAAATTTCATTTAAAAAAAAACATTAAAAACCTTATAAATAATTCTGCTACTTTTATTTTATGTATAAATTCTAAAGCATGTAAAAAGTCTTTTCTTTCTTTAACTTTCGTACAATATAATCAATCGTTCATGACTTTTTCTTTTCTTTCTACTTTCTCTTATTATTAATCATTTTATTTAATAATATCTTTTTTACCCTTCTTCAAAACTTATATTTAAAAGAAAAGAAATAGCATTACTTATAAATTTTTTAAATATTACTTTTTAAAAATAAAAATTAAACTTAGTTGAACTTACTTTTACTTTTAATTAATGAAAATATAGTTATAATTTAATTAAAAAGATACTTTTATTTATCATTAACCTTCAATTTAGAAGACTAACAAAAATAAAATTTAAGGTGTAGGAAGTAGAAGTGTTCATGGATCAAGGGAGGTTGAATTTTAACAAGACTTAAGAATTAGGTCACTTTCTTTTATAAAGAGCCACTCGCAGTTAATTAATGACTAGATTAGATTACATATATATTTTTAACTTTTTTATTTTAAATTTTCTAAAAGTTTTGTTATTAACAAAAAAAATGGTTTTGAAGAAGAAATTGAAAAGTTTAAAATAAAAAATGAAATGAGTAAAAAATTAAAAATTAAAATTGAAAAAGAATAACGGTTTTTTAAAAAATTAATCATAGCTAAAATTTATTTAAATAAAATAAAAATAAATTATAAATATAAAAAATAAAATAAATAATATTTTTAGTGAATCTAGGACCCAATTTGATAAAAATACAATTTTTTTCTTGTTTTAATCCAACTCATATGATATGGGTGGATCAAATTGGTCGAGCTATTTACTCGTGATGGAGATGAGAATCCCTCATTTATAGTTGAATTATTTATTCAACCCCTAAGCTTTAAACGTTAGTCCATCAATCGTTGTTTCTTTTCTTATTTTTAAATTTTGGCCGCAAACGGTAGGTTGGAAACATCTCCAAGAAAATACAAAGGAAAAGCATTAATGCTACTGGACCACACAAAAATTACAAATACTCACCACACGTTGTAATTTTTTGCCTTATTCTATATGTAGCTAATATTCATGAGAGAAAATTATATTTTTGATCCTTTTAGCTGCACTCAACATTTAATTTAATCTTTATACTTTAAAAATTTATAATTAGACCCTTATAGTTTTAATTATTTATAATCTATTTTCCTTTACTATTTTTTGTCAATATTTTATTATATATGTGAGTTAATTTTGCTTGATTCTTTACTTTTACTTTTATTATTAGTATAAATAATATATATTCAGAGTACTAAGATTTTAGACATTATATAATTAGTTTTATTAACAAAATTTAATATAATACTTACATGATTTTAACTATAAGGACTAAATGAAATTATTTATAAAATATAAAGATTTAACTATAAATTTTTAAATTATAAGGACTAACTTAAAAATTGATTGAAATTATGAGAACCAAAACTAAATTTTCCCTATTTTAAAATTGTTTTATAATTTATGGATACCATTATAATTGTTGGAGCTACAACTAACGACAACCACAAAAATATTTACAACCAATACTTAATCCTTTTTCATACGAGTTAATATTATCATCAACAATGTATTAGCAAATCCAAATGAGCTAGGAGCTTCCTATAATAAGGTGATGAGAATATTACATTTTATTTTGCAAAATAGATAGTCGATAATAATGACAAGTTTTCTTAGGGATAGCTCGATCAGTACAGCACGTTGTAATAAATTTAAATTTCATATTTAAACATATGAAATGATTCTCATTTTTCGCTTATTTATTATCTTGTCAACAATTTTTGGAAATTAAGCGAGTGGGTTTTTTTTGGGGGAATTAATAGGTTTTTTCTTAGGGAACATTGTACAATTAGTCCCTATAGTGTTCCTCTATTTGTAAGTTGGTCCTTATAGTTTAAACTTTTTCCTATGGCTCCTTATAGTTTTCTTTCCTTTCTAATTCACTCCCTGCCGTCTAAACGCCATCCATTAGAGCGTGACATGGCAAATGGAGAGTAGGTGTCAGCACACGTGGTTACTAACATGGATCAAGTGTTTAACTTGAGCATGGGAGGGTGCATCTCACCTCAGAGTAGGAAGAAATTGGAAACCCAAAAATCCCTCACTCGTGGAGTACAGATGTGTTGCCTTCAAGTGAAATCTCGTCCGGAAATGATCAATTTGATCATGTAGTCACCGAAGAAGCTTTCATGTGGAAGATGAAGCTGTAGGCCGTCGTCGATATCTCCCGAGAACATTGGAAAATCGTTGAGGTGGGTGTTTGGTTTTCTCGTCGAGCAGGGGAGGGTGCTTTCCATTTTTGGTGGAGCTCGTCATCAAATCCAGAGAATTATGTGTGTAGTTTGTTTCAAAATTGAAGAGTTTGGTTTCGAAATTCCGTTTATTTCTGAACTGAAATGAGAATTTCAGAAATTTTAAAACTCTAATCTGATTATTGCATCTGGGTTCTGCTAGAATGAAGGTCTAATTGTTTAAAATGAAGATAAGGGACCATTTGTTTGACTTTTGGCTGCTATTTATTATTCATCATGGATGAACTCTTCCTTAGACCTAAACATTAATCATAATTACAGAGTTCATGGAGAAGCTCTTGTAAGTAATATATACATATCATCTTGCCTTCATACCCAGAAAGAAGCTATTGTGTGAATGTTTACCAATCTAAAAAATCTTTCTTATGTGTTGTTTAGAAAAACAAGGTGGAAAGCAATTTTTTTGCATTGGAGTTGAAGTCTCCTGCCAATAAAGAGGTTGGGGTAAGTGCAGAAAATAAGAACAAAGATGTGTGAGTAGTGAGAACTACAATACTTTGACAAACCACTTGGTGGACTTGTGTTTTCTCTCACGTGATGCAGCCTTTGATCCATGTCAGCTGACCAGCTACAGCCAGATAATGCTTCAGAGGATGGCGTTTAGATGGAATATAACGGCATGGAGGGGATTTGAAAGTGAAGAAAATTATAGGGAGTGACTTGAAAAAATTTAAACTATAGGGACTAACTTAGAAATAGAGAGAAACTATAGGGACCAATTGTTTAATTTTCCCTTTTTCTTAAATACAAATTTTACTGATGAAAAAATTAATCAAAACTATCAAATACATTAAGCCTACCAAATTAGCTCATTTAAAGTGAGTTAACATACAAACTCATTTAAGTTGGCTCATTACAGCCAAACTCATATAACCAATAAGTTAGGTGGGGTCAATGTTGTCAAAATTGCAATTTTATGTAGACTCAAAAATGGGGGTAGACTTGTAACGTAGAATCATAAGAGTTTACCTACACATGTTATTTAAGGTATTGAACATAATCATATCACTTAAAATTTTATACATAAATACTTATATTATTTTATAATCCACAATCCGTTTCTTATTGTATACTTTTTGTTCAAATCAATATATAAAGTTCAATAAGCTCTGTAATCCATAATTCATAATCCATAATGATAATCAATAATATATAATCCATAACACATAATACATAATAATCATTCATTTAACATAACAAACTATCAATGTAAATTCAATAAAGATCATCAATCCCATGACTATCATCACTTTCAGAATCTTGATTATCTTCTAAATAACCTCCACCTATCTCATTTTCATTCTCACCATTATTATTATCTTCTTTCTTATCTTGGAAGTCATTATCAAAATCCATATTGTTAAATTGTTTATTAGCATCAATACTACCAACATTAGCATGAAGCTGGACAAACAAATCTCCCATTTCTATTGCCATCGCAAGAAGATTAACTTGAATGGGTTCAAGGACCTCATCATTTGCCTTTATATTGCCTTCATTTCCCATATCCTCAATTATCCATTCATCATTAGAATGAATATCATCAAAATCATAAACATGAGTTCTTGTAGTTTGCTTATTTTTTAACTTCAAATTGCACATCAAAATCGAAAACTTGAAAACTGAAGACTACTTTGTCTGTGAAATTATCAGTTATGTGACCACTAAAACAGGGAAATTAATGAAGAGGAGAACAAAAGAATGTCTCTTACATTTTTACTCTAGGTAAGTAACTTCACAACTTGATATGGAAAATGAATGCAGCAGATAAAGCATATTCAAATCTATCACAGTCTATCAACAACCCTTCATATTTGCAATATATTATTAGTATAATGGCCATTTAACATTTTGCATCTCTGCATGCAAAAAGATGCATGACATTGACAGATAACATACACTGAACACTGGAATCGAGTTTTATACTAATTTGTATGCATATGCAGGAGATGACACTATCAATTTAATTCAAACAGATTTAAACAAAGATTCTAACCAATCAAAGGTGCATTAATCATTACTTACATTTCCATTTTGCAAAAAATTGAAGTGAGGACTGATTAGACAAGGTTAATTTAAAAAAAGAACTTTCTATATCATATTTTAGCAAGTTAGGAAAAATGATCCTTCTTTGTTAGTGGATGCCCTGGGCAATGTTTATTCTATCTCAAATGCGAGACCAGTAAACTCAGTTGAACTATGAAATGTGAGACCAGTAAACTCAGTTGAACTATGAAGATTGAAGGTGCTGAATACTCTAACGAGAAGGCCATTTACATCAATAACCATGCATCTCTTACTCTCATGAATACTCTAACCAAAAAGTCATTTTTGGTAGAAACTTCAATTGACAAACAACATACACTATTCAGTGGCGTCTCAGTCACCTTTGTGCCTATGAACTTCGACCTTCATGACTTCACTGGACTGCTGTGAGCTGTGACCATCACGGCTTCACCAGACTGCTGTGAGTTGCAACCATTACCGAACTGCTGCGAGCTGCGACCATCACGGCTTCATCAAACTGTTGTGAGTTGTGAGTTGCAACTATCACTGGACTGCTGTGAGTTGCAACCTTCACTGAGATGAGGATGGATGTACAGAAGTAGAGGCAACGACCAGTGAGTAAAGGCAATTAGGGATTTTAATTTTTAGGTATCAGAATCAGGACTGCAGTGGAGGAATCATTCTTCAGCCATTTCGTTTTTTTTTTTTTGGCAATTGGCATTGTTGGGCTAACGACTTTGGGCTGATCTAGTGAGCTTTTTTTTTTTTTGCTGTAGAAAAGGTCCAATTTTCAAACTCGGTCAAACTTGCCGATTTTACTGAGTTTATACAAGTCAGTGGCGAGTTTGACCGAGTTAGCACTGATTCCAATTCTACTTGCGATTTAACACAAAAATGCTACCTAAGATCGTAAAATCAACGATTTTATCAAGTTAAATCGCGATTTTGACAACATTGGGCAGGACAACCCTTTTAACTTCGACATTTTTACCTTTTTTCTACTAACCCTTAGGGACAAGATTCAAAAGTTGTTAGATGAAAAAATTTGAATAATTTTATTACTTATTTACCTTGTTTTAGTTGGTTTGATTGTTAATGCTTGAAGAAATTGTCTGGTTGTTTTAAGTTTAAACTAGTTAATGCACACACCTTAAAGAAAATTAGTCAATTTTGCTATATACTTATACATTTTAATGGAACAGTTGCATTTATTATGTCATGTGCAAGTCTCTTTTAAAAGGCATATTTGTTGGAACTTCTTTATTTCTTGTTGCCTCTCAATAATTGGATCGAATTTGCTCTTCACAATCTAAAATATCTGTATCATTACCATATAACTATTTGTGTAAATTTTTTTTACCTTTATAACTGAAATAAACTAAACTACATGATCTTTGTATCATAACTTTGAGATTTCCTTAACAAGAAATCATTTATCATTAAATATATAGGTAAGAAATATTTTGGCCATGTTCACTTGTTTCACAATCTAGGTTAGGTTTGTCTTATACAAGTTTAACTTGTTAATTCGTGCTTATGCCTTAACGAACTACTTTTCAGTTCTCTTCCTTCAAGTTGACTTACACCAAGCTTAAAAGTTGAAAAGTTATCCATAGGAAAAAGGTAGCATATACTTGATATTTATATACTAAAAAAAAATAAAAGTAGCCATAATAATATGTAAATTAAATGCAAGCAATGCATCATATTGTGCACTATTTTCAAGATTATTATTGCACTTCGCTTCATGATCTCGATTAGGCCTTGTAGTGTAAAGTATAACCGAAAGGTTACAGATTCGAAAGAACTTTAAAAAGCAAGTTCATTTAAGTAAGATATAATGTCCTTTCATAATCTATCTCATTAGCCTTTAATAAATATTTAGAAGCTATCGAAGACAATTAATATCGATTATGTCAGTTTCCTAAGGAATCCTAAGCACATTGAATTAGAAGTACACCTTGTTACATGTATTGGGTCATAATTTATTAGCTCAGTCAAATCAATTTCATTGCTAATTAATAGATATTACATTATATTGAAAGAGGTGTCAAAGTCACCAACTCAAACTCTAATATTAATTTGGTATACATGCATTTATTTACCAACCTAATTATTCTAACTAGAAGTATTTGGGCATAGTATACTTTATCTAATTGAATTGGCCACACATACTGCATTTTCAAAGTTTAAAATACAGTGCTATGGTGACATATATATATATATATATATATATATATATATATATATATATATATTTCTTACACGCAAGGTTATTATATAATTTCTATTGTACTTTAATGTTATAAACTAAAATAAGGTCAGTATAATTTTTTCTTGCTAAATTTAAAACTAAACAATAAAAACAATTATGTTAGGGAGCTGAGAAGTTGTTAAATTTAGGATTAAATTTTTTTTCTATATATAAAATTCTAAAACTTATGTTAAAGAGAGTTAAAGAAAAAACCTGATCATTAGGTTAAATTTTTAAAAATTAAACTTTAATTCGGGTTCAAAAAGATCTCAAGCCCTTTTTTTATTGGGGTTTTTATCTATATACTTTATGTCAGGCCTATTGAATCAAACAAATTTTTTTAAGTCATAATAAAGTGTATTTATTACTTAAAATTTAAAATAAATAACATAACTAATTTTTATTATTATTTGTATGATTATATATCCAAGTTGTAAATATAATTGAATTGTTGTGTTAACATAATGTTATGTTACATTAAAAAAAATTTTAAATAATAAGATTTTTTTTACTAAAATAAATTTATTTAAGCTTTTAAGGTTTAGGTCAAATTTTACGAAAAAAACACAAGTTCAGCCTATTTTACAAAAGAGATTTTTTTAATTGAGTTTTTGTTTTTATATTGACTAAAATAAATTGCTCTTTTCTTTCAACGTGAATCCCCTCTCCTAAATACTTTTATGTAGTTTTATTCAAAAATAGTTTTTAGCATATGGATGAGAAATTGGTGGTTTACGAATAATAAAATAACCGCATATGGTCACTAAATTGCATGCAATCATTAAAAAATATTTGAACTCTTAAATTTTGTTACTATAAATAGTAAAGTATATGAATTCATGATGTACCCATTACACTCTTTGCATTCCGTGCATGAAGAGTTGCAAGAATTTAAACTTATTTACTACCAGCTCATTCATAATTTATTATGGTGGGATGTATGTGAATATTATTTATGTTTCTACTCCAAAGCTTTGAAATTCTTACACATAAAACATGACGTAAATGTTAATATTTAATGATTAGAGATAATACCATATTTTGTAAGGAAGATATAGGGAAATATTATCCTCAATTTATGATTAAATTATTATTTAGGCCCCTCACTTATTTTATTACTTAGAATGGTTTTTTAATAATTGAAAGTTAGTTACTTTTGATCCTTCAAATGAGTTAACTGGGTTTAGTTAAAATCTGTATATATTAACATTCTCCAAAATGAAAACTAATGGTAACAATTTTTAATCAGAGAAAAATCAATTTAGATAATAAAATGACTGAGGAACCAAGTAAACGACAGCTGGATTGCCTATATAATTGTCGTATACAATTGAATGTCATACACTATCTAAAGGTTGGCCATGCTCCAAACTGCATGAGTTTCATCGCATATCCCATTTCTATATTATCTTCTTCCCAGCTAATTATTGAGCTCCTTCAATGGCGGTCTTATATTGAAATGGCTTCAAATTTGTTAACTCCAGTAGGAGAATGCACAATCATTTTCTCACTTACATAGAACCCATCATCATCATCCTCCTTCTCTAAAGAATCCACTGTGCTTGTCAACATATCCATTAGCTCTGTATCTGTACTTGAGAATTCACAGATCTTATCACCCAACCCCAGGAAAAAGTCCAGCAAATTCTCCCTTTCTGATGACAGTCTTGTCACTTTCTCACTCAAATTTCTGTTCTCATTCTTCAGTTTCTGAAGCAAGGCCTCTGGTTCAGTGCCATAGTCATCGTCTTCAAGCTCTGAAGAAAAGGAGGTCAAGGAGTTAGAGAAATGCTCTTCAAGTGAAGTCATTATCTGCATAATTTCCTCCATTCTCATCTTCCTCTCATTCATAAGCAGTATGAACTTCTCTTTCTCTTGCTCGTTTGTTCTTTCCATAAAGCTTTTTACGGCCACTGCACTTTCAAATTCTCTTTTGAACACTTCTTGTTCCAACCATTCAATCTCCTTCTGAAGCACATTGTGAATCTTATCCTTCTCTTCAATGATCTTGAGAAACTTAACTTTATCACTCTCTGTCGCCCTTGCTTTCAGCTCTTCTGTTCTTCTCTCTTGCTTTAGACTTTCTCCAAAAACTACTTGTGAAAGAAGTGAAGCTTCTAATTCTTTGCGCTTCACATGGCTTTCTTCAAGATCATTTTTCAGACGTTCACAAGCTGACTTGAATATCTGCAATTCACATTCCAATTCATACCTTTCACAAGTCTTCTCGTCCAGTTCAATGCATACTCTGTCCAGAGCATCATAGACTTCATCAAGCTTTTCCTTGTACCTATCAACTTTGCTTTCTTCATTATGTTCCTTATCCATGGCTTGAGCTTCAGAAATTCCCTGTTTCAACACCAGAAGCATCATCGATAACTCCTCATTCTGCAACTTCAGCTCAATGATTGAAGAATCAAAACTTTCCTTCTCTAGCCGCAATTCTTGATTTTCTTGCTCTAGCTTCTCAATTTTGTGTTCTAGTTCTTTATAAGAAGCCTCATTTGTATCTCCAACGTTTTCAAATCGAACCTTATTCTCCGAAACTTGAGCTTCCAGGTGTTTTCTGATGCTTTCTTCATGAGCTAGGGCTTGTTTGAGATGCTCTGATGTTTTGGTCTGAGAACGTAACTTCATCTGCAGGGAAGAGATATCATCGAGCAACGTGAACGTTTCCAACTCCAAATCTTCACTTGAAATTATCTCTTCTTGTGGCTTTTCATGTCCTTCTTCTTTATGCTCGAACTGTTCTTTCTTCCATTGTAATTGTTCTTCCATCATTCTGTTTTCCTCCTCCAACAGCTTACGGAACCTGTTATCTTCATTGGTTTCTTTCAAGCTTTTCTCAGCTTCCAAACACTTCTTTCCGGGTATTGAAAAACAAGCCTTCTCATTTGCCTCCTCTAACGCCAAGATCAAAGCCCTTTTCTCCTCTTCCCATTTTCTGACCTTTTCATCGCAATCCTCTCGGAATCTGTCATTTGCAGAACTGATGTGCTTGATGATGGCCTCCTTGTTCTCCAAATCCCTCCTGAGATCATCACACATCAGCTTTGTTTCAGTAATTTCATTGACCGTTGCATCATGGGATTTCTTCAGATTCTCGAATGATTCTGTCTTCTCTCTCAATTCTGCCTTAAGTTTCTCAACCTCGGAGACATAAACCTTGGCCATGTTTGTCTTATGTTTCAAATGATTTTTGAAACAAGCCAAACCTATTTGCAAGACTAGGAGGCCACCTGAGTTGAGGCAAACTCAGGTGGTTGCCTGGGAAAATGCCTCAACTCAGGTGGGAGTTTCCTGAAGTGTCTTTAAAATTGATATTTTTTAATATAAATAAAGCATCAATTTTTGGAGTGGTCTTTTTTGTTGATGCTTTGTTATTCATTGTGACGCCAGTTAAGCGTTATCAAGAAATGGCAAAATATTGTTTTATTTTTAGTAATATTTAATGATTAATTATGCCATAAATAGATAATATGTTGCTTGGAAAGAACACATGATTACTATTTTTTCTAATATCAATATGTTCTAGATTTGTATTATCAACGTGATGTGTGAATCTCCTATAAAAAGTACAATGTCTTAATAGTATCTGGTAATATTTTCTATATTAAAAAAGAGTTTAGATTTCTAATACTTTTGAGCTTTCATTTCTATTTTCAACATATTAATTAGATTGCATGAAGCAAACATAAATACTCAACGTAATAACCTTGAAAAAGATTAGACTAATACATACTATTAAAAAAAAAAAACGCAATAACACTGGTTCAAGGAATTTGACTAAAGAACTATTAATTTGTGCCTATTAATGTTGAATGAGAAGATATATATGAAAGGGAGTCGGTGGACCTATATTGCTTCCTAGGATATGATTGGATGGATGCCAAAAAAATAAAGTAACAAAGGATGAAGTGACTAAATTATGTAAATATATTTTTAGAAGATTATTTTAGTGTAGAATGAAATTATAAAGGTAATCAACGTACAAAAGATTGTCCTGGATCCCAAAACGATGTCATTTAGGTAACTGAATTCTTTTTCTATCTGTAGTCATAAATGGCATCGCTTGGAACTGACTTTCTTCCCCTTTTGAGAATGCTTGGCAAAAGCAGGCTTGGTAGTTTTGTCTGTAAGTGTGTCTTGGCTATATATACTTAGTGTTTTAGAAGAGGATGCTATCTAGTTGAAGAGGATTTCTTCGCATGTTGACTCCATCTATTTTTTGGAATACATATATATATATATATATATATATATATATATAAAGGAAGCATATGAAGTTTGATATGATGATTTCAAAAATTTTCTAATATAGTGTGTGTTTGAATTATTAGTGAACAAAGGTAAATTTGAGTCAACATAATTTTTAAAATTAATTTTAATTAAATGTAATTTTAGATGATATTTATGTTTAAAAATTTCTATTTAAAAGTGATTTTGAAATAATTGATCATGTTTCGATATTAATTTTTAAAATCACTCTTGGATGTGCAATTACAAAAAAGGATATAAACTTGTGTTGATTTACCTAATTTATCTTTATTTAAAATCACTTTTGGATGTGCAATTATGATATATAGTTTTTATTTGGGGTACTACTTTAAAAATAAAAATAAAAATAAATACTTAGCTTTTCAAATGAAGTGCATGTCCAGTAAATAGCACAATTTAAATAAAAAATTATGATAAAATATTTAAATATATACAATTAGGACATTTGGAGCTATAAAGTGTTAAAGTAAATGTCAAATAAATTTTATAAACAAGAAATATTGGTTGCACTAAGAAACAATTTCGAAATATAATTATTAATTCTTTTGCAAATGCTCTACAATTTGATTCTGAATAGAGTCTTGAACATGATTCATTTCTGATGGAGGTACAATGTTTAGATTTGACAATGGATATGGAATAACATGATCATCATAATCTCTTTCCAATTTGTTTTCATCAAACATTCTGTCACACACAGGAAGACAGGGTAAATTCATACTAGGAACAATAAAGCTCGACTAATTAGAAACTTCATTTCAACTCTATTACATACCAAATTGAGGCTTACGAGGAGAAAGTAAAAACTCAATAGCAAGAACAAGAGTTTATGGTCAAAGCCAGGTTTCTTGTAGCTGAACAAGCTTTTATTTGATGATTCACAAAAATAAGTCTGTAGTTTTCTATAAAGGAAGAACTATTTGAAACAGTTTTCTATAAAGGAAGAACTATTTGAAAACATATCAACCATAGAATATCAATTACCTTGTAACATGAAGTATCTCAAATCAAAGTAAACAAAAGCAGTTCAATATGAGTAATAAAAAGTATATGGAAGCACTGAATAGGAGACTATGATGAAAATGAACCCGAAATCGTGCAAAAAGCTATTCCTTTGAATAACCCATGACTTTATGCATTGTCCAATATCGACAGAATGGTAAAATCATTTGTAGGTCATGTCTTAGTGACAATAAAAGAAATCATGGACTAATAACACCACTTTAGAAGTTCCGAGGCTTAGAGATATTGAGATATCAGACCTTCAATTTTTTTGGTTCCATGAGTGCCCACCACAATCCTTTCTGGGGAATTTGATACCGCTGAACAGAGACATAGATAGGAAGAAAGAGTGAGAATAGAAATTGAGAATTTGGTAACACCAAACAGAGATGGAAATAGGGAGAAGGGCTGAGGGGTAGAAATGGAAGCAACCTATGGAATGCTGGTTATACATTTCAACGTCACCGCAAAAGCGTGAAATTTTCACTTCTCACTAAACTCGATTTTGGGATGAAAACGTGTGTTGAAAAAAATTCTATATGCATAAACAAACAACCTAAAAATGATGCAAATGTAATTTTAGTGGCACAAATGTGATTCTCCCCTATCTGAACACTTATCCAAACAAGCTCATGTTATATGATGCAAGCATGAACTTAACGTCCAAAATACGAGACACTCTCATGCCTGAAATTCCATGCTTTTGTTCCTCTTTTTTCTGCAAATTCAAGGCTAAAAAATGTGAAAGTAGGGAATGGTTTTTATGGTGATGGATACTGTCAAAGAGAGGAAGACGATTTGAACACCTTTGTCGAAGTTGTCTGCGGCAACCGAATGAGGCGAGGAAAAGGACAATGACAGCATTCTGGATCCCACAACGCCAACATAGCTGGCTGCAACATTTTCAAAGACAGAAGAACGTCAATGCCAAGCGACGTCGTTTATGACTACTTATATTATAAAAAAACTTCGCCCACCTAAATGACGTCATTTCTCAATACGGGAGAATCTCTTGCATGTTGATTAGAAGAGGCAATCTGCGTCCCATGTTATTTTGATTACTTTGAAAATTTGCTACCAAGAAAAAAAAAGAAATTTAAAAGAATGCAGTAGTGAGATATAATGATCCAAAAAATTTATATGTTCTATCCAAAAAAGAGTAAAACTCTTTGATCTTTTACTTATAGAATTTTTTTTTTTAATTTAATCCTTTATAGAATTTCTTTCTCAATTTGGTTATTTATGAATAAGATATTTTTCAACTTGGCTTATCATAAAATTTTCTTCTCAATATGATCTCTCACATATAGAAATTTCTCAATTTGATTAATCATAAATAAAATTGTTATCAATTAGAGATGTTCAATGGATGAGGTAGGTTAAATTTGAACAAGACCTAAGATCTAACTTGATTAAAGATTGAGGCAACTTTTTTTTGCCCTAGGATCTTGCCCAACTCAGTATGTAACCAAGACAAATCAAGTTTCATTTGGAGGGCCAAGTTTGTCTTTCTTTTTTTTAAAAAAAAAAAATCATTTGCAAATAATTTTAATTAACAAAAAAATTAAAAAAATAAAATTTAAAAAGATTTGAAGTAAGAAATATAATTCAAAAAATAAAATTTGGAATAAAAAAAAATTAAGATTTCAAAATATTTAATGCATTAAAAAAATTTATAAATGAAATTTATCATAAAATAAAATATAATCAAGGCTAGTTGGATTGGGTGGTGCACAAACCAAAGACTTGGTTTGGCCTAGTAAATTTGCAAATATTTTGTTTTAACTCGATGTAATACGACCAGGCAAGATTGAATTAATTGTTTATCCCTAATATTAATAATAATCTCTAAAAATATGTTAGTCTCAAAAATATGAAGGACATTTTTATTAAAGATTTTATTCGTACAATACCAAATTGAAAAATATCTATATTTGAAGGACTAAATTGATAAGATAATTTTACAATGAATCAAATAAAGATATATCTTATCCAGAAAGGATTAAATTAAAAAAAATTCTAAAAAATTTTAAATTGAAAAGTACTCTTACCAAAATATCATTTTACTCTATCCAAGAACACGCATGATTTGAAAACTAGCCATTGGGAGCAAATGATGGTTGGGCTGTGAAAGTCTCCTCTCCAGGCCTCAACAGTTCAAGCAATACTGAACCCACGAAATGGAAAGAGTCATTTAAATTTTGATAGAAAATTTTCCAGAAGACCATTCGAAAAATCGGAATTTTTTTCCCTAGATAAGCCAAACACAGATGGCCTTACCAATTATTTATATTGCAATGACTTGTATGTAGTTTTTATCTCCCTATCATGATTTTTTCTAATAAAAAAACTTATATGCAATTCATTTATATTTTTGTTATGTTGTTCTCTTATTAAAATATGACATGTATATTCTAATTATATTATAAAAATGTGCATTATTACAGATAATTGCATACTTTTTTAATTTAAATTTTACATTTTTATATTATTATTATTAGTTGGCCTTGTATTTGTCATGTGTTAATTAAAAAAACTTCATTAAAAATATATAGAAAATTGTATGTACATTTTTTCCATAGGGCAATTGAAGTTGATAAGGAATAAAGATTATCTGATTAATATACATTTGCCTAAGTTATTCGGCTTCTTAGCATAATAAACAACTCCAAGACCACTATAAAATCATGTGTAAAATGTTATTTTGATCCTTTACCTATAGGCCATTTATTTACTTAGTCTTTAATAAAAATTGTTAATTTAGTCTCTCATAAATAAAATATTTTTTAATTTAATCCTTTATAGAATTGTCTTATCAATTTAGTCCCTAATAAGATTACCTCATCAATTAGGTCCCTCACATATAAATATTTTTCAACTATGTTTTTCATAAATAAAATCATTGTCAATAATATTTTTTATATTAAAATATTTTTCTAAGATATTACTGATAAAAATTTTACTTTTGAAAATTTATATTGTGACATTTCTGTGTTTGATGTACCAAATTGAGGAAATAATTCTATAAAAAAATAAATTGAAAAATATTTTATCTATAAAAATCCTAAGTTAAAAAAAATTCAATAAGTGATTAAATTTTAAAAATACCATATAAATGAGGAATAAAAAAAAGAGATTTTCCTCAAAGTCATGAATAGGGCATACCAATTATTAATGAAGAGAAAGAGAAGGAAAAGGGGAAATATAATTCCTGTGATGTCACCAATCAAACTAAACTTAAACTTTTGTTGGGGGATGAAGGAAGTTAATGATTATAGATGAGGCATGAAAGCATGAAACAGTATCCACCACAAGCTCCCACAAATCCATGTTGTCACCAACTGCCACTGAGTACTCATCCTTAGGATGTGAGCCCTTCACTAAACCTTATGCGACGTATCAACAGTGACTGTCTGACTATTGGCCACCACACATCCCTCCTATCCTTCTCAAGCTCCCTTTTTTATTTTTATAATATAATAATATGTAATTATGTAAAATTTAAATTATTAAATTTTTATTCAATAATTTATATCATTTGTACATAACCCTAATATTTATCTTAAAATATGAGCAAATTCATTTTAGTTTAAATCTTTTATTTATGAGTTCGATTTTAATTTAGTCTTTTACTTATAAAAATAGTCTTAATTTAATTTTTTATTAATATAAATACTGATATATTTAATTTAGATTAAGGTGACAATAAAAGACTAAATGTATCAACTTTTATGAGTAAGGGACCAAATTGGACATCAAGATACAAGTGAGAAACCAAAACTTTTTTTTTGTTTTTTACTTTCTTTTAATCAAGAATAGATCTAAGGGGCCATAGGGGTGATTGTCTTTATTAGATTTTTAAAATTTTAATTTTTATATATAATTTTATCTTATATTATTTATTTTATAGTAATTTGCCTCCTTATATTGTAAAAACTTGCCCCCTTAGTATAAATTTGTAATCTGAAGACTTTCGCCTCTCCTAAAATCAAATCTTAAATCCATCTTTGCTCTTAATGACTATATGAAATGTCTCTTACAATTTCAAATGGTAAAATCTATGAACATAATTGTGTCATAGTAGATTAGACCAATCATTAAATTATACATAATATTTTTTATTTTAAAATATATATAACTCCATTAACAATATTTAAAATATTTTTTGCTAAAAAGAAGATAAGATTTAAATTATTAATAGGGAAATTATACTTTTAATTCTCATAGTTCAATCAAATTTTAATTTAGTCTCTATGATTTAAAAAGAATAATAATTAAGTCCTTATAATTTACAAATATTATAGTATAGAAATAATATAATTTAGTCTCTACATTTCATATTATGTAAGTATTTCATTAATTTTTGTTGATGCAGCTAATTATATATCATCTTAATATTCTGAATATGTATGATTGATATTATAATAGAAATAAAAGTAAATAATGAAGCAAAATTAACTCATATATATGGAAAAATATTAGCAAAAATAAATTAATAGGGACTAAATTATAAATTATTTAAATTATGATGACCAAATTAAATTTTTTTAAAGTATAATGACCAAATTTAAAATTGAGTGAAACTATAAGGACTAAAAATATAATTTTTCTTATTTAATATTTAATTATTTTCATAGCCAATATGCATATTTCATAACCATATAATTACTTTACTGTTGTTAATTCATCTCATATTACGAAAAAAAATATATTTTTATATTAAAAATTAAATATTAACTTATTATCTTTATTATCATATTAAAAAAGTACAACCTCATGCAAAAATAATGAAATAAAAATGAACTTTCTTTTTTCGCCAAAGACACCATATTCAAGAGAGTAAGATAATTTTTTTGAAATAAAAATATTAGTGATCACATGTAATTCCCTCCCCATATGATGGAGTCACGCCTATTGTCCCTTGTTGAATTTATGACAAATCAATAATGATGATAAGCAGACAAATCGTAGGCAAGCAACAGAGCAAGTAAAATAGACTGTTGAATTGCTAAGACATTTTTTTAGTGTCTTTTTCGAAGGCTAGTTGTAACCTACAAGCACGTCAATGAAAGATGTTGATCCACATTTTGGTTCCATCAAGATGACCAACCTAATCATTCATTGCATGGGTGCCTATCTCTTTTACATTAAAGTTCACCCCATTGAAAAATCACTTCCTCATACCTCATGGGTTAATATTGCCCATCAAATACCCATTACATATTATTAAGTTGTTTTTCATGTATAGAATTATGGCTTTTGTAGTCTGGACAATCTAGTCGAGTCAATTATGTTGGCCCAAAAGTGATTAGCCCAAACCTAAATTTGATTTATGATAAACCAAATGTAGGAAAACAAGCCCAACTCACATAAAAAAAATGAGCAAGTCTAGACACTTTTTCTCAGCCTAAATCCATGTTAAGTCAAAAACCTCAAATAATGGAAGATAGCTCATGACTCTCTCTCCAACATACAGTACGTAAAAGTAATCCTAAAGAGACAAGTCTCAGCGTTTCCCTAACACTATCTCTTACATCCTCTCTGCACCTCTTTATTTCTCTTGGAGTTGCCGACAAAAACGGCCATTAATAGTGCTCTCATTTGTCCAAGAGAAACTGAGCTTATTGCAGCAGCAACTCGTATGCCATGAAGGTCAAACAAGGAACAACATGATCATCTTCTCAATCATGAAGATCTGCAGCATTTATTACTCTTCAATGACTATTTTCTGGAAAGCCATATATATGTTGTTTCTGCTGCAATTCAAAAAGAATAAGCAAAAGAAGAAAAATATAGATTTGTATTGTTCAAGACGTTTCTGTCTTAAGCTAAGTTTTTGGTTTATCTGCATATTAGAGCATTTTGTGAGCTATTAGTGAAAATCCAATTTATAAGGGTTTAAAAACTTATATTCTATAATTGGTTTTTTAGCTTCTATCTCAATGGAGAAGATGAGTGTTTTAGAGTGAGGTATTTTAGCTAGTTTGAGGTTGAGTTGGAAAATTTTGTGTTTAGAGTGAGCACATAAAAACTTTATGTGAAGTTGTACAAGAATTGTTTCTTAGTGGAAAATCCCTTGAAGGAGTGAAAGGGACTGGAAGTAGGCATTGATTTTGGTGGAACCAGGATAATTTATCGTATTTGATACTCTATCTTTAATTTTTGCATTTTCAACTTATTTATAGTCAACTGCATATATTATAGTTAACTATTTTCTTCACCTGTCCTTTATCTTTAAGTAATGTTGTTTACTGAAAAATTTACAATTTACTTTCTTTCTTCTAAGAAGAATAAATGAATTGCTAAAAAATTCAGTTGAATATATTTTAACATAGTCAACTATTTCTTACAATTTATAGTCGACTATAAATATTTTCAGTTAACTATAATTTTAAAACAAAATTTTTAAAAGCACTTATTCACCCCCCTTAGGTGCATTGTCAGATTATATAGGATTAAGTTGGGCCATGTTAAAATAAGAAAAAATTATTTTTGACTAGATTAAGTTAGGTTTAATAATTGGATTAAGTCCTATGTTTAGGCTTAGTATTATTTTTATTTTATTTATGATGAATTTTTTAAAACGAATTCTTTTCAAATCTCAATCATTTTCCATTCCATTTTTTTATTCCATTTTTTATTCATTTAAAATTCTAAACTTTTTCTTCTTTTTTTTTTTTAATTTTGTTTTTATAGATAAAAATCATGTATAAAAATAAATTAAAAAATACAAAAGTAGGTGACCTGACCTAAACATGATTAAACTTAGACAAGGACTCACCCCCTCACAAAAATTGAATTAATTTCAACTATCTTATCTTTTCACAAAAATTAAAATTCATTAACCAACTGCCACATATTTCTAGTTCAATTATATAGACTTTGATCCTAATCACAAGGTATATAGATCCTAAGCTAAAAGTTTAAGTTAAGTTTGTCCTTGTAAATATTTTATTATTTCTTTCCTTCATTTTATTTTTTTAATTTCTTCCTTTTTTTACTTTTTTCATGTTACTAAAAAGGGTCATTGATGTAAGATTTAGGTCATGCTTATTTTCCATGATTTATTGAAGATAATCATTATCAGAAATGAGTGTTGTAGGGTGCTTAACATTGTCCCTACACACAAGCAACTCCTAAATTCAATCTTTAGTTTGCAAGTCATTTTCAAAATTCATTTGAAGTGATTCTTTGAAAGTTATTATTTCAAAAATTTAGGTAGTAACTCCAATGAAATAGGAGTTTTCATCCGAAAGCAAAAAATTCAAATTTCTTATCCCTTACCCTACAGTCACATTTCAATATGACACTAGATCTATCTTCAAAGTGAATGATAGTCCTCTAAAACTACAATGTTTTATATGTTAAATCATATTTTAAAGATTTTATTCAAATTACATGTAATTGTTTTTATATTCTTGTTTTTATGCTTGCTAACTTCAAAGTGGACATTTATATTAAGTTGATGTATCTTGATGCTTTTCTTACTTGTTAAAAGCATAGTAATCAAAGATGCACAATTCACAATTCAAACCATGTGATATGTCTTGATTAACTTCTAGAACAATACTAATCATGGATGGAGTGAATCATGAAAGAGTAAAAAATCAGATGTTCGAATCATTGGAATCATGAGATGTACGTCAAAACTAGCTATTTATCGCATGTCAATGATTCAAAATGGTTGTGTTGCTTGAGTCTAAAAGTCAGGTGACCCAACAGACTCGTTTACAAGGAAGATGACAATTTTCTTCAATTACTTTTTGTGAAATAATGTGATTCCTTCTATTTGGCTATTTTTTACTTAATGGAAAAATGATGTCATTTCTCTTGGCATAGATATAAATTTTAAACTATTTTAGAAGTTGTATCATAGCAATCTATTTCCTGTTTCACCTCTTCTTGATAAGTTTCAAATTTCCAATTCAAAACAAACCCCTTTTTGACTTTGCCCATCAAAACCTAATATAAAATACATCTATATAATATAATTGATTCAAATTTAAGTCTCCAGCTACCGCAACCTACAAGAAAGTTAGCAATTTTCTTTTATTATCTTGGAATTTGGATGTAGAGAGAAGTAAGAAATTCGAGCACCTAAGTCACCAAAAAAAAAAAAAGGGTCAATGAAGCTTTTACGATTAAAGGAAAAAGGCTTGGTGGCTCAGGTTCCTTGAAACTTAATATGAAGCAAAAAACTATAATTGCAATGGTGAAGGATCAAGATGCGGTAATTAGGTATATCCCTCATTAATTTTTTTGTTGATAGTCTTAAGGGGATTGTTTTCATAAAATTTGTTGACACTAGTAGTTTTATTAAAGAGGCTAAAAAAATGTAACTACTAGATGAGATGGTGATGGAAATTGAGGAGAAAATGTGGTGCAAGTAGTTATAGACAATGCTTCAACCTTTGTATATTCTACAAACAAATTGATGGAAAAAAGAAAGCATATCTTTTGGTCCCTTTGTGCTGCTCATTGTATTGATTTAATTCTTAAAGATATTAGTTGTCTTATGGTTTTTTATAATACAATTAGAAAAGCAAAAGTAATCATAACTTTCATTTATAGGCACATTTGGGTGCTTAATTTGTTCAGAAGCTATTAAAATGTTAGCAAAGACAATAATTACAAGGTTTGCCACATCTTTCTTGACAATGTAGTCTATCTTGGATCAAAAAATTGCATTGCAATCAATGTTTGCATCAGAAATATAGGCTACAAGTGCCTATGCATCTAGAAATGAAGCTAAAATTTTAGAAAATATGGTTATAATTGATTCCAAGTTTCAAAAATCCATAAAGTACTGCTTGAATTGTGTGTCACCTTTTGTTAAAATTCTTAGACTTGTAGATGGTGATTTAAATCCTACAATAGGATATATATGTACATATATATATATATATATATATATATGTATATATATATATGTATATATATATGTATATATATATATATATATATATGAGGCTATGGATACAGTAAAGACCAAATAATAAAAAAATTTAATAATTTGGAAAGAATGTATAAAAAAGTTTAGGAAATCATAGACAAGTGTTGGGACTATCAACTCCATAGGCTTCTTCACACAACAACAAATTTACTTAATCTTAAGCAAGTAAATTTGTTAGAAACAATCTATATGTTTATGTGATATTCACTTGCCATTTGGATCTTTAGCCTCACTTGTAGTGCTACGAGGTGCGAATGAAATTGGAGTGTAACTGATCATGTCTACTCTAAGAGGAGAAATCCCTTAGAGCAACAAAGATTGAATGCTTTTGTATTTTTCAAATATAGTCTTCAACTTGAAATTAGACAAAAGAAAAGGGAGGCAAAGGGAGATATATATGATCCTATTTGCTTATTAGATCTTGAATTAAATGATGAATGAATTATTGAACAAGAGGAGCCTTGTCTATATGAAGCAAATTCTTGGATGAATGTCCATGAGTGCTTCAAGGTCAATGATGGTAATACTAAAGAAGAGGATGAAGAAATTGTCATGTTGGAAAACGACAAAAATAATAGTGATAGTGATTATATTAGTTTAAATTATTAGTTTTTGAACTTGATTAATTTTTAAATATGAGATAGTAGTTAGATAGTTACTAATTGAAATTGAAGATATTTTAAACATAATTTTATGGTATACATTCCTAATATGATATATTTTTAATTATTTTTCAATGTGTATATGAATTGTACGATTGGATTTAATTTACAATTCATGATTCAAAAATCAGCTTTTCGACTCACGATTTAATTATTATATTTAGAACATCTATTCAAGAGATATTATTGCATTTTGCTTTAACAATAAGGTTGAAGCTAAGTACTTAATTTAAGTACTATATATCCTTTATAGTTTTAATCCCATTTGTTTTGATCAATAAACAGCTTAATAGTCTTTGTATAATGCTAAAATATTTTGCAATAGTGTATACTCTCTTTTCATTTATTATCATATTTATATTCTATCATCCAATGTCTTACTTTTATTTTTGTCAACTTACTAAAAATATATTTGTCAAATTGATTATGGTGAATTTGAGAATTAGGTATTGATAACATTTCTACTTTAAATCCATCTTGTAGCATTTGTAACTGAATTGTAATTTTATATATATATATATATATATATATATATATATATATATAAATAATAATTCAAATTTAGTAGTGGTCAACATTATTGCTGCATATATTTTTATTTGAAATCCAATTTAAAATTTTGGGACAAATAATTATGGGAATGGATTCTCTCAATTCATACCGACGTGCAGTGGGGTGCAATTGCATTAATTTGGTGTTTTTTTTTTGTTTGTTCATGAACAAATAATATAAATTAAAATTTAAAAAAGACAGAAGATGAAGTATAGATGCACAATAGCGCATGATGTCAATGGTAGGCAATCTTGGTCCCAATTGTATCCATATTCAATCATGGATATTGCTAAAGAGATTATTTTTCTTTTCCAAGATGGAAAATTCTATCTCTAAATTTTAATACAAAATTTTTTCCCATCTCAAATTTTTGGATGCTTTAATTGATTAAAACAAGTCACAGATTTTATCTCAGGTAAAAAATTATCTCTTTGGAAAAATTTGACCTTCACGTTGAAAATTTTCAAATAAATAAGAAATTGAACAAGATATTGTTTGGTAAACATAACATAGAATTTTATTTACATAATTATTTAATTCAAACTTACATAATACAACTTTTTTTCAAAATTAAAATCATAAATAATATTTAGCTTTGGGTGACTCAAAGCATAGAATTAGGTCCAAAGTTAAAAAACTAATGACCTTTGGTTTTTTTTTTTTTTAACTAATAGAAAAAATGAAACCTAGACTTGACTACCTTGTTAGAATTTTTGTCCAATTTTGATTTGGATTCTCTCTATCAATTTTCTATCAATTTCAAATAGAGATAGACACAGAGTAAGTGAGATTCACATAAGTAGTAAACCCCACTTGAAGACATAGACTCTCGTAAATGTTAGGATCTATTAGGATTAAACATAGGCCAAGCTTATACTGAACTTGAGTACTTGAAAATTGAGTCTCATTTTTTCTCTTGAGACCTGGATTGATCTTAATGAATTTAGTATACGATTGAGTTTGTCCAAGTCAGTCAAGTCCAAACATGTTTTCCCTTAGAAAGAAGAAGATTAAGTGAGTTTAAGAAAGGAATAGATATAAAAATGTTCTAGAAAAAATATATCTGGATCTATGACTCTTTGCCTTCATATCTATTTTTCTTCTTCCTTGGATCTGTTCTTCTTTTAAATCAAATTTGTTCTTCTTCCTCTATCAAATTGTCTTCTTGAATATGTTCTTCCCATATCTGATCTTCGATTTGTTCATCTTCTTGTTTGATTCGTTATTAATCTTTGTTTTAGTTCTAGTGCATTCGTTTGTTTGTTCTTTTTCTTCCTCTTCTCCTTCAATCTATACTGCCTTTTTGTTAGAGCATATTGAAGACATTATTTAGTCATTGGATCTATCTCTTTAAAATAAAATAATAATAATAAAAAGAAAGTAAAGGATGACCCGGAATGTGAAGAAGCTATATATCCAAGTTTAATTATCATAAGTTTTATTAGAGAACATGTCGAAGCTTCACTCTATAAAACTTGTGATGACTAATCTAAGCTGAGAAAAAAGAAATATCAAGCGCAAAATTGACTGTTTCCATTCCAGCTATTTTGTCTTGTAGGAAGATAACATAAGAAAAAGATAAATCATCATTCAATATCATGATGCAAAAGAGGCTCATATAATAAATCTTCAGTGTATCATTGAAAACCAATCATGTCACTCCTAGTGATAAGGAGGTCACATTCTTGCTAGCTTCATTAGAATCTATAAACAATAGCATAAACATGAATGGGCCAAATTATTTAAACCCTACAAGACAAATTAGCTTGGGCGCTACAATAAGCAATTAATTTGATAATGGATACTCCATTTTAATTATCAAATTGAAGATACATAGACTATGAATCACTCTCACTTGTGATTTTATTAGTAAACATGACATATGATTCTCCAAAGTAATAATTTTGTTCTCCTTTTCAACTACAGGACAAACACAATGGACAGCAACGGCAAATGATGAAGATTTAATTAAGACTAAATTAATTTGACTAAATTAATTTAAGTGTTAAAAATTTAGAGGGGTGTATTTTTTACTGAATTATAGAAAAGTTAGAACACTAAAACCCAAAAAAAAATTTTTTTTTTTCAGCGAGTTGGAGTTGTAAAGTAATGGTACTGTAACTTTGATAATATTATATTTATTAGGGACAATCTTGATAATAATAAAAAATATAGTAAAATAATTATTAAATATTAGTAATTATTACATAATATATTTTATCTATTTTAATAAATTAATTATTATAATTATAATCATATTTAGACAAAAATTAAATTAATTATTTTAAGTATTATTAGTTATTGTATAGTTGAATGTTGTCATTGATTATGCAATAAAATATTATTCCATAGTTGATAATTATAAGATGTAATTAAAGTATAAAATAATTTTCAATTCATAATATTAATCCAGTTAGATCTATTGAACCATTTTTAAAGTGAGAAGTCAAATGGTTCACCGAGTTAAACATGAATGGCATGTGTTGGTTGCTAGAATGATCAAGAACAAAAATAAGTATGAATTTTGGTGAAATGAAATTTTATAATTCATTTATTGTATTTAATATGACAGTAATAAAAATATAAAATAAAAAGAAGATTAAGCATATAATCATAATATTTTTATTAAAATATTTAAACATTAATTATTATTTTGGTTTTGTAAGAAATATTTTTATTTTCTCGTTCTTCTGTCTTCTTTTCCTCCTCAACTAAGTTTAGATCAAAATAGAGCAGCAATGGAATTGATCACAATAAACCTAATTAAAAATTTTAATTTCAAGTTCGAGGAATGTTCTTTTCTAAATCTGAAATTTTTATAGTTCTCTATAAATTGTGTATTGTTAAATTGCACAACCTGTTTCATACTAACCATCATACCAAAATTATAAATTATATTGATTTCAATAAATAAAAATTAAATGCCTGAGTTGATGTGTTATATATATATTTGGGGAAACCATTCTGAGAGGGTTGGAATTTGATATATGTACTTTTGTTTTTAACTAATCAAGTAGTCTTAGGTAATAGGCTAACAAAGAATCTGAAATGAAGAAATATAAATAAAATTTTTAGTGTATTAATGTATTTAATTATAATATTATTATTTTTTAAATTAATATTATTATAATTATATTTTTATATTATAACTGAATATAATATTATATTTAAAATTATAAATATATCAAATATAATACCGCAAATATATAAATGGTGATGATTCTTTGATTTTCTTTTCCGTAAAGGCTACTTTACTTACAAAAGTAAGCAAATTACAGCAAAACCAACGCATGGGATACTATAAAAAAGACGCAACTTGAGTGGATGAGGAAAAAAGTGAGGTCCAATATGTGGGAAAAAAAGCGCACAATCATTTTATAATAAAATTAGAAATGATTAAACCTAGAAGAGAAGAGACTCACAGGACCTTCCTTCAAGATGAAGCCAAAGTTTATTTTAAAAATGATTTTTCTTATTATTTACAAATTAAAGTTTTAAATTGGTCTTTTATTTTTTAATTTAATCTGATTTTAATTCTTTACAAATTGAATGTTTTAAAATAATTTATTATTTTTAAAGATCTAATTCAAAATTATCTTCATTTTTAAATTTAATTACATTTAAGCAGTGATTATTTTAAGTCAGATCTTGAAAAGTAAAAAATTATTTTAAAAATTTTAGTTTGTAAAAAATCAAAATTAAATTAAATATAAAAATAGAAGATTATTTTAAAATTTTTAATTTATAAAAAATTAAAACTAGATTAAAAAATAAAATATTAAATAATAATTTTGTCGTTCAATCGCTAAAGCAAAAAA
Organism: Delonix regia; assembly: GCA_037074485.1. NCBI lineage: Eukaryota > Viridiplantae > Streptophyta > Magnoliopsida > Fabales > Fabaceae > Delonix > Delonix regia. The sequence goes on along the minus strand of CM073461.1, from coordinate 14,313,865 downwards.
TTTGAATACTGCATTAGAGCTTAATGTGTGAGAGAGAATATGGATAATATGCTAGATAATAAAGTAGCATTTTTATTATTATTATTTTTTTTTACTTTGATTGAGGTTTGATTTTGTATAATTCAGAAATTAAAACATTATGATTAAGTCAAAGATTATTAGTATCTAACTTTTAGAATTAATGATTTTTAAATGAATGGTGCTTCATAAAAAAAAGCTTTTATTCTACTATAGCAATTTGCAAGCGGCGCCTGCAATTTAACAAAGTACTATTGATACATACCACTTATCATTTGTAACTTTAATTATATTGGACGCATTATGGAAATGTATTTAGTGAAATTGAAAATTTAAATACAGATGAATTTAATGAAATTTGAATTATTAGATGAAAATTTAATAGTTTAAATTTTAAGAAATTGTTAAATATTTATTAAAATTCAAATCATTATATGAAAATTTAATTACCTAAATTTTTTTAAAGATAATAAATTTGAATTCTTAAATGTAAAGAATACAAATCCAATAAATCATACCTTTTCATTAAACAATTTTTTTATTTATATTAAAAATTACACTTGTTTTAATTTAAAATATTATTACATTTATTAATCATATCATATAATAACTATATGTGTGTATATACATATATATATATATATATATATATATATATAACTAATATAAAATGGCACAAATTTAACACCAAATAATAAATATAAAAGTATTTTTTTGATAATTTTCCTTTTATAAAAGAAATAAGTATTGTAATCAAGGATATTTTGGTTATTTTTTTGCAACTCCTCTTGAAATGTTGCTTGCATGTCTACTAATTTTTGTTCAACCACTTGTTAACAACTTTTTAAAAGGTAGGAGTTTTAATTATGTTTTGAATCAAAATAATGGGTGTTAATGATGAACATGTTGGAGCATAAGATATAAGGCAAGCTCCTTGCATAACAATATGTGCGGATTAAACTTGATCATCAGATTGAGCTTTGAAAAATTAAGCTTGAAATTTGGCTAAGAAAAACTTAATTTCATATTTTAATCGGGTTGTTTTATTCAGACTTTATCTATATTTTTCAGGCTAGGCTAATGAGATTTTTCTAGGTCATTATGAAATCAATTTTGTTATTTAAAACTTAAGATAAATAATATAGCTAATTATTATTATTACTTATAAAATTATATATAGAGAAGTTATAAATATAAATGAATTGTTGTATTAGAATAAATTCTTTAAATGAGATGTATTAGTTTTTATTTTTTTTTACCAAAATATCATATTACACTAAGTTTTTCTTTAAATAATAAGTCTTTATTAAAAAAAATATTTTTTTTGAATTTTTCGAGCTTAACCTGAGCTTTAAAAAATGCTCAAATTCAACCCATTTTACAAATCATACTTTTTTGTTATAGTTTTACTTTTTTAAAATTGGACAAACTTTTAAATTATAATCAGATCTAATAGGGTCCTTTGATCTAAAGTCGTGAACTTTTCCTTTTATTACTCCCCCAGTTGTCTTGGGCTATGTATTGTCAAATTCATCTTTGGGAAGCTCAGATTCCATTGTTACAAAGGTTTTCTCATTTCCATTATCATCATTTCCTAATCGTTCTATAATAACATTTTCATTTCCTTGTTCATCAACCTATGTTCTAAGAATATCTCTCTTGATGATAGTTCTAAACTTGACCTATTACAACACAAATTAAATCATAAATATTATATATATATATATATATACACACGATGTGTCAGTGAACTAAAATGTTATTATCTATACATATTTTAATTTATAATCAACTTCAATCATTTTTTTTCTCTTATCTTATGTATCATCAAGAATAATTAAGAGACATTAGGCTCTATCCCTTTCGTTTTGACAAAAAATAAACAAACAAATAGTTAATTGAAGTCAAACTAAGATATAATTAGTATAAACCATGTCTATTGAGACATAGATATTTCCTTTTAGAATCTAAAACTATAACTTATTCTCTTTTATGCAAGAATAGACTTAACTCATAATAATTCAACAACCTATTTTTAGAATATGGGAATTACATTTTTTTTTTCATTAAATAATTTTTTAGCTTATTTAAAGTATGGCTTAATCTTATGCTTGCTTTACGTTAAAAACATCTTATTACTAAGAAATCCTCCTCATGCCAAAGTACAATTTCTGTAAATATCAAGTGAAAAGTACACATTAATAAACATAATTACAGAGTATGCTAAAACTATACTTATATGAAGTTATTGTAGCAATCGTGCACAACAAACCAAAACTTATATAAAAACTAATAAAATTGACAATATATCCACACATCTATCATATATGTAAGAAACAAGGACATTTACATTGATAAAATAATATTTACATACCTGAAATTTATTAAACCAATGATCTCCTACATAGTCTTGGACTTTTTTTCATGTAGGTCATGGACCATAAAATAATCTAATCTCTTGTATTTTAAGTATGGTAATATTATCACAAAGATGTTAGTGTAATAAATCTCATTAAGAAATAATTTGAGTCATTTCACATACATTAATTGATTTAAACTTGCAATTATATATATATATATATATATATATATATATATATAGTGACATATGACACATTTACTTTCATTCATTCGCTACCCAAATTAAAAATGTTTTTATCACTGCTTTAATAATTATAGATGCTCTGCGTTGTTTTTGTACAATGATGAGGCCACAATCCTCACTTTGGGTCCCACTCTCACCGAAATTACTTGTGGAATTAAAAATGTGAGGTTAGGATAAGGCCCTAACAAATAGACAAGAAAATAAATTAGAACCTTGGGATTTTAGGGGCCTCCCTAATATAATTTGATTGAGAAAAATATTGTTTTGATCCTTAATTTATAATTAAATTGTCATTTTATTTTTTTATTTATTTTATTTTTAAATATAACCTTAACTTATTAAAAATTGTCATTTTTAGTTTTTCAATTTTAAAATTGTTATATTCACAGGAGTGACCAAAAGTAACAATTATCAATTAGTAAATAATTATTTTGAGAAATAAAATAAGTAGTGAACTATAATGATAATTTGATAATAAATTAGAGATTAAAATGATTTTTTTTATAAATTTGATTAGTGATAAAAGAAATTAGATGGGTCAAATTCTCCACCGAGGATAAAGCAAACTATAAACGTTTCAAAAACACACGACAATGCTGGATTATGTGATTATTTGGTGCATTTGTGGATATATATGTTGCTTCTTTAAAGAAAACATAGCGATTATCATATGTACGTTTCATGTATTTCTAATATCACATAAAAAAACCTTGAAACTGGCTAGTCCTTCACTTCATGCTGCATTGAACCTGTGAAGTAATGGGAAATAATTTTGTACTTTAACCATGGGCCATAAGAGAACAAATAATGGATAATGGATAATTGAAATTATTTTGTTTTTTATTATACAAAAGATAAAAGTTTATAATTAAATAAAAAAGTTGTACAATGAAATTAGACTTGGCCTTGGGTCGAGCTTGAATTGAGACAATAAAATTGTTTGAGCTAGAATTGAGCATGAACTAAAAAGCTTGATTAGATATTTTTTAAAAAAAAAAATTCTTTTTTATTGATATATTCTTTTAATTTTTTTTGCATCAATGCATTTAACATAAAACCCTAAACTTTAAAATAAATTTTAGTGAGACGGGATAAAACATAAAATTGTATAAGGTTTACATGGCTAAGATTTAGGTAACTTATTAGTACAATAATTAATAGAATTTTGTTTTTGGTAACTCAACAAATTATTTATAATATAAATGAAACTTGAATTGGACAAAATAATTAAGTATAAAATAAGGTGAAGCACCAAAATAATAATTAGGAGAGAATTTCATATTAATTCAATAGCATAATTAATGATAAAGTCACACAAATAATTTTAAGATATCATTTTTTATGTACTTATAATTTGAGTATACACATATTAATTTATATAATTTTTTATTTTAAATATTAACTAAAAAATAATAATTTTAAAATTATATAATTATATTATAACTGAATATATTTTTAATTAAAAAAATATATTAATATATTTAAAATTATGAATACACAACAAATTTTATTTTATTTTAATTATAAATAGTTCAAATCAACCAAGCTATACAATAATGTTAGGCTATTAAAATCAGGCCTTTCTTTAGTCAAACAAACTTTATAACTAATAATCAAGTTAAATGTAACACACCGAATTAAATTGAAAATATTTTGTGAAGGCCGTTGGCAAAATCTCATATTTAGTGATTATGATCCTTATATTTGGTAGGCTATAGTGTCATTAACTTTTTAGCCTAAATAATTAGACGGAAGTATAATGAATGACAATAACGTAAGCCAAACGGGCAAAAGTCAATCAAAGATTCGTTTTTCTTTTTAATTTTTTCAAAATTTCATACCTAAAGTACTTTTGTACGCTAGCTTTATCATTAATTATTAAAAAAGTTTTATATTCTTTGAGTATTGATTTTACGCGCAAAAATCTTTAGAATTGACCTTAATCATTTTCATAGAAGATTGGGATTAAGGGGCTACGTGTCTTCTTAATCACTATCATTGTGACGAGTTGAATTTTGAGAAATTTTAAAATTGTATAATTCCATATGATTGATAAAATAGAAAAATAATTTTTAATCCAAAGGAGTTAGGTTAGAAAAATGTATAATTTGTTTAGATTTGTTTAAAGAAAGCATTAAATAATATTATCAGAAAAAGACAAAACAAAATATTTTTCTTAAATCTGCCATGAAAATAAAATTTGAGAGGATTTTATTGCTTCGCTTTTTTTTTTTGGGTTAATTTCAAACTTTAGTTTCCCTATTATGTGAATATATGTACGCGTGTCATTTTTTGTGTAACTGGCAATTATTCAAAGCCCAAAAGTAGTTATGAAAATGAGTTGCAGTGTTTTTGTTTTCATTCTCAACATATTCTTTTTTTTATTAATTTTTGTTCATTTTAAAAAGAGATATATGAATCTAAATTATATAATGAGATTAATAAAAAAATAATTTTAGGATTTGACTATTGCTATTAAAAAATTGAAATTGATAATTTTTGAAGTTATATTATTTTATGTCTAACAGTTACATTATTTTACATTTTTAGGTGAAATTTATTATTAAGTGGCCTGTATTTATTTTATGTTTATTTCGACTTGAAATTAATAACAAACTATTAAAGAGTAAATAGAAAGAATTTGTTTTGCTTTATTTTGTACCCACACAATTTCAACAAATGGGATTTTTAATTAAATAAAAATTGACTGCATATAATATTTCTCCCCTTGAGTGGCTTGTAAAACAACTGTCTTTAAATTTAGGTGATTTTTCACTTCAATAAATTTTTTTATTTTTTAAATGAAACTTCAATAATTGATTTAATTTACTTTGAGGATTGATAAAGGTTAATATCTTTTCAAACAAACTGTCAACTTCTCGACTAATTAAAAAAAATGTATGTGTGAATATATTTTATCAACTAATTACACAAGAAAACTTACTACAAAAATATTATTTTAATCCTTCAATTGTTGAAATATTTAATAATATTTTATTAATTAAAAAATATTATATTTAATCTTCACGTTTTAAAAAATTATTAAATTTAATTCTTTTTCTAAATTTTAAAACTAAATTTAAACATATAATTTTGATATTTTTTTGAAAATAAAAAATTAAATATAATATTTTTTAATGAATAAGAGATATATTACATATTTTAATAAATTAAAAACTATAATAATAATTTTATTATAAAAAAAATCATGAAATTATTATCAAGCGGGTTTAGGCCGAAACAGTAACTCTGCATCCAAAGATATCATACCATGATCTTGGCCCCACGAGTCAGTGCCCAGCTTCAACAAGAAGCTTAGAGAAGATAAAATTAACTTAATTATCAATGAATGATCTTTAATTAATCCATTAATCATTCCATGTTTCCCATTAATTAATAATTAATGTACGTGTCGACAAGACAAACCTCACATGCACGCTATGATTGGGCTTAGTCAGCCACGTCGGCAAATTTGGATGGCACCACCCCCTCTATCCGTATTATCAAACATCCAATATTTTACAATCCACAAAAATACTGGTTTGTTTTATATTTTAAAATGGGTTTCTAATATTAGTTATTAGAGAAAAGTGTTAAATTAATTTTTTATTTTTATATTCAGTAATAATTTAATTATTTATAAATATATTTTAATAAATCAGTCTATCATAAAAATTTTTATATTTATTAAGTGATTAATTTTATATAAATTTAAATTTATAACAAATTAATTTATAAAAAATTAAATTATTACAAAATACAAAAAATGCTTCACTCATATGAGTAAGTGAGACTTAACTTAAGGATCACATAAGTTAACAATAAAAAATAAAAATAATAATTTTTAAAAAATTAAAAAAATTTAAAAATTAAAATAAGTAAATTAAAATAATAATTAATTAATAAGTAAAAAAAATTATTTTTAAAAAATTTATATATACGATAGCGGTTTTTATAAAGTGTGTAAGGGTGCACGATAAGACTCGCTTACCCGCCGTATAGAAACTACCAGCGCTATCTCAACCGTTGGATGTAGATCGATGAAAAACGAAATTCTCTATAAATGAATGCGGAAGGAAGATAGTGTCAGTTCAAGAGGATTTTTCCATGGTTGGAAGAGTTGAGAGGGGGTAGGAGGAAGACGATGAGGGATAGATAGTTAGTTTTTCAATTTCTTCTAACGAGTCGTTACATTGTATTTGTAACCGGTTTTTTCTTTTGCCGGAAAAGGGCTTTGCATCGATCTTTTTTTGAACCCTCTCAGATGGCATATAGGCTTGAAAGAGCCTAACAGGTTCGGTTTTTCTCGGTGAGAAGCTTCAGAGATTCCGGTGAAGTGAAGAAACAGCTTGATTTCGTTTAACTGTGTGGTGTTGATTATTTTTGCCCAAAATGTCTTGACTCAAATGTCTACCTGCTATTATATTGGGTTTTGATTCAGTTCATCTTTTCAATTTTGCATTGATACGATCAATCATGACTGTGTTGAATCATTTTGATTGAATTTTGGGGCCTATGCTTTTTATTCTTTGGAAAGAAAAATTCATTTTTTTAGCTTCCCAGTAATGAGCTTTGTTGCGCATTTCTGGGAATCTCATGTCTTATAAAGACAAATTTTGTCAGTTTGAATTCACCAAACATATATTTTTGGTAGTTCGATGAAATGGGTTTGGTGAAGTCTAATAGGTGAAATCTTTTTGCTGGAATTCAATTTTGGGAAAAGGGTCAGTAAATCTAGACTAAGTATAGTTGATTGACTTTGTATTTGTGGAGAGTGCATTAAATTGTTTGATATCTGGAAAAACGTTGTCAAATTTGCTGCGTTCAGTCATTCATGCTTCTTCTTTTTCATAGATTTGGCTTTTAATTGATATTTGCCGTTTTTTCAATTGATCTGCTTTTGTAAACGAATGGATCCTTTCCTAAAATAGTGGTTACTGCAACAGGCAGGAACCACTCTCAATTCCGTCTCGTAATTTTTCTGCTCTCGAAGTCTGTGTGTGGCTTTTTCCTCATAATTCTTTCATAAATCCTTGGCTTCCAAAGGGGCTTGACTCGTCGTAACCTTTTTATCTTTCAATCAAACTATGGCTGTCTCTCTAAGCCGCTTCTCGTGGTGGTTGTGGGGTAACAAGGAGAAAGAGCCTGTATCCAATAGCTCCACTCTGAATTCATCTTCTGAATGGGGTTTTGCTATAAAGGAACGTGAGAGTGTGAAATTTCCTTTGGTTAAGGGAACAAAGATAGCAGCGTCTCACAGGAAGGCTAAAAAGAAATGGCATAGTAGGGAACAGAGGAGAATTGATAGAGAGTACGATGTCGTATTGGTGCCATCTGACGGTGGTGGGTGTCTGTCAGGGTCTGAATCTGATGACTCAGACTGGTCAATCGGGTGGTTGGAGCCTCACGGCTCGGAGTTCCAGAGCGATGATGAGTCGGATAACAGTTTTGCAGTGCTTGTTCCTTGCTATAGACCTGGCTGCAAGGAGGTGGAGAGTCCAAACAACGAGCTGTTGAGTGCCATCAAGAACCTCCCAGATGAATTTTCTTTTGGTAAAGAGCTTCGCTTGCTTTTTGCAAATTGTTATTTCAAATTTCTTTGCTTGTGGTCGGCTGCTTAATTTTTGTTTCGAAGGTCAAACAACTTTCGTTATGTTCAGGTGTTCTTTGGTTTATTTGTGTGTGTGTGTGTGTTTTTTTTTTTTTTTTTTAATTCAGGATAATTCTTTTCAATCCGTGAGTGGTTGACCATGCTGGAGTATGATTCTGATGAAGAAATCTATTTTTGCAAGTATCATAGTAGTTATTGGATTTGTGAATTTTTGCCTTCGAAAGTGAGAAGAACTTTAATGGGTCTTTCTTGCATGATAACTTAGTCTTATAGTACCATTGCCATACTAATGCTTTCTATCTTGCTAAAACTAATTGCATAAGACAAAATCTTCTCCATTTTCCTGGAACTGTTTAAATGTGGCGATAAAAAACTTAACCTTAGGTAGTTTCAGAATCTACTATCAGATATATCCATTTTACTAAGATACTCGTATGATAGAGAAAGTTAATGTATTGCTGTAACTTAACAATTATTCTGATTCCTGAATTACACATCATACTAGCCACAGTCCAATAATTGCTTCTTTTTTGGATTCTTGACCTTAATTGGATACTTAAAGTAGGTTGACTACAGAAAGTGATTTCGACCTATGATTTTGGGATTGTTAACTGTGTGTTGAGCGCCGGATTGATGAGAAGGGTATGTTAGATTGTGTTATGCCAAGTACGTCCACTTTGACTTTTGAAGAATGAGCTGTTTTTTTACCCAACTGATTGAACTTGTATGTGCAATTCTCCAGTCTGCATGCTTGAACATGATCCAAGAAGGATGGGACTTTTCAAATGAGATGTTTGTGAAATCGTAAAGTGCTGGACCTTTAGGGAAATTTTGTCTTGCAATAAATGATGGTGATCGTTTTGCTCTGTACTTTTGTTTAGCACAATTATCAGTGATGTAATGATCCACTGATGTATTTCTGTTATTGAAAATTTATCTGCCCCTAAGATACTAGGGGATATGTCATTTTTAAGTTCTCGTGTTCTGAATTGGGATTTGAATATGCAGCTGGCAAGAACTACATGGAACAATGGCTGGCTTCTCTTCCGAATTTTGAAGCTTAGTACCAATGACATGAAAGCTACTACAAGTAACGGACATAATAAGAACTGGAAGAATCAGCCAATGGTCGTTTTGCCGGGGGCATGTTGCTATCTTCAACGCCCCGTAGACTCTTCATTGTAGATATTGCATTTTCTTGTGAATATGAAGATAGAGTAAAAGAAAGCAAAATGAGGGTGGGGAAAAAAAAGTTCTAATCTATATGCTTTTCTAGCATTTCAGTTTGTCACTATGTAAATATGACCATGCTCTTTTCATCCTAATGAAACTCCAATCTTTCTATCTGTCTGGTGTCTACTATATCCCTTTTGTGCTCGTAGATAAACTGTGTTATCATTCTCTATGGGATTGAACCATGACTCCTGCAAAACCAAACTGGTTAATGCTGTTCTCTTGATTGTTGGTCCCTTATGATTCGATTCTGCAGTATTGATCTGCACTGTTCTTTCTTTCCCTGTCTTCCTCTGCAATTCTACACTACTCTTGAAGCAACATTAGGGGGCATCTGGGTAAAGCTCATTGGACCACATCAATGGCGGTTGGAGAGCTCACAAGCAGGTTGGTGGCATTTCGCATTTCGCAGTGTGAAAGTGACTTGCAACCCAAATTTCATTAGATATGGGTATTCCTTATCCTGGCAGACTTGCGTCCGTCTGGTCTCATCAACTTGGTGGGCTTGATTCTCTCGCTGTCTCTCACCGTTTCAAGGGCATCTTCATCATCTAAAGGAGCCACTCAACAACGAATATTTCCCTCAATTGGATAAGAAAATGACAATTCCTTCCTTTACCCTTTGGGCATGACGAAATAACACTTGGGGAATTTTTTGTTGGTTGGGCAAAAAGGGGTGAACGGTGAAAACTCTGTGTAGTTTAATTTAAGCTTTCATCACTTTTTTAGATATCAAATTAAAGAATCCTTAATTCAAGAGAGTTGGCTCAGTTAATTGAATGTAGAATATTGATTGGATTATGCTATACGAAATGCCCTGTAGTAACGAACGATTTCTCTAATAAAATCTCACATTTTAATATTAATTATTATAAAAATTTTATGGCTTACATTTTTTTTTTTTTTGATAAAGGGACAAAGAAAAGTGAGCTAATAAAACAAATTATTATATAGGAAAGAACTAGAATTTCTGGACAAGACAATGATGATGGAAGAGCGGACGTTGCTAATCAGAGATCTGATGTCTTGTTGGAGCATTCTGTCAAAAATATTTAGAGCATTCTGCTAATAGTGGATGATGTTTGCAATTTTAACCTCCGAAAAAGAGATTTCTATAGATGTTGTTCTTGTTTCAATCCGCAGATCAAAACTAATTAACCATATGAATAGTCTGAACTAATTGAAGATAAAAAAACATTTTGGTAATATTTTTCTTGTTTATATCAAAACATTTCTGAATGTAATTATGATTAAACCAGATATAATGATTAATTATGAATTTTTTAGATTGACTCCTTCTAAGATTTGATGGTTATAATTTATTAATACATGCATAGCCTATATTAATTATTGTAAAACTTGCAATAAATACTCTTATTATTGGAGATTGGAATTCATATTATGCCAAAATGAGAGTATAAATTTTTACTATTGCTCAAAAAGAAAATTTGAGTACATTTTAAATTACTATAAAAAGAAAATTTAGCATGAAGATGTCTCTAAATGTAATATTAAGACGAAGCTAAGACATGGAAAGTAGTGGACGTGATATTTGAAGTTCTCCCACAAATTAATAGCTTGTCGAAGAAGCTGCTTATTCCTTTTTCCCTTTTTTTTTTTTTTTTTCTTTTTTAAATTTACTAAAGCACGAAATTGAAACTTGTCCTTTAAAGCAAAAGTAAGAATATAAAAATATTTTTATAATACAAGAATAAACCTACTCAATAAGTAATTACCATATTGTCAGATGCCTTTTTTCTGGTAGCTTTCCCTTTTTTTTTTCATTTTTATTTCTTCTTTCACAATGTATAAATTCTTTGTTGGAATATTTTTAAATTGATAATGAATTAGCATTAACCGAATTATTAGAATAATTATTTATAATTATTAATTAGACAACTAATATTAATATAAACTAAGAATGAATTAGATTCTTGTTAACATTGTGAGTAATATGTGATAGATTAGATTATTCACAAACACGTTGGGTAGAAACCCAACCCAAAACTTAATATTAATAAGTATTATTCCATTAAATTGCTGATACAAGATGAAAAGAGAGTGTATTTTTTATATATGATGATGGAAACATTATTATTCTAATAATAATATTAAACCTATCACACCATGATTATTCTAATAATAATATTAAACCGAGGAGAATCCTCCTCCTCCCGTGAGTAAAGACGCTCCAGCCATGGCCACCGAATCACCGGTCTCGTTACTAACTCCAAAAATGGCAATCTCCAAATGAAAACAATGCATTGTTAATCATCTTCACCAGAAGAAGAAGAAAATCCTATAAATGTTGAAGAAACCCCTGTGACTGAAGAAATCCCAGTGATTACGGAAACCTCTGTGATCGAAGAAACCTCATTAGAAAGTCCTCTGCCTTCTTAAGTTTCTTAACTCTCAACGAAGAACACTACATCTTCTTCACTCTTAAGAGTGCAAAAGGCAAATGTATTTCTTCCTCCCATATTTTAAGACAATTTCGGCCCACTGAGCATGAGAGCAAATATAAACAGTATTTCTCCTCTAAACCCGTAGCACATGGACGAACTGTGGTGTTTGACAAACTAACAAATCTCTATGTTCTTGTTGAACTAGAGATAAGGAACTTAGAATGGTCTCCTATTTTTACCCTATCTGAGCCTATCTATGAAGATCTTGTTAGAAAATTATATACAAATTTATCTGTGCTAGGTGATGAGTCTACTCTTGAATCACTAGTTAATAGGGTCAGAATAATAATAGATGAAGGAACCATAACTAGCATTTTGAATATGCACTTTAAAGCCAATGATAAATTATTTTTCAAAAGCAAATGACCTAAACACTATAACTTCACCTTTGAGGAAGTCAAAAATGAATTGATAGAACAAAGTAAATTTCTTCAAGGTCAAAAATTGAATGGGCTAGCATTATCTTTTAAAGACAGAGTATAAGCTCATATGATAGCAACATCTATCCTACCTAGGATTAGATCTTTAAAAGTCTCAAGTAAAAGGGAATTGCTATTGCTATTTTGTCTGCATGTTTAGCAACCTATCAACCTTCATCATTAGATTCTCTAATATATGTTAGAAAGCAACACTCACTTGGATCCATCCTTCAGTCTACCTTATAGCATGCTTCTTATTTGCGATATCAGGGAGTCGATTTGGATTAACACCCCTGCAAAAGGATTATAACCACTTATGATGTATCTTCCTTCAAATTGATGAAATACAAATTTGTGAATGAAAGGTGGATGAGAATGGTTGATCTTGACACCCTTCCAGCTTAACCAGTTCCTACACCTTCTGGCCTTCCTAAAGCTTCAGTTCCACCATCTTCCTTTGAACCTCTAATAGGACCAACATACACAGTGGGTAGTTTTCTTCTTAACCCACTTCAGATTCTCAACACCCTACTACATAATCAAACTCAGATGCTCACCCTTTTGGATTCCATGCACACTCAACTAGGTGAAGTCCAATTCGAGTTTTCCATCATTCATGACCAGTTAAATATATACAATTAGAGACAAGAAACTATCGACATTAACTTCCAAGATGCCAAAGATGCTCTACAACAATGCGAAGCCCAGATAACTCAGCATTTTTAGGATCTTCGCAACACTGTACTTCAAACTCATGTGGGTCTTCAGCAGCTTTTTCAGACTCCGAGGCATCACTGACTTGGATCTTTTTCTCTCTGGTTGGCATATCGTCTGTGATGGCCTTTTTTTTTTTTTTTTATCACCCTCCTTTTGAGTGATGACAAAATAAGGGAGAAAAACTTTAGTTAACTTCAATTTTCCTATCATTTATTTTTAGTTAACTATATTGTTGGGACTTTATAGTACTCTGTACTTTGACAATGCCTTATTTTGCTAACACTTATTGCTACATTTTAATAGTTATTAATTTTGAATGACTGAGATGAATGATACTTAAATGAATATTACTGTGATATTATTGATCTTGGATGAATGACAGTGTGATGAATGATATTGTGATGATTCTTGAATAACCAATATTATGATGTTATTATTGTGACATTATCTTGTGTCCTGGTTGTTATATTCTTCACTCTGTGAAAATAGATATTCTTAGTTTCAGGGGGAGTTCTTGCAATTTCTCCATTTGGTTTTGTTATCATCAAAAGGGGGAGAATGTTGGCTCAAAAGTAAATGGCCCAAACCCATGTTTGATTAATGACAAACCAAATGTTGAAAACTAAGCCCAGCCCACATTAGAGAAATAAGCAAGTCTGGACATTTAAATCTCAATCCAAATCAGAAGCCTATATCAGCATGAGATAGTGGAAGACAACTCATAAGTTTATCTCTCCAACACAGTATGAAAAGTTGTCCTGAAGAGATAAATCTAAGCACTTCTCTGACACTCACTACTACATCCTCTCTATGTCCTCTGTTCAGCCTGGAGCTGCCAACAAAAGTGGCCATTAATGGTGCCCTCAGCATACCCAGAAGAACCGCACACAATAGAGCCAAAATCTGTACCTCATGGCGGTTAAAAAAGGAGCAACCCGAATATCTCTCTCATCATGAAGATCTGTAGCATTAAATGCTCTCCAACGACTACTTTCAAGAAAGTTATATATGTCAAGCTGCTGCCTTTGAAATGAAAGAGAACAGGTCGAAGAAAAATTGAAGTAAAAAGTATACTGTATTATTCAAAAGTTTTTCATCTTTGAGCTTAGTTTCTAGTTTATTTGCTTTTTAGAACATTTTTTTAGAGCTGTTAAAGAAAACTCAGTTTCTAAGGGTTCATAAAATTCATTTTCTTCTACTACTAGTGTTGTGCTTTTGTTTCAGTGGAGAAGAAGATTGTTTTAGAGTTTAAGGTTAAGCTAGAAAAACCTTGTGTTTGGAGTTAGCACATGAAAACTCTATGTGAAGTTATAAAAGAACTTTTATTAGTGGAAAATCCCTTGGAGAAGTCAAGTGAATTGGAAGTAGGCATTGTAGTTGGCCGAACTAGGATAAACTATCGAGTTTGATTCTCTTTCCATGAACTTTGCTTTTTAATTTATTTTTAGTCAACTTCAAATTTTATAGTTAACTGATTTCTCCGTTCATCTTTTTTCTTCAAGTGACACAGTTCACTGAAATATTTATAGTTAACTATCTTTCCTTTGACATAGTGACCTCACTGCTGAAAGGTTCAGTCAACTCTTTTATATTATAATCAATTGTTCATCACAAATTGTAATTGACTAAAGATATTTTCAGTTAACTCTCCTCTTTTAATAAAGTGAATACATTACTAAAAAATTCAGTTAACTGTATTTTATTATAGTTAGCTATTTATTGTGAATTATAGTCGACTTTAAATTTTTTAGTTAACTATATTCTTTAAACCAGATTTTTTTTTTTGAAAAATTTTTAAGAGCACCTATTCACCCCTCCCCTCTAGGTGCACTGTCAAAAACAACTTTTAGGGAAAAAATGAAATAAAATACAACAACAAAAACAAGTGTATGAGATAAGGTCATTTTGTTTAATAGAAAAATATTAAACATCTTTTAATGTCAAATTTTGTTAGACTCCACACCCACTTTTTTGTAACAAAGTGGTGTCAAATTGGCATTCTAACATTACACTATATTATATGCTAAGAAGATAATATGTATTATAAAAAAGAAAAACTTTGTATTTGTTCATATTATATTTATATCAAGTTCTTTAATTAATCAGTGATATTTAAAATTTTTTCCACACTTTATTGACTTTCTCACTAGTATTGTTAATAATGCATTAGACAAGGCTAGAAGATCCATTTTGAGCCATTATAAAGTTTCATCCTTTTAAGAGTTTGTTTTGGTCATTTGTCTCGTTTGTTTTGGTACACTAATTTTTGAAACAATTTTAATGATAATTTTAAATTATGTTTTTGGAATTATTATCATGCATTATAATTTTAGTTCCTTGTTCATGTTGACTAAGTGTAGCTTTATGTTAATTTTAGGCATTTGGATTGTTTATATGTTTCTTTAATATCATTTGGAATTTGGATTTGCATTTTGGGGGTAATTACTCATATCAGATTTCAATTCTTATTAGTGCATAAATTCATTTTGGGATTCTCGTATCTATAAGTACCAAAAGGTAGTTTGTTTTGGAAGAAGCAACCATGAATAAAAAAATTTCTTTTAAGATAGCATTGTAGTATTGTTCAAGCTCATGCACCTATATGTTTCCATTAAAATTCTTAGTCTAATTTGATACTAAATTTTTATATTTTTTTGTCAACAATGAATTTGATAGATAGTTAGTCAGATCTAGTTCTTTACCAGTTGAACATCCTTTAGAAGATGAAGTTACAGAAATAGATTCAACTTTATATGTTGGCATGGAGTTTGAAATTGAAAAACATGCATATAGATTTTACAATACATATGCTAGCTTTATTGGTTTTAGTGTTTGAAAAGATTAGGTGAATAGAAATAAAATACATCAAAAGATAGTGATATCTTAAAAATATTATGTTTTAAAGAAGGGTTCAAGAAGATAAGTAATTGTGAAGAAAAAAAAAAGGCTTGAAAAGATGTGAGAATTGGTTGTATGGCTTCAATGACCATTGGTATACAAGAAAATGAAAAATACCTTAGCTACATCTTTTGAAAAGGAACATAATCATGTTTTGGCTACTCTTAGGAGCAAACAGAAATTACCATCCTAAAGAAAGGTTTCAACAACTCAAGCTACTCAAATTGAATTGGCAAATCGCTTGAGCATATGATAAAAATTAATTTTTGAATTTTAGAGCTGTTACGTTAGAGGAATAAAGAATGTTGGGTGCATTCTTAAGGAAATTGGCAATCATGAACAAAATTAAAAATGGGAGGCTTAACTTTGCTTCATTATTTTCAATCAAGGCAATATGAGAATCCATCATTTTTTTATGAAATTCAACTTGATGCTAAATTGGTTGTTGATTATGTTTATTTTGGAGATATGGTATCATTTGATACCACTTATCGTACAAATAGAAATTTTTAACCAATTGCGCCTCGAATTCAATCACCATCAACAAATAGTTATATTAAGTGCAACATTATTATATGATGAAATTGCAGAATCTTTTAAATAGTTATTTAAAATTATTATAAAGGCCATGTGTGAGGAGAAACAAAAGTCAATTTTTACAAATCAAATCCAGTAATGGCAAAAGCAATTTCAAACGTTATACTTGAATCATATCATCACTTGTGCACTTGGCATCTATTTCAAAATGCTCTGAAGAATGTTAATCATGCCGTCAAGAAGAAGAGCAAATAGACAACAAGGGAGAACCTACAGTAGAATGATGACTTAACCACTTTAGTTGGCATTATATATACACTACAAGGGTTTCCAAACATTCAACCATCATGCATATGTGATGAGTATCATGAAGACAAAAGGGTTGATCTGTGCCAAGCAATACCATCTAGGCCAATTACTCGTTGTATAGCTAATAAGCTTCAAGCAATTCTTGCTAACCAACTTAAAGTGTATTCAAACCACTGAATCTAAGCCTAGTTACTACATGGAGCTTTAAATTCAAGTGGCATAATTGGATCATGTGCAATAGAATAAATAAAGTTTGAAAAGTTATACTTGCATTGGAATTAATTATGGATAAATTTCCAAAGTATTTTAATTTAGTTTATATTGTATTTAACATCTTTGTAGAAAAACAAAATGTTCACTATTTTCTAGTTTGATAGCCATTATTATTATTATTATTATTATTATTATTTTCTAGTTCTGGTTATTGGTAAACCCTTTTAATAAGGTGAAACACTTTTCTATTTCATGAGTTGATCTTAACTATAAATTATCTAGTTATCAATGAGAAAGTAACTTTTGATACTCCAAAAATTGGCTTAACCTTTTATATTCAAAATTCTTATTTAGGTTTCCTAAACTTGTAGCAAAATTATACTATATTTTTACTGCTATTGTTTTCCTATTATAAAGTATGGCAAATCAAATATAGTATTTTTAAGTATTACTTGTAAACTTATCATTCAAGAATAATAGTTCTTCTACTTTCTTTTTATTTACTTACTTTTTTAAAATTATTTGAATCAAAACTTCCTTAAATCATGTCAATATATATTCTCCCCTGATTTTATGCCAAGAATGATATCATGTAATAATTAATACATACATGAACACAGAATAAGGAGATTTCAGCTTATTAAGATATGACTTGATGAAGATGACATAATGTTCATGACATTCTGGCAGAGAAAAACATCAACCCACAACACCCAAGAGAGGGCTCAGAGTAGACAACCACCAGAGAGAGTTATCGTAGTGTTTCAAAATTAGGGCATTTAACAAGGTAATTTATAGGATTTTATTTTAATAATAATAATTAATTATATTATTAAAACAAAATCCTTAGATATCCTTTAAAATAGTTTCCTATTTCATTATTTAAAGAAAAGGAAGCCCATTAATCTCTCTTAGTAATTAACTTTTAATTAGCAATTTTATGGGATAATTACTAATACTCTTGGGCTGTAGGTTGGGTCTCTAGCCAGTGGCTTGTAGATAATTTAACCCATCACTGATTACTCACAATAAATATAAACCCAATTCATTCTTAGTTTATCAATTATAATATTAATTGCCTAATTAGTCATAATAAGAAATTAATCTAATAGTAAAATTAATCTTAATCCATATAATATTAAAAATATTCTAACAATTTTTCACTTGAATAGTATTAATTAAATTATTATGTCAATTAACAAATACATAATTAAGTAATTAACATTCATATAAACACATGGATGTGTGTATATTTACAAACCATACAAAATTTAAAAATGAAACCACACACAAAGATTACTAATCCAATAGGGAAACAAGTGATATTAACATTGTCATAAATTAGTTTCAATATTTGAATAGAATGGAATACAAAATGACGTTTGAAGCATCATATTACAATGCAAAAGTCCCTTAAAAACTTAACTCAGAAATTTGGTGTCAAATTGCACCACAAAAGCCCCTCAAGGACTCAACTCATACTCCTACTAAACCAAAGCTACATCAAAATTCAACAAGACCCATATAAGTTATACCATTTGAATTACTCCTATAGGTAGGCCTTTGGTCAACAGATCAATCATCATGTGCTCACTACAAATGTGAACCATGCGAGTATGAGATAACGAAAATTTAAAAATGAAATCATGAATCAAAGATATTGAATTCGATAAGGAAAATATTGTTATAAATGCCAGCAAAATTTCAATCTGAATTACATACAAAATTTTGGCATAATGAAAACATTGAATCTGATAAGGAAACAAATGTTATAAGTGCCAAAATATATCAAAGTGTTCCTTAAGAACATAACTCAGACTCTCACCAAACCAACATATCAAAATTCAAATATACCTAAGAGATGTTTCCAAAACTCTAATGGGTTTGTCTTGGTAAACAGATCATCCAAAATGAGTATGAGATTCATAGATCTTCTCTCTGACAAATAGGAATTGAGTATCAAAATTTTAATGTAACTGAAAGTCTTGTAACTTTGAGATAAGTGCATAATAGAGTCATGTCATAACAAAATGACCAAGACTTAAAATATGCACATAACGAAAATTAATTTCCTTGACCATATTCCCTAACGAGTGATTATCAAAAAATAGTGACATACGCTTCACTTATATATGAGGCAGCTGTGAATGTCCATTTGACACTTTTAAAAAAACAGCTCCTTCAAAACATCATATAGATGTAATCAGAAGTAGGTTCAAGATCATTAACAAATGATGTATAATTTGAATCAAAATATCCCATTATTTCAAATGATTCAGATTTCTAAATAGTCAACATGCAATGTTTTGTACCCTAAAGGTACCTAATAATTATCTTTGTAGCCTTCCAATGATTATACCCAGAATCATTTAAATATCTGCCAAGCATACTAACAGGAAAAAAAATGTCCAAACATGTTCGCACCTAGGCTTATATTAGGCTATCAACAACAAATTCACATGAAACTTTATCCATCAAAGTTCTCTCATAATCATTTAGGACACAATGATTTAAATAACCTATCACCACTATGTACAAGTATAACACAAGGAATGCAAGAATACATATCAAATTTCTTCAACACTCGTTCAATATAAGTTACTTAAGATAGACCAAGAATGCCACAAAATCTATCACGATGAATTTGAATTCCCAAAACAAAAGAAGATTCACATAAATCTTTCATATCAAAGTGGCATGATAAGATGTGTTTTGTCTCATTTAATAAGCACACTGAGTTACTGGCCAATAGGATGTCATCTACACATAGCACATCCTTATGCAAGTCTTCATCTAGTGTTATTGTTTTCAATATCTATTTAGTAACTTATCAAATTCCCACTCATTATTATAGTGTATGGAGGTAATTTTATCATTCATAATCTCCAACCACTTAGATGAATAAGGACCTAACACAGCTTCATTAAAAGGAGACCAAATTTGTGTTATCAATAATGTTTGACTCTTGCAAATACACTATGTAATCATATGAAATTATAGGTTTATAAATCCTCTGTGATCGTTTCAAATTAGTGACTGGTTCTACGACATCAGTTATAGGAGCTTCCACGATATGATCAACTGGATTCTTAACAAAAGTGTTATCTTTAATAGAATGATCCACATGTAGAGATGACAAAGATGGCATGAGTAAGAATCCTTACAATGTAGATTAATTACTTTAGGAATATCACTTTCACTGTTAAATCTCTCTACCAGATTCAATAACCTTGGTAGTATGATTAGAACAATAAAATTTGCATTCTCTGGATCCTAAACAATACCCAATGAAGAATCCGCTGATAGTCTTGAAATCAAGTTTCTTGAGCTGAAGATTATAGGGTTTTACCTCTGCTCTACAACCCCATACATAAAAGTATCTCAAACTAGGCTTCTTACAAGTGAAAAGTTCATATGGGGTCTTTCAATTGACTTACTTGGAACTTAATTTAGGATATAAGCTACTATCTTAAGGGGATCACAAAGTTATAAAGTATCGTTAATTACCCATAGCAGCAGGAGTAATTAGTCTACTGATATCTATGTGGATCAATTCTAAAGTTGACTCAGATATATTTTCCCATTTCCTTCTAGCTCTAGCGAAAAGTTTTTCCTTAATGCAATCAACACATGATTCAAAATCAGAAAAATTCAAGTCACGTAATGTTCCTTGTCTAACCATCCTTTCTAATCTCTCTTTGAAAATATGACCTAAACATTGATGCCATAACATAGGAGAATTCTCATCAATTCTTTGACGTTTGTGTCTAATAATAGCATTAATAGATGCCACAGAGGTAGAATCTAAACTAACATTTGCATTCAAGCAATATAAACCACTCATTAAGCTAGCAGTTTCAATAATGACTAAATTAAAGAAAACATCAATTGTACCATTTCCTTGCCAAAAGGAATATCTATGTTTGTCTAATATAGAACTAGAAACCAAATTCCTCCTTGAAGAAAGTACATAGACAACATCATATAAAGTTAAATTGTGTCCAAGATACAAGTTCAAAATTACAGTTCCTATGCAATCCACTGCAACTGAACTTCTTTCCACTCTCAAAATAGTTATTTCCCTTTCAGTTGGGCTCCTTCTGTCTCTTAGCTCCTTCATTCTCACGCTTATTCTTTAACTTGAAGCAATCAGAAATTTTATGGCTCATGCCTCTTACAGTAATGACATTCACTTTTGAATTATTTCTTCTCTTGACCTTTATTATTCTTATTGCTTTTATTTGGTCTAAACAGTTTCTTACCATAGGCCTTGCCTTCACTTTTCTTTCCTTTCAACTTTACATTTCCAGTCTTACTAGATAAACCATGTGAAATGTAGTTCACTAATTGTACGTGACAATTCACCTTTTTTTTTTTGTCAGTTCTTTCTCTTAGGTCACTTTGGACATCATATGATTAATAGACCACTCTAGCTATTAGGAATTATAAGTGGTTCTCAGGACCTCATATTCAGCAGGAAGGGACAAAAGAACTCTATAAACCAGGTAGTTCACATCCAAGTCCACACCAAAGGATTTCAACTTGTTGTAGTAGTTAACAAGTTTCATCATATGCTCACACACTCCCAACACTCCGTCATAGTGAGTGTTATCCAACAAAGAGAGATAATAGGCCTTTTAATTCTTATCTAACTTCTTGAATTTCTCACTAACCAGTTTGAGATACTCAACTGTAGTGTTCTTCTCAAGAATACTTCATTTGATAGTCTTTTCAATTATATACTTGATGACAGTCAAACAAATCTTATTAGACTCATACCACTGCTTATGGTAAGTCTTGTCAGCAGCATTAGACCTAGCGGAGAGATCCACTAGCTTAAGCTATCTTCTAGCTAAATCTTTCTTAGTAATTGTCAGATACATATCAAGGGATTCAATCCAATTATCATGGTTTGTCCTTTTTAGAGTTTTTACCACAGATAGTTGCAGGAATAGAGAAGCTAAGGGAAAACAAATAGGAAACATATAATTATGTCCTAAACACATAATTATAAAACAAAATTTCCATAACATAACTCAGCTTCAGTAATCATGCAACAAAACATTCATCATATCCTACCTGAGGGCTCAGACTATGATAAATTTAAAAAACTCATACACACCAAGGAAGCATATTATCGAGAGAAATGACATAAAATGCACCCATAATCTCCATATCAATAGGATACAAGAAACCATGAATACATCAATCAACAAATTGCTGCTGATAGGTCACAAACATGCTTTATTCACAAAATTATATTGACAATGTCACACCAATAGGGCATATCCATCATCAACATAATCATACTCTTTATTGTTGGTTGCCTCAACAATAACCTCTCCCTCAATGATTCAATGTGTGCTTTTTTGAGTAAATAGAAAATAGCAACAACAATGGGATTTCATTAAGCTAACACCATCATGATTGGACCTATAATAGGTAAAAACACGACCACTAAATGTAGATGGGCCATTATGGCCCAAAATAGAGTCCGTTTGCTAATTTCATCATTTGGCGCACTGAATTAGGAACAAAATATTCATATATTACGTAAATAAATTTTGTTTTAATTCCACTGGGTATTGTTAAGGAGAGTGACAAATTTATATTGTTTCTTATTATGTATAATTGTCTCACAAATTTTTCCAAGTCAAAACAGTGTCATTACACTATATTTTAAGGCCCTAAATCTCCAGGAAATTAAAAAAAAAAAAACATAATTCTAGGCTTCCAGAAATTCTAAAAAATCTCCAAAAAATAGGAAATGGCATATAGAGAGAAATTATAGAAATTTAAGGTCAAGAAGGGTAGCAAGTGTAGTTCATGTGCTCACATGCGCCTAAGGTGCATGTGGGCATCGCCTAGCACACGGGCCAGACCTTCTTCTACCTCCAGACGAGTCGCCCCGACAGTTTTACCACTCAAGATCCCACCTGACGTTATACAATGTTTCAGCGAGTGTTTTGGACACCAAAATGTTCAAAATTTCATAATCGCTATCTTATCTCGGCCAAAACATGAAGAAATATAAAGAGAAATGGCACAAAATTTTCGGTTCTTCAAGCATCTCCAAGCTCTTATGGCGGATCGTGATATCGAGAGATTTGGGGAGTGAAATTGGTTGAATTATGTTTGAAATAACCTTATAAACAAAATGGTTAAGTTTATTTTGTGAAACGCGATCTATACTTTAAGTAATTTTGCTTCAAATTTTTGGGTCCTTTGGGCATTAATGGGTCGAAATTGGTTAGCTCTTTTCAGGCTTCATACTGGGTATCATTTTGTTCAGAATATTCATATCTACAAAACCCCTAATTTTGTTTCGAAAGAATCCTTAAGGTTTGCATTAATTTCATCCGAAAAGAAATTAGGGTTTATACTTATTCATGCAATATTCAATACTGCACTCCCATAGTAGCCAACAAAATATTAATCTAACCAGAGGCTCTTATACCAATTGAAGTCATGTAATCAAGTTTCTTGAGCTGAGGATTATAGGGTCTTACTTCTACTCTACAACCCCATATGCGAAAATGCCTCAGACTAGGCTTTTTACCAATAAAAAGTTAATAGCAGACATTTCTAACTGACTCACTTGAAACTTGATTTAGAATATAAGCTGTTGTCTTAAAGTAACTTTTGATACTCTAAAAATTGGTTTAACCTTTTATATACGAAATGCTTATTTAAGTTTCCTAAACTTAATAGCAAAATTATACTAAATTTTTACTACTCTTGTTTTCCTATTTTAGAGTATGGCGAATCAAATATAGTATTTTTAAGTATGACATGCAAATTTATCATTCAAGAATGATAGTTCTTCTATTTTCTTTTTATTTACTTGCTTTTTTGAAATTATTCAAATCAGAACTTCCTTAAAGCACATCAATATATATTCTCCCCTGATTTTATGCCAGAAATAGTCCCCTTATGCAAGGTAATAGAAGCTTTTACTTCTTCCTTGCATGTATTCCTTTACAGCTTTTGTCGTACGTGTATCTATAAAGTAAGCTTTGATTCTTTTCTAGGTTTCATTTAATGTAAGATATCTTTTCTCATAAAATTGAGCAATTAAGCATTTTTATTTAATGATGGTTTGTTGGAGTATCACTCCTTGTTTTTTATAGCTTCATTGGATGTGAATCCATGATTACTTTTTTAATACTGTGAAAATATCTGCCAATGAAAAAAGAGCAAGACACATATGGATTTGATATTCAAAATTCCTACAATTGGATACTCTCTATGTCTTTCTATGGGAATTAAATTTCTTCGTAAGCTAATAGGTTGTTTTAATTTACAATATCAAACTGTGTTTATATAAATTATAAACTATCTATAACCATGATTATAGATTGGAGCTATACAAAAGAAATTTACTGAAGCTCCCCTTGAAGGATTGCATGTTTTTTTGTCTTTTCCATGTCCTTAAAGATCATTACTTTGCTTCATTCTCTTCTTTTCTTTGACATCATAAAGATGGGTTAGAATGTCAATTAGCTTAATTAAAAAGATAAAATGAATATCTATACATATTTAACAATTAAGGCATAGAAGTTCATGAAGTATTTTTAACAACCAAAGATAGTAATGTAGGAAGCATCGTATGTGCATGCAATGATTTTTAACATACTTTTAGATGCATGATGTTTGATGTTGCAGAAATAAGATACATATTTTACAATATTCTAATTCAAGAAATAAGCACTTTTAAAATTTTATTTGAAAGAATTAGGATTAAGTTTGAAAAAAACTTCAATTGGTTGAAACACAATACAATTTCATAATAGTGCACAATTTTTCAATAAAAAATCACACTGTATGTAAACCATATTTCTTAAAAAATTTCAAGTGAAATAAGTTTGAACAAGTGCTTTTCTACACAAAATACATAAATTCATATGAATTCCAACTTCCACATGTCACAATATAGCTAACAAGTTCTACCGTACTAAATGCTTTTGTTAGAATACTTGGCAAAGACAACTTAGTATATCCTTAAAATTTGAAACATTGAAAATATGCTCCCGAATCTATTTTTATTTTTCACAAACTATTTTATTTCCTCTTTTAAAAATGGTTTTCTAAAATTTAATTTTCAAAAATTTTGATGACAGCTCTCCAGAATAAATCAAATTTTAAAATTTTTAAAAATATTTGTTTCTCTTTCTTTCTTTTCAGGTCATTTATATCATGCTCACTCTGCAACGTATGTTGCACTTATATTAGATAATATTGTATATTTTGCCCTAATCTTTGCCTCTAATTATGATACTCCCCTAATTTTTTTAAAAGATTACAATCGATTCCCCAATCTGTAAGTCTCTAGATTAAGCCCCTACATCATTATCTAAGTAAACATACCAAAAATACTCCATCAATTTATTTTCGTTCCCATTTTCTCATACCTACATATAATTAACGTTCCTGTTCTTTAGTTCCACAACAATAAGTCTTATGTCATTTAAATTAAAAAAAAAAAAAACCATATTTGTGGAACACAGTATTTTGTCTGAACTTTTTTTACAAAAAATATACATGAATGCTAAGTTTTTATTTAAGTTTTGTGTTTTTTGAGTCCTAGTAAATTTTGAGTGGCTCTTAATTTAATTTTGAGTCAATCTTATTAATTGAGTCACGTTTTTTTTGTGCATCAATTTCAATCAAACTTAAGTATTAATTTAACTCTAAGTCAATTTTTGTATTTGAGTTATATCTATTTTTTTAAAACAATTAATTTTGAGTCAGTTTCATTATTGGAGGTTTATTAAATTTAATTTGAACTTAAATTTGGTCAAATAAATTATACAAAATAGATAAATCAATATAGTAATCTATAAAAATATGTTAAATAAATTAAAAATAAGCTTTTATTTTTATATAAAGCACTATCTCATCATTTAAAAATAAGATGAAAATTTATCTCACAAGAAGATAAATAATGAAAAGATATAGTGACTGAATTAAAATAATTATTTTATCACAATCATAAACCCAATCTTCCTTTGACTCTCATCCATAAAAGTACAATTTTGAGTAGCGAAAAATAGGGAGAGAGTATGAGAAAATAGATCAATAGTGAGAGGCAAAGAGCTCGACACCTCTTAAATAAAGTCTCAAGTTCGATCCATGGCTTATATATAGAGAGAACAACGTTGGGAGGACTATCTCTAATATTGGGTTTGACAATATCCGAGTCTAAATTAGTCAATTCCACGACTTAAGAGCTAGACTAAATACCTAAGAGATAATATTAGAAAAAAGAGTAGGAAAAAATAGACTGAGGAGGAGAATAATGCATAAAAAGTTACATATGTAAATTTTAGTTTTCTTCTTTTCACCAAGATAAAAGGCACCAATTAGTGACATGATTTGAACTCATTACGAATTACATAAAATTTGATCTTATTTTAGGGTAAATAAACCCTTTGGGTCATTTTCTTAGATCAAGTACGTTTTTATAAATGTTTACTTTTCTCCTTTTAATAATTATGTTATTTTTGTTTTTAAAGATTCCATCTGATTTGTTTATTTTTCATTTATCAAATATTATATATATTTCATATTTTACATTATTATTGCATTATTATATTATTACCATTATCATTATTATTGATATTAGTAGTATTATTTGTTTACATTTGTAAATATATATATATATATTTTACTTATTGTGAGTATTTATTTGTATTACTGTTTTTTCCTCCATTTAGTATGTGTTTTGATTAGGATAATTAAAATAATTATTAAAGTCATATTATTTTGAATACTTAATTTAGTACAACTGTTGTAACAAATGAATGATGTAGGTAATTAACAACTTTCTTACGTCTTTGGCTAATATACAAATTTCTTATTTAAAATTAATTTTTTTTAATTTACTAGAACGACTCTAAGAAATTAATATTTGAAATTATTTTAAAAATTGATTTATTTTCACGCTCTTCGACGATTGCGACAACAATAAATAAATATATTCAAAGAACCTTCCTATCTTCCTTTGTATCTTCTTCCAACTTATTTGTCCATGACATGAGAGCAACAGGAAGTGCCCCAATCATCAGAATAATTAATTTACTTTTTGAGCTATGATTAATATGCATCATGATATCAATTTTCAGTTTCTTCTTTTTTTCTTAAGCATAATTTAAAAGAGGGATTTTGGTTTGCATCAAGACATGAGTCTCATTCCTTAAGGAATGCTTATTCCCACACGTGGGAGTGAACAATTCCTCAGCCACATGAAGGAATGGGAAGCATTTTCTGGAATGAGATGATGAATTATCATTCTATCCCTTCCCTTGTCTCGTCCTTCCATGTCCAGTACGGGTGTCCCTTTCACGGTGGCCCAGATGAAGATCAATGTTTGGTTGGCTTTTATTCCTTGAAGATGTCGGAGGTGGAGGCACACGACTTCGTCGCCGGTGGACCTGAAAAAGTCGTCGCTTATAAATCTAAGAAAGTCATCTCCGGTGGATCTAGAAGTGAATAAAGAGAGAGAGAGGATGCTGTTTTAGGAAGAGAAGAGAGGGAGAGAGGAAATGTCGAAGAACGAAGACACGATGTCGTTGCCCCAGTAAGGAATAGACAACGTCGATACCCGGATAAGGAAGAAAAGAAACCAGACAAAAGGTCGGGATTAGCGGTCAACATGGAAGAAGATGGAGGAAGACAACCTGGAAGAAGAAATAAAATAAAAGTTTTACAAAATTAAAAATAATAATTAATATATTAATTATAATTAATTTTTAATAATAATATTAAAATTATTATCATAATAATTAATTTGTAATGCTAATAAAAATTATTATTTTCTATGAAATAATAATTCTTTAATAATAATATAATTTCTTTTTTACTAAAATAATATTAATAATTTCTTAATGCAAGTAATAATTAATCTTTGATAAAAATATTATGATCATTTGATCAACTTTCATTTATATTCTTACAAATTTTTTTTAATATCATACCAAACCTGTTTAAAATTTGGAGTTGCCTTTTGGCCCACTTATCACCTAAATTTAATACCTTTTTGCAAAATGTGAAATTGTAATAAATACCAATTATTATTATTATTATTATTATTATTATAAAATTTCAATTGGTTTTGTGGGTCAGACATGTTTTTTCTCCAATTATCAACTTAATACAAAAGTTTGCTGCAAAATTCTAGATTGAGCTAAAACGAATAATTTTTTGGTTCTTCAATAGAACCTGAAAAACAGTACCAAAAAATTTGAGATATATTTCTTATGGTTTTGCTGAGAAGTGCTCCAAGGGTCCATTTGCTTTGGGGAACAGAAGGAGATCAAATTATGTTTGGTTGATCTCTGAACAAAGGAATTCCATTACTATGGGGATCATGACTCTCACGTATGAGGGAATCCACAAACCCAACCCCCGAGGTATTGTTGAGTATTCCAGTGAATAGAAGTGAAATTGAGCAGAATGCCCTGAGCTCTCTCTCGTTCTCCTACCCGTTCATTGTCTGACTTCTCTTCCTCCGTTGTCTCTCTCTCTCCTTCATTGGTCGTCCGGCCTATCTTCCTCCATCGTCTCTTTCTCTCCTTCATTCATTGTCCGACCTCTCTTCCTCCATCGTCTCTCTCTCTCCTCTGTCACTACTTTCTCTCTTAACCCTTGACCGTCGTTCAACCACTATTCTCTCTCTCTGCCAATTTAGATCTCTGAACGAAACCAAATGAAGATCGAATGCTCGATGGTGCTCAGAATGGAAGGTTTTTTATGGTTTCGAACGGAAGAACGCAGGATGAGGATTTAATGGAAGAACAAAAAGATCAAAATGGAAGAAAAAGGATAATAGCAGGCAAGAGGAAAAATGAATTGATCCTGCCTTTGCTCCAATGTTTATCGTTCCTTGCCTAAATTTGCTCTGGCATCGTTTGATCAATAGTTCTGAATGAAACAACGCAGGATGAGTGCAGGAAGACCAAGATGAAAACTTGCAATTGGGAAGAAGAAGCAAGAAGATGACGGTGCAGGAGGAAGTAGAAGAAAGGAAAAAATTATTTCTTAATTAAAAACTAACATTCTAATTTTTTTTTTTAAATATGAATATCTTCATAATTTGATCAACCTTCTTTCTAATTTCTTTTTTTTTTTTTTCAATATCATACTAAACATAATTCATAATTTTAAGATTTCATTTCTTTAAAATTTATTTATATTTTTAAAATCATTTGCATTCTTATTCTGATTAAAGTTTATTTATTACACCGATTAATAATAAAAATCAATTTTTATTGATTAATTTTAATCCATTTTATTGATGATTTTATTGTTAGTAATGAATAAATAATTCTTAATCAATAAAATTAGTCAATAAGTATTTATTATTATTTTTAGTAAATATAGTAAATAATTCTTAACCAATCTTCTATGAACACTAGTTAAAAAATTTTGTTTAATTATTAAGGTGAAAATTGTCAGATTGTTGGATTGTCAAATAGATTGTGATCTTTGAAGCTGTCCAAATGTATGAAGATTTATTTTCCCACTTATCGCCCTTTTGATTTATGTAAAAGGATTCATTAGTCCTTCCTAAACTTGAAATCAAGAGGAAAATGTTCATTTAGGAGAAGAAAAAAAATATCAATTTAGTTCCCTATATTGACAATTTTGTTATTATGAATTTAGTTTAATAAAATAGTCACTCAAAAATTTATAAGTAAGTAAAAGTAGTCTTAAAGGATAAAATGATCCTCCACTGATGGATCATTTTTGCTTATTTATCAATTCCTAAACACTGTCACATCACTCAAATTTTATGGATAACTAATTGTCATTAAGAATAAAAGTTGGGGACCAAATTGTAATTTTCATTTTCATATATAGACCTTATGATTCTTGCCAAATGTCAAAATACACAAAAAAAAAATAAAAACAATTCCCACGCATTTTGATGATTGTCGTAAAGAGTAAAAAAAATTTATTTTAGTCATTTATTTATTAGTAAATTTTTAATTTTATTCTTAACTTATTAATTAATTCTTAATTTAGTCTATTCATATCAATTAATTTTTAATTTAGTTCCTCACTAGTTTTCATTCTCAATTTAAATCCTCTTATTTTATTAAAGTTAAGGGACTACAAAATGCTAACTTTAAGATTGCTAAATTCAAAATGTATTAATAAGAGAGGGACTAAATTAATAATAAAAATGAGTAAAGGATTAAATTAAGAACCAAATAATAATAGTGTTTTTTTTTTCACTAAAGAAGAGTAATTCAGGAGACTTATTTAGTAAACATTTTAAGTTTAAATGATAAGATATTTATTACTATAAAATGAATATATTAGAGAGTTGAATATGAAAATTGTTTAAATTAGAGAAGACACTGTATAAAAACATAGTAAAGTGAAGAAATACAATTTTCTCATCATATTAATTGTGAAGCTAAATTTATATATTCTTTTTTGTAATTTGATATAAAAAATCGTTTCCAATAGATTTGTAAATCTTAAAAAGATTAACAAAATTATCTACTAAATGATTTGTTAAACCCATAATACTTTTTTGCGGTACCTTTTATGCAATTATATTAAAATTAATTTCAATTAAAAAATTCACGTCAAGCTTTGATTTTGACGACGAGGCCATAAGTTATCGCATAGAAGTTATGTTTAGATGACATCACCAACATGAACTTTTTAGGATAGGATATGAAAAGGCATTTTAGAAAGAATGTATACATTTATTCTTATAAATTATGATCTTCAGATTTCTTAGATTAGAAAATTTATTATTTTTGTCCAAAAATTTACAAAATTTTTTTGATAATATTTTTATATTAAATTTTTATCAATTTATTTTGTATTTTATTTTTAATATAAAATTTTAGTAAATAAATTAAAGAATCATTTCCATTTTTTACTTTAATCAATTGCTATAATTAATTACTATGATTGTAATATATTACGAACCAAATTTCCTTCATTTGGAATAGTATAGAATTTTACTAATTTTAGAATTATTTCTTTCAGAATGAAAGTTTGTAAAAAGTATTGTGAAAAAGAAGTAGTTTGTGTTCAATAAAGTGTTTTTATTAATATTATTGTATTTGAGATATATTTCAAAAGAATTGTTTTTCACTGTCAAATTGCTTAAAAAGACATGTGTTTAAAAAAATAGGGAAAAAAAATGTAAAAGGCAATTATGACAATTAAAATTTGGTGTCATCGTACACTTACAATTTTGAACGCTGGTTATATAATTTTATTATTTTAAATATTTAACCCAAAAAATAATAATTTTAAAATTATATAACTATATCATAATTGAGTGCATTGATATATTTAAAATTATGAGTACACCAACTATTTTATTTTAAAATTTTGAATGAAATAATTTTGTCTTACAAAATAATTTTATGTTTTTACTTTTGCTTTTAAGGAGATGTTCTAAGTTTTTGATTTCTTCCAAAAATCATTTTCTTTTTATTTTTAATAAAATTTGACAAAATATTTTACTTTAACAAAATAAGTACTCAACAATAAGTAACTTCTATCTTCCCAAAATTAAGTCGGAACAAGCTAGATTATAAACCATGCTTGGGTCCGAATAAATTTTTTTAACAAAATAATTAATATACATTATATTGCTCTCAAATTTTTGTTTAGAATTTTTATTTTTTCACAGAAAAATGCCGCATTTGCAAAAAGAAAAAAAATTCTCGCTCGCTAATATTGGAAGAATATGACGCTGGGAATATTATATTTCATGAAATGTTAATGTTCGAATACGAAAAAAAAAATTTTAATTTGCTATTTTTGACTTTTAAATCAATTTAATTATATAAAAATATATAATATCAAAATAGTCTTTTAAAAATAAAAATTTTAATAAGTAATAATCCTCTAAAGATTAAAATGGTTCTATAAAAAAAATTAATTTATTCACTTTTAATTTTTTTAAATTAAACTGATTTTAAGATAAAAAATAAATGATAAAAATTACAATTTTCTCCTTTAAATTCTTCAAAATATACAATTATGATACTGAAGCCAAAGTGATTAACTAGTGATCCCATGTAGAGGTGCACATATTTCACTTCAAGTCAGGTTGGAGTTTAACTCGTAACCTAACTTAGGATATATAGCAAGCCAAAAAAAAACCCAAACTTAAAACCTTACACATAACTAAGCAGGGTCAACATGATTTTTTTATAATTTTTTTACAAATTTAAATATGAAATTTTCATTAAAAAACTTTGATTAATATATAATAAATTATATATGTTATGTTAATTAAAATTATTTTTATATGTAACAAATAAAAAAAATAGTTCCTTTTCAAACATTTACTTTCATTATAAAAGCAAAAAAAATAATATATATATATATATATGTCAGGCGCGAGGCTAATGATATGGCCCAGGACTTAGCCAAACTTAAGAATAGTACTTCACATAATAGACTTATTAGGCTAGGTTATGTCGAACTCTAATATCGTGATTATGACTCGAACTAGATGAATGCAGTTATTTGAAAGTTAAAAAAAATAATAATAATAATAACTGTTTGGGTCACCCCAGAACCGATCGACGGATACACAATACAAAAATAACGATTATATATATATATATATATATATATATGTATATATACACACACATATAGGCCAACACAACCTTAAAAACATCAAAGAAACAATGAAGACAGTTGGAGAAAAGAAAAGCGTTGTAATGGTGTGGAGAACAAAGCTTGGAGTACTGGGAGCATTGCTGAAATTGTCCTTCTTGTTGCGGAGACGCCAGGTCAAAGCTTGGATTGATGGCCAGAACCTTGCAATAATCAATGAACATCTACCTCTCAATTTTTTTTATAATATTAATTATAGAGAGAAATCCACACAAAATGTATTGAATTTATTTGAGGTATCAGTGGGATTAAATTTGTAGATTTTACTAATTTTAATTTCTAAGAGTTTTTGGTTTCAATGCAAAATGTTAGTTAAATTTATTTGAGGTGTAACTTGGGTTTTAATTTTGTGTAATTAAATGATATAATTAAAAACTATTAAATTGTACAATTCATTCAAAGTATCATCATTTTAGATTTTACTAATTTTAGGTTTAATAATTTTTTATTTTTACATTTTAAATGTAATATGTTATATTTGCTCAAATATTTTAATATTTGTTGTCAGATCTGTACAATTTATTTTAAAAGTATAAATTTAAATCTATTGTAAATTTTAATTAAATATGTAACACCTACTTCTCTCCAAAATTAACGTTGTTAAATTTTTTAAAAAATGATTGAAAAGACAACCTATCCTATAGTTCCCAAAGACATGCATACCATCTCTAATCTTGTATTTTCTCTTATAATAATTTACATTATTGAATAAAAATTAATGTATTTAATTTATAGACAATAAATATAATTGTTTCTAAATTATTTAAGGAGAGATTAAAAAAAACGAATGTCTGAAAAGGATCTGGATCCTACTTAAAGCAACTAAAAAGTGAGTTGTAAATAAAACCATAACATTCAAATAACAACCTATAATTGTTAATGAGTAGAACGATTAAAGGAAAAATTATTAATACTGTAATACATTTATAAAAATTTAGAAATAAAGGATAACAATAAGGCATGGTCGGCTTTTTGTCGCCAAAAAAGCGTCGTCGGCTTAAAGCAAAAGGATATGTGCTCTGCTCGTTGATCTGTGTTTTTGTTTGCTGGAACTGGCACGTGGGTCCCACTTTTCTCTTTTATAGAAAATTGTATTTTTCATTTTTGTTATGATTAAGACTCAATTTTTCTTCAGATTACGTAATACTCTTTTTGTTTTTTTTTTTTTTGTGACTAATACTCATTTACTGTTTAACGTTTTGTTTATTGGGACTTGTTAGATATTTTAGAGGTTTTATATTTCATTGAAAAAATATCTTAACTTGAACTATAGTTTCATTTTTATTTTGGTGGCATGATTAAACAGGAAAAGAGCCAAGTTTAGTAATAAGTGAAAGGTAAATATAACTTGATCTATTTTAATTTAATTTTTAAAATTTAAGAATTTATTTTTTTATAATTTCAAAATTTTTTTATCTAGAGTCATTAAACTTTTGTTAATAATTTGTTAAAGATTACCAATATGGCTTATTATATATATTATCTTAGATTTTAAATATGTATAATTCGAGTCAATTCAAATAAATTATATATTGCATCATATGTCATATATGTATTAAGTTTTTCATTTATTTTTTAATGCATATTGTAAGTGTGACGAGAGGTGGTTACACCAGTAAAAAAATTTTTTAAAAAAGAAATCAACAATAACTAGAAACATACTATTTTAAATAACCAATTATTATTGAATTATTATTTTGATGATTTATTTATTTCATTTTTTAATATTACAAATTATTACTTTTAATTTTTACACTTTAAAAATTATTCTCATATATAGTTTTTCAAATTAAACCCTTGAACTCACATGAAATGTCTAAAAGTAACAATTTTCGGTTAATATAAAAATCATCTTAAAAAATAAAATGAGCAAAAACTAAAATGATAATTAATGATAAGTCAAGGGCCCAATGATAATTTTTTTACTAACAAGAACTAAATTAAATTAAATTATTTTTAAAATTATGAAAACTGGATTAAAAAAGTTTAAATTATAAATGCCAAGTGAAAAAATAGGTCACAGAAAGAATAATTTGACTTAATTAAGAGTTAACAACTCAACGATGAATGGAACAATACACAAGGAATGAACTGTAATATTAACATAATTGCAGCGTCTTTTGAAAAGGGAAGGTTCGGACAATAAATTGGGACGAGGTTTGCTCCCCTCCATGATCCCATAATTAGCACAAGTTTCTTACTTGCACGTTCTCTCTCTCTCTCTCTCTCTTTCCTGATTCAACATCTTTCCTCTCTGTTTGATTCAGTCCTTTTTCAATTTCTTTTCCCTTCTTTTCTTCTTTCTCTGTTTCTCTGTCATGTCATGGAATCCACGTCTTCATCTTTTATAGACAGATCAAGAGAAACAGAGCTTGCATGATTTTGCTTCTGATAAAAGGATCTCTGTAGCAGAAACTAACAGAAGGTGGAAGACGAAGAAGAAAAAAGCAGTATGTTGCATAGAGCAGCAAGCAATGCATACTCATGGTGGTGGGCTAGCCACATCAGAACAAAGCAATCAAAATGGATGGAGCAAAACCTTCAAGGTCAGCTTTTTCTCTGATTAAAAAAAGCATGATGGCTTCAATTTTCTGATATTTAAACCTTTCTGATTTGATCTATTAAGCATTCTATGATACAGTACAACAGCTCAGCGTATTGACTTTCTATCCAAATTCATCGGAGAGATAAATTGATGTTTTCAACATTAAATAAGCTCTGGAATCCAATATTCATCATATTAAGCCTTCAACCTATATTTGCCTTGTATGTAACAAAACGGTGTAATAAAATCTTTTTCACTTTTGCACAGTATTGATATGGGAACTTAGGCAAAGCTAACACTTTCTTGAAGTTAGGGAAGACATTTCGTATCATATTAAAGGATTTTGGAACAGATATTTGACAAAGTCTTACATATACTTCAACTATAGCCGTTTGGTATAAGAACTCAATAAAAATTCATTAAAATGGGTATGCTAATAAACCCCTTTACCTAGTCCAATGAATTTTCATTAGCTTCTTGTGTGGCCAGCTAATACTGCATATATACATATTCAACGTATGCCTGGTTTCATGTGATGGTCGCCTATTGTAATTTAGAATAGACATGTTATTTTATTTAGAAAATCATAATTTAAACCTACTTCTTCACCAATGGCTTAAATGTAAGATCAACTCAGGTAGCTTGCATGGGTATTGGTATATCTGGGAACCTAATATATTTTAACTAAAACTGTAGATATGGAGGAAAAGGTGCAGAATGTTCTGAAACTTATAGAAGAAGATGGGGACTCATTTGCAAGGAGAGCAGAAATGTATTACAAAAAGAGGCCAGAGCTGATACATTTTGTGGAAGAATCATATCGAGCTTACCGAGCTTTAGCTGAACGGTATGATCACATATCAACCGAGTTGCAGAATGCAAACAACACAATTGCTGCTGTATTCCCAGACCAAGTCCCCTTTATGGATGATGATGATGATGAAGCATCACCAAGGTCCCCAAGGCCCCCTAAAAAACTACCTGAAGGGCCCAAACCACCAAATATTCCAAAGCCTCCATTAAAAGATCTAAAAAGTGCAGTAGCAGCAACAGCCCAGAAGAAATTGTATTCCAAGAAGACATCCACTGCAGAAGCCAATCCAAAAGCTCCTAAATCTGGACTGAGCAAAAAGGAGGCACTTGAAGAGGTTGACAAGCTTCAGAAACAGATTCTGGGACTTCAAACTGTGAAAGAGTTTGTAAAGAGCTCTTATGATAATGCCATTGCAAGGTACTGGGAAACTGAGGAGCAGATCAAGGAATTACAAGAGAGAGTTTTCAGTTTACAAGATGAAATTGGTGAAGTTGTTGTTATTAATGATGATGAAGCTCGTCGTTTGATGGCAGAAGCAGCTCTTAAATCATGCAAAGAGACATTGTCACACTTGCAAGAGAACCAGGAAAGATCAATTAGTGAAACCAGGATTGAGTCCAAAAAAATAAAGGATGCCAAGAAGAAGTTCGAGTCTCTCCTGCATGAGTTCCAATATAATCCCACCAACCAGAAAGAGCCAAGGACCAAAAGAGATGCAAAAGATGTCGCAGAGATAAAGGACTTGGATGAAGATGATGATAGAATGACACGGCAGAAACATGAGCTGCATACTTTACAGGAGAAGATTAAAGAACACTTTGAGGCTGGCTCCCATTCATCTCTCAGTGTGACAGAAATAGCAGAGAAGATTGATGAGCTAGTTAACAAAGTGGTAAGCTTAGAAACTGCAGTTTCATCCCAGACTGCTCTGGTAAAGAGATTGAGAACAGAAACTGATGAACTGCAATCCCAGATTCAAACTTTGGAAAATGATAAGGCAAGTCTAATCAAAGACAAAACTAACTTGAACAACCAGCTGCGAGAAATGGAAGAAAAGATGCAAGGAATACAGGATCTAAACCAAATTGTTGAAAGCCAGAATACCAATCTCCAAACCCATTTCACTGAAGCACGTTGTAATCTTGATCATCTCTCAGAGAAAGTCCAAAATATGCAGTCAGATGATGTGGAGGTCATGGACTTTTCACATAGAGAAGGGAAATCATCAGGTGAAGCCAAATTAAAGTATGAGGCTAAAGGAGAAGATGCACAGAATCGAGACAATCTCCTGTTTAAAGATGTAAACTCTAATAAGGAGCTTAAAGTCACTGATTCTGTAAAAGATGATGTGAAGTTGGACGACAAATTTAAGGTCACTGGTTCTGTAGAGGATGATGGGAAGTTGGATGACAAACTTAAGGTTGCTGGTTCTGTAGAGGATGACGTGAAGTCAGAGAACAAGCTTATGGTCACTGGTTCACTAAAAGATGATGCAAAGTCGGACCATGAGCTTAAGGTTACTGGTACACATAAAATGGATGAGGCACGTCCTGCGGAAAACCAGCCAAGCGAGTTGAAAGAGCATGTGGAAACTCTGAATCTTGAAAATCGTGATGAAAATGCTAGAGAAGCTCTGAGTGTTAGTGCTGGAAAAATGGCAGAAATTTCTTCAGACAGCTCCAGGAACCAGCAAGAAATTGATGCTAAGCCAAAGTCATCAGACACAGAAAATTCTATCAAAGTTGAAGCCCAGGAGCAGGCAACAGCACAAGCAGATGAACCTGACTGGCAGCAATTGTTTATGAATGGACTGCAGGACAATGAGAAAGTTTTGCTGACAGAGTATACTAATACCCTTCGGAATTTCAAAGATGTGAAAAAGAAGCTTGCTGAACTAGAGAAGAAAAATCAAGACAGCCACTTTGATACATCTTTGCAGTTGAAAGAACTGAAGCATGCCATTGCCTTGAAAGATGAAGAGATTAGGTTCCTGCGTCAGAAACTAGGTCTCCTACAAAAAAGCTTGGAGGGAAATGAGGAATTGGTAGAGTTAAATTCACCTTTGCAAGAAGAAGAGCACAAAATTGATGAAATGTTAAAAATTGAGGAACCTGAATGTACATCAGCCATTGAAGAGAAGTTTCGGATGAGCATTGATAAACTTCTAGAGGAGAACTTGGATTTCTGGCTAAAATTTAGTACTACATTCAACGAGATACAAAAATTTGATACCACTATCAAAGATTTGGTGACTGAAGCAACAAAACTTGACGAATTAGTGAAGGCTTCAGAGGGCAGTGCTAACACAAAGTATTCTCTAAAATCAGATGCGCGGCCAATTTACAAACACCTTGAAGAAATCCAAACTGAACTGACCGTCTGGTTGGGAAAAAGTGCATTGCTGAAAGAAGAACTGAAATGCAGATTCGCGTCCTTGTGTGACATCCAAGAAGAGATTACAAAGGCATTGAAAGCCAGTGCCGAAGATGATGAGTTCAAGTTTACAAGCTTCCAAGTGGCCAAGTTCCAAGGTGAGGTTTTGAATATGAAACAAGAAAACAACAGGGTTGCTGATGAGCTTCAAGCAGGTCTAGACCATGTGACGACTCTCCAACTTGAAGTTGAGAAGGTGCTTGCAAAGTTGAATGGGCAATTTGGCCTCTCAACTACAAATAGACCACAAGGTCCCCATCTAAGAAATGCGAATTCTCGGAATCGGGTTCCTTTAAGATCATTTATCTTTGGCGATAAACCAAATAAACAAAAGCAATCAATCTTTTCCTGCATGACCCCTGGAATGCATAGGAAGTTTCGTTCAAGACCAAAGATCCCCATGTAAAGTATCCCTACATTGAATTGTTTCATCTCTTGCAAAACTTTTTCATTGGTTTTCATTAGGTAGTGATTGAGAGACAGAGTGCCCTTAAAGTTAATGTTTGAAAGTATGAGTACATGTAGGTTAGAGTGTGCAGTTATATTCTTTGTATTTGGCCAACTAGGTAGTTACTATTATAATATGGGTGTCAGAATTTTCCTTTGTATATTGATAACGTTTTCAACATGTATTAATTTCCAAACTACAAATGTCGTCTTCTAAATTGCAAACTGCCCATGATTTTTAATACAAAAATTAAATCAATACACGGCTCCAACTTTACAGACAGCATGAAATGTCTTGGAGTTTGAGGACTGTACGACTATTGACAAGTTAGAGGGATGCTAAAGGCAAACTGTGAACAGTTTGTTATCCCTCTCTAATAGCAGTTCATATCCTGCATGTGACTTCTCGTATGTGATCATTACCGTGCAGAGCACAAGCAAGAAATTGGTACAAACAAATGCAGAAGTAAGGCAGACGAAAGGTTGAAGGTATGAGAAATCTTCCAAAATTTTTGCTATCACTTGAAAATTGTTTTATAAAATAATAAATGATCTCATAATTTGAAGTGTTTGAATTTTTTTTTTTTGGGAAAAAGAAATTACCCTTGAATAAAGGTACTAGAAAAACTTTGCAGGAACCTAATATGCCGAGCCATTTAAAAAAGAAGGACTATAAAAAACCAAATAGTGAAATTCCAGTTGTAGCATTATAACAGTTGGTAGCAGTAGCTTAGCCATAGCATGACAGAAGTGGGCAGATACAACTCTAATTAACTTATCAAGGCCCCCCACCATCACTGTATGATAAGAAACAATCCGCAAATTTTAAGCTTTTTTATAAGCCCAAGAAAGAACAGTTGATGTGATAAGGTTAAGGCTCCTTTAGCTCACTTGAATGATACCTCTGATACTATCTGGGCTCCCCTTCCCCTCGCCAGGTAAAGGCCAATATGATGCATCAGCTCCTGTCAAGAAGAAAAGTTTTATGAATAGAAAGATTAAAATATAAAGAACAAAAAAGGAAGAAAGAAAAAAACAGAGGGCTGCATCAACAATACAAGAAGTATAAGGCGAAATCTACAGTAT
Source organism: Delonix regia (assembly GCA_037074485.1). Taxonomy (NCBI): domain Eukaryota; kingdom Viridiplantae; phylum Streptophyta; class Magnoliopsida; order Fabales; family Fabaceae; genus Delonix; species Delonix regia. Next base: position 14,273,849 of record CM073461.1, on the reverse strand, counting down.
AAGGAGGTCTTTTTAGGACCTCCTGCAATTTAAGTAGAGTCTATCCCATGTCGCTTCTTGGTAACCCATTTCTACTTCTTACTGTGGTCCAGCTCCAATTCTTAATTCAGATAAGTTAACGAAACAACATTCAACATTAAGACATTGTTTCAAACAAAGTTGCATTATGATAATCAGGTAACTCACCAAAAGCCAAACTATAATTAGAGTACCTGTGGATGAGCTATTACATCCTTGTTACTTCTGGCTACATGAACTGGAATATCATAAGTAGCACAGGCATGGGAATAGACAATCACATCTTCCAGAGGAGAAAGGAGACGGCGATTTCTAGCTGACAGAGCTGAACAGACAAAATCAAGCACACATATATCCGTGCATATCCCAACAACCAAAATCTGTAAAGCATGCAGAACAAATTAGACCAACAATCTTGGAAATAATATGAAAACAAGTTACAACAGACTCACAAACAATCACAGTACTTGTTTTGTTGGGAAGACAGATGGGAAATGCTTACTTGTTTTATCTTATTACTTTTCACCCAGTTGATGAAAACATTAGAGCCATCTTTCTGAATTGAACCAATGAATCCATCGATGCAATCTTTGCGCCTCAGTGTTGCATTTGGTTCATTTTCCAACCACAGGAGATCTGCAATTCAGAAAAAACCAAATTAATGCAGGACAAATTCATACGCGTATATCCTCATTCTGAGTAATGTTTAATACCAGGAACTAAGTTTGCTTCATCTGTTCCGGCAATACAGTGAGGAGGATAGGGGGGCTCAGGAATATCTGGGTGATGGGTATCAAGGAAAGCAAAAATTGGCCACTTCTTTTCAGCAAACACCCTTGAGATCCTCACTGATTCATCTACCATACTAGCAATTTGTTTGTTTGGTTGTTTTGGGGCCTATATAATACCATAATCGAAAGAATATGTAGTCAATGACAGAGTGATGAATTCGTGTATCATATAGTCAAATCAACAAACATGGACCAAGCTAATAAATGAACCTATGTAATCAGATAACCAAAAACGATCGAGTGAATCATACGAAGATAAAACACAGAGAGAGGGGAATACAAAGAAAAGAAAAGGGGATGATAGAACAGTTTATGGAGGGCGAAATCACGAGAATTACCAAATTGCCAGCTCCAACGGTACAGAAGCCGTTGACAAGGTCGACAAGGACGAGACCTGTTTTGATGTCCTCGGACAAAAGAAGAGGTTGTTGCTCCAATGGAAGTCCCTCCTTCAACAGATCAAGAGTCTGAGAAACCATTCTCTCACTCTTTCCCTTTGTTCTTGATGTTCTTTCGGTGAAACTTGAAAAAGATACGAACTAGAACCTGAAGCGCTGTGGCAGTTATACACCCACCAATGGATGTATTGTACCTCGGGACGTATTAATTTTGGAAATTTAAAGATACGGAAGAAAGAGAAGGTAAGAGATTATACTGGCTGAGTTTTCGCCCTCTCTCGCTTTCAGTTTTTGCACCCTCTTTTGTCTCTCTGTCGTCCCCTTCGTGTAGTCAAACAACGAACAAAGAGTAACAAATGAAATCCTAGTCAACGCATGCCAATCAAATTGCTTGTATTTGCCCGGTCCAGTCGTAATTAGCACGGGGTGGGAAAATAATGAAAATTAGATCTTCGAATGGAATGGTTAATATCACATTTATTGAAAGGTAGTAAAAAATAGTAGTAATTGAATTAAATTATATGAATTTTTTTTGTCATAATTTAATTCAATTAACATACTACTTCACCTGTCATGTAAGTATATTATTATCCGTGAATAATTTTTTCAATCATTAAAAGTGCCCTAAACTAGGAGAGATTAAGCAATTTTTATTCTTCAAAAGCTATTGATATCTTCCAAATTACAAGTTAGCCATTATAAGGAGTAAGGGTGCATATAATCACTACTGACTAGGTTTTTAGGCAACTTAAGACCCAATCCAATTTAAACCTAGTTACATGTTTTTGGCTTGACCTAACTTAGTTAAACTTGTTTAATGATTAGGTTGTGCTATGTTTAATCAGGTCAGGTCATTCTTTTCTTTTCTTTTTAAATAAAAAAGATTTATTAAAGAAATTTTTTAAAGAAAAAATGAAGAAAAAAATTTGAAAGGAAATATAATGGAATGGAAAAATTTAGGATTTGGAATGAAAAATAATTAAAAGTTGAAAAAAATTGATATTTAAAAATTTTATTATTAAAAAAATTTGCTTTAAATAAAATAAAAAATAATTTATTTAAAAAAAAAAAACGAGCCAGATCAGGTCTAATGTCACCTGAGATGCAACCCAACTTAGTCAAAGATACAAATTTTTTTAATTGGTTAGGTTCAATCTAGCCCAATATGAATTAGTCAAGCTAAGTTGACTGGCAAATGGATTGATGTTCATCTCTCATAAAAAGTTTTCATATGAGAGATTGTTGTACCATCTTGCCTATAAAAACAAATTCATGTTAAAATATGTGTAAATCTTTATACATATAAAATAAATTAATTTTAAAGGAAGACTTACTTGTATATCAAAAGCAACTGTTCCATTTGGTTGGTGGAACTGTGGCAAGGGAATGAGAGAGGCAATACCTTACCCACATTTGGTTGGCAGACTGGATGAGTATCCTGTCTCCCACAGGTATCATCTCTCCCACACCCATGGGAGAGTTCTCTCCCTCCAAAAATAGGAGCAGTCCTGATGGATGCTTGAGAAAGCAAATTTTTTTTCCAAAAGTGCCCTCTAATCCATACCTAGTCTTGTCCCAAATTAATCACCCACCTATCTGAGAGTGAATAAGCAAAGGCGGATCGCTATTTTATACTTTGATAATATGAATCTGCCCTCTTGCTTTTGGTCGTTGTGTCTATAATCGATAGTGAGGTTTGGTTACCATATCTATAAATGATGATGAGGTTGAGTGTGTGTCAACAAAAAATGCTCCCCCTGCACTATATAGATGATCAGAGCAAGTAGCTTATTTGTTTCGATGATGGATGCCCAAATGTTGAATGTGATCTACAATTGTTATGTTGGATGCATTACTATGCATTCCTGTTGCTTTTTGTTAATATTTTAATTTATTTAATTAAAATGTTATTAAATTTTTCATTAAAATATTTTTATACATGTATAAAATACTATATATACATTTAATTATATTGATATACCAATAAATTTAATAATTATAGAATATATGTAATATAAAATGAATATAATTCAAAATTATAATATATTTAATATGGTAATTTTGAATATTCTAAATATTTTCATATATAATATACAATAAAATAAAATAAAATTATATTAAATGTTTATATATATATATATATATATATATATTAATAATTTCATTTACTTTATATTTTTAATTTTGTAGAACATAATTTTTTTATTTTCACTCTATTTTTAAGATTAAATAATTATTAGATTTTAGAATATTATATTATAAGAATTTTTTGTCCAAATGAAATATGGTAACTTTTCTCTCAATCATTCCGTTTCCTTCATTGATTCTTCTTATCAAACATATTAACTACTACTCATTTCCATTCCTTTCCATAGGCAACCAAACTCACTTATAAACTTTTTCATTTCCTTTCCCATTCTCATTCACATTCACATTCATTCACAAACATTTTTGCAACCTAAACAAGTCCAACGCCTTTCTCTTCTATTATATATTTTACATGAGATACATTTCTAGATATTCATTTTCTTAATTGTTTTTATTTCCATACTAGGAAAGACAAATAGTATTCTGCAATAAAACATCCTTGTCAAAACAAATTTTAAAAGAAGACTAGCTTGAATTTAAAATACAAATCTTTCTAATGATTTGTCTCATACTATATTTTCTTTATGAGAGACTTTTCTTCCATTTAAATTGACCAAAAGATTATAAATTGTATTTGGTTTTTTAATTTGACCATAACTATACAATGATATTCATAGGGTTAGAATATTTATTTTTCATGTAAGATAATAAAAATGCCTTATGTGATTATATGAAAATATTGAAAACTTCTTTAAAACCATTTTTTGTTGTCAAACTATTTAAAAAGTTGTTTTGTCTTGAACTCTATCAAATAAATTTTCATCTATTTACAATTTCAGAGATATTTTACAAGTTGTATATTGTGGAAAATCTGAATCCAAAATAATGGTAGTGGATTAAACTTTTATAAATTAGTACTTAAGCTATCAAAACTATGTGTATGGATCTGTTGCAGGACAGTAGATCAGTGGTCCTGCCAAATCCATACTCGAATTTTGTTTTTGTTTTTTTTTTTAAATGACATCCTATATGAGATAGCAGATATGTTGTCTAGTGGAAGATCCTAATCGCAAAACTATCCAACCCACTAGGTTACTTGTTCAACCTATTGTTTTGGTGGGTTTTGTTAAAATTTTTAACTCATTTAATATAAATAAGTTACACTAACCCAGCCTACTTAACTCACAGGTTAAACAAGCCAACTCGATGGGTTGGCCCACTCAAGAGTTTTTGTGTAATCTCTTTTATGAAAGGTTTAATATTCCTTAGTCTTAAGTAACTTTTATCCATGTTTTGTCTTTAAATGATCAATATTTGATTAACTATAGACAATATGAATGAGTTTTTGGTATTAAAATTAAATATAACTTGATTATAAGATATTTTGTTCAAGATTTTTTTACAAATGTTTAAAAATACTGTTTTGGTGGGTTAAATGGGCTTGGTTAACTAGGTTCAACATCTCAGTCCATTAACATGATATAGGTTAAACAAGTTAGCTTGTTTTAACCTACTAGCCTATGTAGGCTCGGCTGACCTGTTTGATAGCTCTAAATACTTTAGGGCTATAAAAATTTATTATTTAATTGGTAATTATTTAATATATGAATAATTAATTTATTAATTCATACATTTGTCATGGGCAACTCATAGGTATAATATTCTCATATGCTTAGGTTGGGTCAGCTTGCACTGCCAAGACCTATATTATTAAGGTAACCTCATTAATTCTAATTAGCCTATTAATAGGTGGCATGGATCTCAAGGTGTAGAAAGTAAACTAATCAATGCTCTAATACTAAATGATACGGAACCCTAGCCTACAGAGACTAAATCACTAACACATGATTTAATTCAAGCAACAACCAAATATAAATATTTGCTATACTAAACCCTTAAGAAACTTGTTCTTACAAATAAAGATGATAAAGTTTGAAGACATAAGAATTGAAATCGTTACAAAGTAAAGACTACCTTGATAAGATATCAAATTTTTAATACAATTAGATGAATTGAAGTAATACTCATAGAAGCAATATAGAGAACGCAATCTTTTCAAAAAAAAAAAAAAGACGTATTGTTTTTCTATTCATATCTACCTAGAGTAATGTCTACATGAGGTATTCATAGCGCCTCTGAAGAGAGAAAAAATCCTAAAAGGCTAAGTAAGCAAACCTAGTCCTAAATCTAATAAAATGAAATAAACTAATAATGTGCAGCCAAATAAGATCGTTATCTCCTTAGTTAGACTCATTTAAGGCAATATGAATAAAGGTTCTACATATAACCAAATATTTGGCCCATCATAAATTTGCTATTTTGGGGCCTATTTTAAGTCTAACATGCATCTTAGTCTTAAGATGTCCATATTTAATTTCTTGTTCATTTAACTTAATTTTCATTTCCTTAGATAAATCTTCATACATCACTTTAACAAAAGATTTAGCCAAATATCCAAATCTAGCCTTCAACCTCTTTTACCTTAATCATGTGATCAATCCCACTAGTATGGTGAATTCTTCATTTTGCCCCTCAATGCCTCTAATGCTAAAAATGTTGCCATTTATGCGCACATCAAATCTCCATTGAAATCTTTAATGAAAAATTTTGAAAAATCATTTTAAAAACAAAATAGAAATGAAATGTAGTCTGTAAACACATATATGTGTTCAAAAGTCTACTCAATGCGGTGATGATGAAGATGTAAAAAGACATGACCTATCTAATAAAGATGATGCACAAAGTGTGGATTTTCAGGTGCCACCTAGTCCTATAACAAGAACTTAAGCCAAGAAGCTTAAAGACATCATACATTGCATAGTGGGGTGTCTAGATGTGGAAAAGATCCAATTGGATGCGTTGGACCTGGAAAAGAAACCCAAATCATCAATTTAAATCAAATCTAACCAGATGAAGACCCAATTACTTTGTCTTATCTTGTTATTTTGTTATTGTAAGTGTTTTGGACCTTATTTGCATAAGTTTTAATTTATAATATGTATGGTTATATGTTAAGCTTCTATTTTAATGTTTTAAGTTATTTTTAGGCTCCTCTGACCTAACTTATTGACGGCCCAAAAGTGCATTGCGAATTTAAGTTTCTTTTAGGAATTTAAAGCTTATAAATAGGCTTAAACCCCTACTTTGCAGTCAAGCTTGATCTGATAATACAACTAGTGTGGATTTTTTTCGTCTTGGTTTCCTTGGGACTTATCGGTGATTACAAGTGTTCTTACATTCTCTCTCTTTATGAAATTGATTTTTAACTCCTTATAATTATAAGGTCAACTTCTTTTGCATTTTGACCTTTGTTGGTGTTCCAAGTTAATTCTAAAGAATTGGTGTGGGTCTCACAACATTGTTCATTGGAGTTTGTATCAGGTGACAATATTAGGCACCTTACAAGGCTATAGGGATAGTAATCTTAAACTAGTCGAGCAAAATTAATAGATATGACCTTAATTTTATCTTAATTACCCATTTTAAGACACATGAAATACATAAGGGGAAAAAAGAAAGAGATATAACTTAACAAAAGTGAATAAAAATGGATAGTTATAGGTGGCAAACTTGACTTAGATGAAAGCCTAAACCTACATACCGAATGATAGGATCAAAGTACATGTAGTTTGAGAAAATATGTTTGGCAATCGATTTGTGATTTTTAATTTTTGTGAAATGAGCATGACCACAAAAACTTGTTCAATTTCCATAAACCAAACAGGTTTGGAATTTAGTTAATGTGTTTTGATTAAGAAAAGGACATGACCCATTCTCTTGCTCTCTCTTTTTAATTTTTTTAAATGTTTAAATCTAAGATTTTAATTTTAATTTCGAAAAAGGAAAAAAAAATTATTGATGAAAATTATTTTTGGTACTTTTGGATTTATATATTTTTTGATTTTTGAACTTAAACTTTCATATTATAATTTGAAATAGGAATGCAATTATATGATGGAGAGTACTTTAGGATTTTTAGTTAACACATAACAAGCAAAATGAATCATTTTATAACTTACGGATTATTTCTTATTTTTGTATTTTGAAATCAAATGATAGCTTTCAAAGTCTAATGAAATTAAAGATCTCATATGACCTTTATTGATTTATTTTTTAGTGCTTAGGGAAAATAATGTTCTCCCACGGCAACTTCTAAATAGAAGACTTAAAAATACATTATTTTTTAATTTATAAATTATTTTATTTTTGCATCATAAGAAATCAAATATTAATTTTTCAAAGCCTAAAGAAATTTAAAAATCTCACATACTGGTTAAATTATAAGTGCTTGAGCTGACTAACAAACTCACATGATAACTTCTTTTAAATAAAAGAAAAAATAGAATTTTTTATAATGTAGAAATCATGTCATTTTTGTGTTTTCAAAAATCATTTGTAACTTCAAATATTAAGGTAACTAATTTTGAGGTGTTTGAATTTCTTCTAGAGAAAAAATTACCCTTGAACAAAAGCTATGGAAAAAACTTTGCACGCAACTGAAATTCCAAGCCATGTAAATAGTGAAATACTAATTGAAATAGTTGGCTACAAGAGCTTAGTGTTAGGATATCAGAAGTGGGTAGACATAACCCTAATTAATTTATTAAGCAACCCCACCATCACTGTATGATAAGAAACAATTCGCAAATTTTATGCTATGTTTGAATTCATGATCAAGGAATGGAATAATCCAATTGGGCTAGGTGTATGTTCAGATATTTTTATAGGGATAGAATGGAATGGTAGGAGAATTACTCATAATTTATGTCAAGCTTTGCAGTATAAGTGTCACGATATACTGAATGCAATTAGTATCATCCTCAAAAGCACTTAATAAAATATTTAAAAAAAAAAAAATGAGGATAAGATCATTTTCTTGGAAAGTGAGGTTATTTTGCAGACATTATGATATAGAGTACCAAATCCCAATGCTCATTATAGAGTTGGTTGATGCTGATCTCACCATCAAAGAAATAACATTACAATTGAGCATCATTATCGATATGATATATTCATTTTTGTTATAGTTTCATTGTTACAAGAAATGAATTTTTGTTTCGTGAATGATATAGTAGAGTTACTTGTCCTTAGCTCTACTTTAAATCCACAAGATGAATATAAGTCATTTTAGGCTAAAGGTATTTCCAAGTTTGTGAATAATTTTTATCCAAATGATTTTACAAAACAAGAAAAGCAATATCTAGATATTCAATTGGAGCATTTTTTAAATAAAAGCTCAGAGTTGATAAAAATTTCAACAATTTTATAGTTGTGTCAAGTGCTAACAAAAACATAAAATTTGAGAATTTATCCACTTGTTAATAGAATAATTTGTCATGTACTAACTCTTCTAGTATCTACAGCAACAACAGGACATACATTTTTAGCTACAAAAATTATGAAGACAAGACTACAGAATAATATAAAGGATGGTTTTCTTTCAACTTGTTTGATAACATATATTGAGAATGATATAGCTTAAGAATTTTCAAGAGATTCTCTCATTGATGACTTTGATCTTTTAAAAATAAAACATATGCCTAACTTAAGAAAACAAAATGATAGTTTAAATTGTACATTTTTCGTAGAGTTTTAATGATTTATCAAATATGGATTATTATTAGTAAAATATCAAGAAGTACTAAATTGCTCATATTTGTGTTTTTAGTTCTTCACCCCCATGGGAATCAATTCTTATATCTGTCCCTATTTGAAACACTTGCAGATGCCCCTTGAGTTTGGTTTGTATTTGGATTAGTTCAATGCTTACTTATTAGTCTAATATTTGTTTAAAACTTTGAATCACTTGATGCTGCTCTCTAGCATAAATTGGGACTGGCTTCAAGCATGAAAATGAGTTATGATTCTTTCTAAAATACCTGTGTGACTATTTCACTAATTTTAATATGATTTAGTCTTAGATTCTAACTTGATTTGAAAGCTACACTTTGGTTTAAAACATGCAAGCTTTCCTAACAATTTTGACATTCTTTGGGCTTTGTTTTCTAACTTCTTTTGAGTACTAAATTATGGGTTTGAACACGTTTGCTATCCTTTTTGTTTGTGAAGTGAATTCAACTTTGGTTTTAGGTTGAAAAATGAGTTTGTGATACCCTGCTGTTGGCATGAAACATAAAGTGCCTTTTTTAGGACCATAAGAAACTAGACAATATATGTTAGAATCACATTTCAGCCACATATTCCCACAATTAGACTTGATCATTAGGCAGAACTTTTAAAAATTGAGTTTAAAATCGAGCTCAGAAAAAACCTCAAACCTATATTTTAATCGTATTTTTTTATTTAAGTTTTTATCCATATTTTTTATGTCAGACCAATCAAGTTTTTTAAATAAAGGTCAAATCAATGTTACTTAATATTTGAGATAAATAACATAAATAATTATTAATATTACATATAAGATTATATATAGAGAAGTTATAAATACAAATGAATTGTTATATTGACATAAATTCTTTAAATAAAAGGTATTTATTTCTATTCTTTATTAAAATGTCAAATTATATTAAATATTTTTTTATATAATAAATTTTTACTAATTAAAAATATTTATTCAGATTTTTTGAGTTTAAACCGAAATTAAAAAAAGCTCAAACTTAACCCATTTTACAAATCAAATTTTTCTATTCAACTTTTTTTATTCAAATTTTATGTTTTTTGAGTTGGACTCATGCAAATTTTTTAACTTATGATCACGTCACCTAACAACTAGTAAACCCAATAAGCCTATACTCGTCCTCCCAGGCTCAACCCACTGTAGGATTTGATGTCAATCAACGTTGATCCACGAGATTTTCTTCACATACCCAACATCTAGTTGATGTGACAAGGTTAAGGCTCCTTCAGCTCACTCGAATGATAACTTTGATACTATCTTGGCTCCCCTCCCCCTCGCAATGTAAAGGCCAATATGATGCATCAGCTCCTGTCAAAAAGAAAAGTTCTATGAGTAGAAAGATTAAAATATATAAAAGAAGAAAAAAGGCAGAAAGAAAAAAACATAGAGGGCCGCATCAATAATATATGAAGTATAAGATGGAATCTACAGCAGAGGAAGGGTCAACAGAAAAAAAGAAAAACTAGGTCGCTATTGGTAACCCATTTCTACAGCAGAGGAAGAGCGTTAAAATATCCTGATATTTAAGTAGAGTCTGTCCCATGTCTCTTACTGGGGTCCAGCTCCAAATCAGACAAGTTAACGAAACAACATTCAACATTAAGACATTGTTTCAGACAAAGTTGCGTTATAATAATTAGGTAACTCATCATAAGCCAAACTATAATTAAAGTACCTGTGGATGAGCTATTACATCCTTGTTACTTCTAGCTACATGAACTGGAATATCAAAAGTTGCACAAGCATGGGAATAGACAATCACATCTTCCAGAGGAGAATAGGAGACGGCGATTTCTAGCTGACAGAGCTGAACAGACAAAATCAAGCACACATATATCCGTGCATATCCCAACAACCAAAATCTGTAAAGCAATGCAGAACCACAAATTAGACCAACAATCAGTAACAATGAAAAACAAGTTACAACAGACTCACAAACAATCACAGTACTTGTTTTGTTGGGAAGACAGATGGGAAATGCTTACTCGTTTTATCTGATTACTTTTCACCCAGTTGATGAAAACATTAGAGCCATCTTTCTGAATTGAACCAATGAATCCATCGATGCAATATTTGCGCCTCAGTGTTGCATTTGGTTCATTTTCCAACCACAGGAGATCTGCAATTCAGAAAAAACCAAATTAATGCAGGACAAATTCATACGTGTATATCCTCATTCTGAGTAATGTTTAATACCAGGAACTAAGTTTGCTTCATCTGTTCCGGCAATACAGTGAGGAGGATAGGGGGGCTCAGGAATATCTGGGTGATGGGTATCAAGGAAAGCAAAAATTGGCCACTTCTTTTCAGCAAACACTCTTGAGATCCTCACTGATTCATCTACCATACTAGAAATTTGTTTGTTCGGTTGCTTTGGGGCCTATATAATACCATAGTCGAAAGAATATGTAGTCAATGACAGAGTGATGAATTCGTGTATCATATAGTCAAATCAACAAACATGGACCAAGCTACTAAATGAAACTATGTAATCAGATAACAAAAAACGATCGAGTGAATCATACGAAGATAAAACAGAGAGAGAGGGGATTACAAAGAAAGGAAAAGGGGATGATAGAATAGTTTATGGAGGGCGAAATCACGAGAATTACCAAATTTCCAGCTCCAACGGTACAGAAACCATTTACAAGGTCGACAAGGACGAGACCTGTTTTGACGTCCTCGGACAAAAGAAGAGGTTGTTGCTCCACTGGAAGTCCCTCCTTCAACAGATCAAGAGTCTGAGAAACCATTCTCTCACTTCTCTCTTTCCCTCTGTTCTTGATGATATTCTTTCCGTGAAACCTGAAAAAGAGACTCTCTCTCTCAGTTTTAGTTTTTGCACTCTCTTTTGTCTCTTTCTTGTCCCCTTCGTGTAGTCTTTTTTTTTTTGGCCATAAAAAAAAAAGCAACAAATGAAAAAAATAGTACTAATACAACTAAATTATATAACTTTTTCTCAACGTGTTATGATTCAATACGACTAACACACTATTTTATATGTCATGTAAGTATGGTATTACCTGCAAATATTTTTTTCAACGTCTTAAAGTAATAAAGAGTAACAAAGTTCCTTATGAGAGGTTAAGCAATTGTTATCCTTATGAACCAATTGATGTCCTCCAAATTACAAGTTAGTGGTTATAGGAGGATTTCATATGAGAGATTACTGTATCTTCTTGCCTGTAAAAGCAAATTCATGTTAGAATATTGTAGATCTAGGGTTATACTTATAAAATAAATTAATTTTAAAGGAAGACATGCTTGTATTTAAAAAACAAGGCCTTTCTCTTATATTATATTTTTGTAATATGAGAGACATTTTAAGGTATTCATTTTCTTAATTGTTTTTACTTACCTGCTAGGAAAGACAGCAATTTGCAATAAAACATCCTGACCTGTCAAACAAATTTTAAAAGAAGACTTGCTTGAATTTTGAAACACAAGTCTTTTCCATGATTTGTCACTTATTATATGAGATACATTTCTTCCATTTCCATTGACTTCGATTATAAATTTTAATTATTTGTTTCATTTGACCATAACTATGCAATAATAGTCATAGGAAAAAAATTTTCTTCTAAGATTATAAAAATGCCTATTGTGGTTACATGAAAATAATGAAAACTTCTTTTAAACCATTTTTTCAACATATTTAAAAAATGTTTTGTCTTGAACTTTATCAAATAAATTTTTATTCATTTTTTTAAGATACTATTACAACTTAAGACATAATATCTATTCTCAACAGAGACTCAAACCCAAGATTACTCGGATGAGTGTAAGGAGCCCTGCCACTGGACTACACTTGCTATGCTTAAATTTTTATCTACTTTTAAGTTTAAAGACGCTTTACAAATTTTATAGTATAAAGTTTCCAAACCCAAATAATGGTAGCCGATTTAAACTTTAATAGATCAATACTTAAGCTACCAAAACTGGTTCAACTTATTAAGTTGGCCTATTTAACCAGTTATTTTGATTAGTTGGGTTGAAATTTTCAAGTCATTTAATAAAAGTGAGTTAAATGAGTGAACTCAGTGGGTTAATGGTGTGCGCATAGATGATAAGAGATGCGATGGCTTGAATGATAATCTGAATTTTTCATTGGGTCCAATTACATGACTTAGAGCCAAGAAGTTCAAGGAATCTCTGCAAATATATATGAGAAAATTCTTAAAGAATGCAAAAGAAAATCACTTGAACAGCTTAGGCTTAGAGAAGAAAATCGAAGTCATTCATCTAAGACATGTCTAGCCCAAATGAAGGCCCAATTCGTTTAGATTATATCCTTTAAAAATATTACTATTGAAATAAGTGTTTTTGACCACATTATAATTAATTTGAACCTAGGATGTATATGGTTACATATTGGGCATCTATTTTAATGTCTAAAGTTATTTTTAGCCTCATTTGACCTAACTTATTTGGGGCCTAAGGTTGCATTTCAAAATTAAGGTTTTTTAGGGGGTTTGAAGCTTATAAAAAGATTTAAGCCTTAACTTTGTAAGACATCAAGTTTCATTATACCAAAGAAACATTTTAGTTTCCTTCTTGGCTTGGCCAGAGTTCTCTAGGGGAAGATAACTTGTCTTCTTCTATTGCAACAAGAATTAATTCTTAGCAAGGTAATATCTTGAGGTAAATTTATTCTTATTTCTAATCAACCTATCATTTATGTTTCCATTCGCATCTGTCATTTTGGGGTTCAATAGGTTGGGGGTTCATTCCACTTCATGTTCTTGCCATAATGTGTGTTTTATAAGTTTCAAGTTCTTTATAACCTTGGGATTCCACATCAAGGTTGACCCATTTAAAAGGTTTTATAGAGTTTATTTTGTGAAATGTTTAATATTCCTTGGTCTCAAATAACTTTTATCTTTTTTTTGTCTTTAAATATTCAATATTTGATCAACAATGGACCACATAAATGAATTTTAGTGTTAGAATTAACTATTTAGCTCGACGAAAGGATATTTTTGTTTAGGATTTCTTTTTTTCCTTTACAATTTTTAAATTTTTTTATGCATTAAATAGGCTAGATGCATTAGCATTAGATATGTTCATTGGCTTGGTCATATTGGGCAATTGGGTTGAGTCAAAATAAAAAGTGTGCAAATTTTACTAGGTCAGGCCTTGAGTTCACACGAAACCTAACCCAACCCATCTTTATTATTATTTTTATTTTTTTACTTAGTTATTTATAATATATTTTAAAAAATATTATTCATTTCAAATTTTAATCACTTTTTATTCCAAAATCATAATTTTTAAATTTTCATTCTATTTTTTATTCATTTCAAATCATAATTTTGTATTTTAAAAATTATTTTTATTTATAAAAATTTTGTTTTTATAAATAAAAAATTTTTTAAATAATAACATATAGTCCAAACTTGGTATAACTTAGCCTGACCTAATCACTTATTAGGACAAAATTGGATCGTGTCAAGTCCTAGTCTTAAAAAAAAGGATCTATTTTAGCTTGTATTCACCCCTAATTAGCGTCCTAGCCCATCAAATCAATGTGAGTTAAACCAGTTAGCATATTTTAACCCACCAACCCATGTAGGCCAACTTGTGGGGGGTAAAATTGACCTATTTTGTATTGCTCTAAACACTTTAGGATTATAAAAATTTTAAATTAATTGGTATATTATTTTTATATGAATAAATAATTTATTAATTTATACATTTTTTATGGCCCATTTTGATGAGTGTTAGGATCATTTTCATGTTTATTTTACAATTATAGATTAGGAGAGGTTGCTGAGTTAGTATTGATCCTACTAATACTTGTGAGCAGTCGTTAATTTTGCAAAGGCAATTTACTTGTTAGCAAGCCTAAACGTGAGAATAAAGCTTCATCAATTTGTAGTTATAATATGTACTGCATACTACTCTGCTCTAGATTCCTTACCAGAATTCTTACCAAGAAAAGAGAGGGAAGTATTCCCATGCCTGAATATCACAAGCAGCCAAATTCATAGGGCATTATTCTGCTTTCCTATGATTTCAATCCTAATTAATTAATTCGCATGGCAGATGATGGCTTTTCATTCAGCTCAGAAATTAAGCACGTCCTACTTTTCCACTAAGTCTCTGCCCCTAGGTACTGTGCTTCCCTATACCTTGTTGTACTGTGGAGTATGGATTCTATTTTCTTCCCCATCATTTAAATTATATTGAAAGAAGATAATGGGATAATAAATGAAATGAATGAAAACATGGCTTAAGAGTTGAAGCTTTGAATTAAACATTGAGGTGGCTAAATGTCGTTGACCCAATGCTGGGAACTCTATTGAGTTAGAAAGCAATAGTGAACTCAGTTGCCTTTTTTGGGTATGATTAATAGTCACTCATATTCCTTCCTGTCTGTTAATTATGTCCTTATCCAAGCCCTTAAACATGAGAGAATTTATGGACTGAGTATTAATTATATGCCTTTGTTAATGATGTTTTTGCTGAGCTTCAAACTTCATTTAGGTATGTTAGTGTAATTGAAAACCCCCGTTAAGCTACCACAGTGAAATGGGGACGTTTTCTCTTTTGGTACATGTTTACATTAGTTTTATGGAACAAGGTATACGGATAAGTGTGGAATTCATAAGCCCCTATGAATCTGGTTAAACTTAAGTAACGCAGACCCTACTAGTTAGATGTAATATGTAATGAATACTAACTCAGCATTTTATGCTCGTACAGACATGCATGTATATGTGTATATATGTGTATAACAATAATAATATCAAGGGAAACAATAATAGCTATAGATAGGCAATCATGGTGATATTAAATATCTTATGTTAATTTGCTAGTTAGATGTAATATAAGAAAAAATTTCATGCTATACAGCACACTGTGTTGTATAGTATGAATTATTAGATTAACATGAGTCTCACATTTATCTGTACATCTCATATGATCTAATAGTTTATGTTATACAGTACGATATATTATATAGCATAGGATCTAAATTTAGTATAATACAAGGATATTAAAAGCATAAACCTTAGCTAATTAATATACTTTAGGAGGGTTAAGGCACTTGAGTTTAGAGAGGTATTTTGGACTCCTCTTGTAGTTAAACTAATTTCATCTTGTAAGGAAGTATGGTGGAGTTTGACCTTCTCTATAAAATAAATCACAAAGCAGTAAGGAGAGACAAATTGGTACTTAAGGGAGGAGAAACTCATTATCCAATTCACGTCACTTTGACTAATTTATTTATTTAGTTTTAGTTTATATATGGATGCTGCTTTTAAGGGTATGTTCTATGCAAGCAACTGGTAAATGGAATTTGTGTATTTAATCTTAAGAGCAAACATTTTAGCATGTTCCAATAAGGCAACTATAGTGGAAATTTGAAGCATTTTAGATTGAATTAAGCCAAATCAAGCATTAATCAATAGTAGACCTGACCATGGACCAAGCTCATTCAAAAAGGGGTCAGGCTATGATTAAAAGATAGGCTTGAGCCATTTTAAATATTAGGCATTTTTATTTGGGCTTTATCCATTTTTTTCATGTGAAGCGTATCATGGTCACCATATGCTACTTGAAACTTAAGATAGATAATCTCAATAATAAACTTATATTTTATATCTTTAAAATTAAGATAGTTTTATTTTTAATATCTTAATTTTTAAGTTAAATTCTTTTTTTAAAGATCAAATTACACTTTTCTTTAATAATTATGTCTTATAAAAAACATATTAATCCAACCATTTTAAGTCTAAGTTGGACTTTAAAAATTGAAACCCTTCATATTTTTTAAGACGGGGTCTATTGGATTAGATGAACTATTTTAAATTATAATAAAATCTAACTAATAGTACCTTCACATTTCAATTTTTATAGGAACCTTTGGAACATCTCAATTCAAGAAGGATAAGACAAGTCATAATTAGTTAGTATTTTATGATTATTATGTGTGTGTGTATATATATATATATATCTTGTCCTATAATTCTTTGGAACTTTAATTTTATCACCATGGAATTTACTCCATATCCATTTTGCCTGTAGCAGATTATTCGTTCCACATTGGTCCTTCCCCTGATTAGTTTTCATTAATTGATAATTTCTCATATTTTGATGCTAACATATGATTTTAATTTAAAATTTTACTACACTTTAGTAATTACGTTAAACATGTTTGAATTGGCTTTCAATATATCTTTTTTATATTAAACTTATTGATAATTTAAGAACCTATTTACTTTTATGCACATTCTGATCTTGTTCATTTAATTTATTTCATTTAATTGTATATTTTATATGCTACTTTAAAACTTGGAATATCACATAATAGAACAAGACAAGAATTGACTCAAGCTAGTTAAAGTCTTGTAAAGAATGGAGAGCTCACATTCAATTTGCGAGGCATCATTTTTGGGTATTTTGATATTTTTGTGTGTCGTAAAATGTAAGCTGTAAATTGTTAATTCATTCTAGATGTATTGACTACAAGCAAGATTCCCAACACATAATAGTTATGTTTCATTTGTATTTGAGAGCAAAACTCCATATGTTTTGTTGGTTAAGTTGACATATATTTGTAAAATTTTGAAGGATCCCATTTTCTGGGAAGATTTTGTAAAAATTTCTATAAAAATTGATATTGTAGTTACATGTAAATTAATAATAAAAATCTTTTATAGGTAAATTACCTTAAAGATTCTCAATTTACAAGAATTGTACAAATTCTAAAAGGTTTACGCATTAATCGCACTTCAAAATTTTAGGGTATGAAATAAACAATATAATTAGAGCAAAACACAGAATCTAAAATCACTTCGCATACTAGTAGATAAGCTCCATCTTTTTTGTTTAATCTCACCTATTATTCCAAAGCAATATAATATTTCATTGTTGGACTGAGCTTCTTCTTTTATCTTTAGCCATATCCTAAATACCAATCAGGCACGCCAAGTAAGGATTCAAACTTTTTGCTTTGGAAATAGCAAAGCAACCAACAGAATTTAGACTCAAACACTTAGCAACTAATTATTATCGTTCTTTTAATTCAAAAAAATATTTATAATAACAAAAAAAATGTAAAAAAAAAATGCAGAACGAAGCAAATAACACAAGGAAATAAAATGAATTCTTCATGTAAACAACTATAAGATCTTAACTTCCCCCATTGTAATAATTATTTTGCAATTCCCCCTTTAATTCCTATGTTCTCATGACGTAATTTACTAATGAAGGTAATTAATTATTTATATAATTCTATCAAATTTATATAAATTTAATTACTTTCAGCAACTCCCTATATGTGTTTTGAGAATTGGGTCTAAGTGCAACTACATTTATCACATGCTATCAATAGGTTGCCCAAGACAATCAAATATTGCAAATAGTGGTTATTTGATTTGGGCTTAAATTTAAGATTCCTCTGCCAAGTCTATCTAAATTACTAGTTCAATTCAAAAATTAATCACGCTTTAGAAAGGCTTAAGTATGAGACAAAATAAATAAATTGCATTCATAATTAATACAAAAACAAAAAGTACTACAAAATAATGCCGCAAAAGGTTTTATTAAAATCCCATAATGATAAATTTAGCCTCTCATCATCATTATCATAAACCTAGAACAATCAAATATCCAAAATCAAATTAAAAAAAAAAAAATAGAAAGAATAGAACAAGAGAGAAAGCTGCATTTCCAATGCTGAAACTGCGCTCCGCCTTCACTACGCACTCAATCTCCTCACTTTTCCTCAAATATTCTATACTCTTTATAAATTCCCTATGTGTTCTACGAACATGGCTCACCTTCTTTTTATTTACTTATATGCATAAGATTCTAAAACAACTCAAACTTTCCTGTCACAATCTTAAAACAATTCAAACGCTCCTAACATAGCTTTAATGTTTTGTTTGTAACTCCCAACTCTAATGTTGTATTTTGACATAGACCACTCCTTGGAAAGATTTCAATGAAGTTTACAATTTTTTTTAAAATAATTATCTTCAAATTCTAATGTTTAGGAATCCAAGAGTTATATAAAAGTTAGATATTCCTCAACTTAAAATTAAATACCATCTAATTTTTTATCATTGGCTATTCTAATTGTCAAGGTAAAACACACAAGTGTAAATGAATTTAGAAAAAAAAATAATAGTAAAAATAATTAAATATACTAAATTCCAAAAGTCAAACTCAAAACTAGCAAAAAAAAAAATTATACAAATAACTTTAAAGCAACTATAGATAGCAATTTTGTAACACAGATAGAATAATTTAACTCTGCATAAAGTTAACAATGGGCATAGAAAATAACACTGATTTTATTAGTGTTGGCTTGCCGCTTATGAGAAAGGATTAGCTTTTTAACGTTGAAGTCTTTTTTCCCATTGGATGATAGATTCTTCCAAAAGTTTTAATCTCTCTACGATGTGTCAATATATCCATCCAAGTTTTTTTTCACGTAATAAACACAAATTAAGGAAATAATAAACGTAAACACAAATCCTAATATTAAAATTAATGTGTTTTGTTTATAAGAATTGATTTGAATAAAATGAATGATACAATTTAGTATTATTCAAAACACTATAACATATCATTATGTATTAGTTGAGTCAAAACAAAGATAAAAACAAGTCATCTTTAACTATATTAACAAAGTAAAAATAGTAAAATCTTGATAGTGTAAGAACCCTCTATTGTAACAATAGAAATTTTTATTGAAAGAAGTAAAAGCAAGTAAGGAAAGATGAATGAAATAGGGTGGTGATAAATATAAACTATGTTACACTTAACGTGTCTCGTCTATTTTTGCTTTTTTTTTTTTATGGCCTTGAATTGTCAGAGCCACATAACAACTTAATCGTTATCACTGCTTGTTTTACATTTGTTACAACTGGACTTATAACATTTATTGTATGTAAAAATAACTTATATTTTATTTTGCAATCTTGGTTTGCCAAAGTTACATATCAACCCGTGTTATTACTACTGAATTTTTTATTTATTATTCCTGGGCTTTCAGTTTTAGCATACATTAAATGCACACATAACTTCACATTTTAATACGACCTTGGCTTGCCGCAGTTTTATATCAACTTAGCTGCTATTACTGTTTATTTTTTCCTTTATTACCATTGGGAGGCTTTTTTGTACCTAGGAAATAAGGGTATCTCTCTAAGGGCATTTTTGTCCGATCAAAGTTCACAAAATGTCTTTAGATTTTTTAGTATAATTACAAAATATAAGCTCCTTATGTGAACTTAAAGGCAACTTGTAGTTATTAAGTGAAGATTTTGCTATTTTTAGATTTCTTTTCTTTATAACAATGAGAATAGTAAATTACACTAATTTCTTTTAAGTTTTGACTAAATTATACCTAATTCTTTTATTTTAAGAATTATCTTCAGCTCTGTTTTAATTCATTTTTATGTAATTTAATTAATTTGTATAAAGTATATATTTTAAAATAAAATAAAATAATTTAATTATATCCAATTAATATTGTAATTTTTATTATATTAAGAACAAAATTGAAACTTTTAAAATTAAATTCTTTAAAAATAAACTAATCCATAGATTTTTTTTTTTTTTTTATATTCTATATAGGAAGAGTAACATCATTTTGGTACTTCATTTATAAGTTAAGTTTTACTTTGATCCTTTACTAATCTTGAGTTTCAATTTAGTCACTCACTTATTAATTTATTCTTAATTTAATTTTTTATTAATTTTTATTTTTAATTTAATCTCACACTTATTAATTCATTCTCAAAATAGTCTTTTACTAATATAAAAGTTAACATATTTAATTATTCAGTCTCAATTTTTTAGACTAATTATACAAATATTAAAGGAAATATATTGAAAATAGATTGATGAATAAAAAAATTCAATTGTGGCTAAAAATTAATAAAAGTCTAAATTCAAACTTAACGACCGAAATAATATTTTATTCCCGTATAAAGATATTAAGAAAATTGTATATGATTTTTAACCGAAGAAAAAAAAATCAAATATGATTTAACACACTGAATTTGCATCGCACCGTATCATTAACTCATCAGGGAGTGAACGGCCAAAAAAAAAAACACTCATCGGGGAGTGGAAGTGTCAGAGAAAAAAAAAAAATCATCAGTGAAGGCGAGGAGAATTTTACTTTGACCAAGACGACGTAGTTTTGGGTCACTTGACTGGAGTTGTGATTGTGTACATCTCGTAGTCAAAGTCCAGATTCATTGGTAGAGCGATTAGCGTGCGAGAGAGGAGAGAGGAGCTCTCGTCAATCTTTGTGCGTCTTCTTCGTTGCAAAGTGGAGCCTCTGATCCAACAATCGTCGGTCCAGCTTTGTTTGTCACCATGTGTTGCGGGCAACAGCGATCCTTATCCAGGGACGACGTCAACGCATCGTTGTCCGTCGTTGAAAACCTCCGAGATCGGCTTGCCGAGACGGAGGCTCGTCTCGCGCGTGCCAGAGCTCGCGAGGCCTGGCTCAGTCGCCGCCTCGAGGAAATGAAGCGATTCGTCTCCGTCATGGAGATCCTGGAGGACTTCCTTAAACGCCGGTTTCGCGAGACACAAGGACAAGTGGCACGCCTCTCGACTTCTGCATCGCGAGCATAGAAGATTGTGCTTGTTAATTATGTTTATACTATAAATGCTTTTCTTGATTGCAATGTAAATACTGATTGTGGTGTTGATGTTGATAATTGAGGATCTTTTTTTTTTTTTTATCAATTATATAGCACTACAAATTTCCTTACTTGTTTTACCCCCTTTGAAACTTTTCATATTAGGGTCGTGTGTTTGGTTAAGGTGGATCTTGAAGTTCATAGAGATGCTGATAAATTGAAAATATAATGAACTGCATCATAAATATTTATTTGTTGGATGTAAATTAATCGAATTTGTTATTATATTGGTGGACTTTGACTTCCGAAGTCTGCAGTTCAACAATAAAAAGATATTAACAAAGCTTGATATCACTTAAAAATTGATTTGCATATGAAATGACTTTTCATTTCTGTGATTGCCCAAAATACTGTGATACTGTGCTGATTTTTCTGGTCCTTTTGCTTTCTTGCTGACTATGCTGGTTTATTACTTTGCCAATGTCAGTAGTTTGAATTGGAGTACTACTGTTTGCACAGCTAATTTAGGTTACGAATTCATTTCAATATATATTAAAGTAATCTCTTTTGTAATCGACTAACTTTTTCCGATGATTTCATGCAGTGTCTAACTGTCTTCATCAAGCTACTATAGAGTCAACTTCGGTTATGGAAAACGTCTGAATTCGTGTATCTTTATTTATCAGTGTCAAGAAAAATTAAAATCATAGTACAGGAGCACGCATATGTTGAATATTGCATTGCTGCTCTCTGGAATGTCATGGCTTTGTTGTCTGCCATTTGGAAAGTTACAGAAAGAAAAGTGACATATGAAAGCGAATACAAACTAAGCAATTTTTGTCTTATAAATTTTTCAACCAGCTTGACTACTTATAAAATTCCCATATAGAAGGGAGAAGATAGTATTTGAAACTCCAAAAATTTCTATAGCATTTTCATTTTCAATTTCCCTTTTACCAAGTTTTGTTAAATCATCTTCTGACCTTTTGGCATCTCTTTTTTCTGTCCCACTGAGCAGATTGTGATCATCTACGGAAGAGGTTGTGATGTTGCAAGTGCCTGCTATACGTATGTTGAAGTTTAGTGTCCTTTGATATAGTGACCATAGTTATAACTTTACTAAAACAGAGTTAATGATTATTTACCCAGATAAAAAAAGTAAAAATGAAATTAAATGCAGTATATGCATTTGCTGATGGGCCCCAATCGTTTCATTATGGAAGACTTAGCTATGATATTTTGGATGCTTGTTGTTCTAGAGTGGCGATCTGAACTTGCAGATATTTGTTCAATTGTTGAGTCATATCAGGAATTAATTTATAGTAAATTAGCACACGGCATTGTCTGGTTATGCATAACCTTCCTGTAGTAAATTGTTTGAGAAAACTGTGTTCATAATTGTGCATGATCTGTTAATGTTTTGTAGCTTGATGGTTCAGAATGGTATGTGAAAGTTGTGGCATTTGGATGAAACAAACTCAACAGGAGATGTGGTTGTTCTTTGTTACCAAACGATTCTTGCATTATAAGTGTTTAATCTTTAAAGAATTTATGCGACTCAAGAAGTTAAGTTGGTCCAATTTGGACCCAGCCAAACCCGGGTGTTGCCATGTGTGCAGGTGTAAAAGAGGTGTGAATTTACATGTGTGCAAATCACACAACTCTGAGCATTGTTAGAGTACCAAGTAATTGGTGACTAATTTAATTTACTTTATTGTAAGCCATCTTCCATCAGAAAGTTTTCTGGTAGCACATGTTTGAGGCTGCTCTTATTTGATGGGAGGACATTTTTTAATCGAATATGCCATTCAAGTTCACAGTTGAGCCCATTCATAGTCTTTTAGGTAACCCACGTATGTATGTGTGTGTGCGTGTTTATGATTGAGAGTAGATAAGATTTAGACAATTTTTTACAACCAACAAATACCTTATTCTCTACTTTTGTAGTTATGAAAAATGGTTATATCAGGTAGAGGCAAACAACAGTGATTTGGAAGGGATTAGTGAGCAAGAGACTTTTACAAATTGTGACTTCTCAATGATTTTTTGGTTAATAACTAGAAGAGTTTGCCCCAAAGATGATGCATGGAGCCATAAGACATCTCCATATTTGTGATTGTTAAGAAACCTATCCAAGTGGAACACCCAAAGGATTACAGGTGTATTGTTGTCTGAAGTCGTAGAATTTATTATTATTTATGAGTTTTAGTTATCCTCCATCATTACCTTTAATGTCTTGAATTTTAAAGCGATGAAAGTACTCATTTTTTGAAATTGTCCTTACAAGGTTTGCAAAATAATATGGTCAACATGCCAGAATATGTCTGAGTGATATCCCTAATCTAATTTTCCTTTTTGTAAGCCAATATGTTTTTATGTACAACTTTTGTGCATATGCTTTTAAGCATAATCTTAAAGTAACAATTTCTGATACTCAAAGTAGATTTGTTAGGATGCCAATCATAAGTTTAAGCTAACGTTCACCTGGTGTCAACCTGATTGTTGTCCTGGACACACATATAAAATAAATGCATTGTGTTGTAATGATTGTAAACTGTATATGGGAAGGCTACAGGTGCAAATGTTAGATTAGTTGGCACTTTATTTTATATATCTGAGCTGATATGATAAATATCTATTAAGTTTGCAGCTGCTGTGCCTGGTTTGAATGTCCTATGTAAAATATGATAATTTTGGTATAATGCCCGCAAAAATGGTAAAAAGTAAAATATTTTTTTAATTTATTACTCGTTGTAATATTAAAAATAATTCATGCTTATTAAAAAATATCATATTTAATTCTTCACTTTAAAAAAATCAAATTTATTCTTTTAAATTTAGAATTTACGATTTGATAGAGATTAAATTTATTATTTTTTTAAAAAGTGAGGAATTAAATATAACATTTTTCTAACAAGTGAGGAATTCTTTTAAGTATTACAATAAGTGAAAAACTAAAATAATAATTCTATAACAAGTGAGGTACTAAAAATATATTTTTTTATATTTATATTTTCAAACTAGATATGGTTAGTTGTTGAAGGGGACTTAATCAAGAACACATGTATAAATTAATTCCAAAAATGAGACTTACATATTTTTCTTGAATTGTAGAAGCCAATCAGACTCCTAATCATAAGATATACCCACAGTATATTAAGTATATCTTACGTTCCTAGATAAAACTTTTTGAGCATTTAAGATAAACTCTTTTAGTATCTCAATATGTCGGTCTATGAATATGTCTTTGGTATAACTTACTAGTCTATTTTATAAGGACTAGTTAAGATTGGGGTTTAGTAATAATTTCTATAATTATTATTTTACCCTTTTTAATGAGTATCATTTATAAATAAATATTGTATAATATCTTACCAAATTCAATTTAAAATCTTATTTGATATCTGATATATTCAAACCCTATATATTATACAATATTATAATCTTATTTGATATCTAATATATTTAAACCTTATATATTATACAGTATTATATCTGCTGCGATATAATGCTCAAACATATTATTTTACTTTTTCCCTCCCTCTTGCTTTTCTTTTTATTTTTTGGGACAATGTCCCTCTTGCTTTTTTTTTTTTTTTTGGGACAATGTCCCTCTTGCTTTTTTTTTTTTTTTTTTGGGACAATGTCCCTCTTGCTTGTTACTATGATGTTTTGGGCTGCACAATTGTTGCATCACACGTTGACAAGAAGTGACGACTGAGATTTTAAATCTAAATAATCTTAAATATAGACAAGGTTCAAGAGCCCAGAAGCATACGGTAAGTAAGTCAAGAAGAGTCAATTCATGGAAGATATCCAAAACCCACAAAAAAGACTACTGAGCTATATCAAAAGACGCCTACAATTAGCCCAAAGTAAAAGTTATTTTTAAAAATGAGAACGCAAATTCACAATAACGCCTAATCCATTTATTGCTAAATGTTTTGTTTTTTTTTTTTTTTGTTGCTGAAGCTGAATGATAAATATTTACCTGGACTTAGACTACACTAATTTTATCCGTTAGTTCTGTATATTTGCTTCTATGGAGAAAACTCTGGATTTATTGTTTAATAGTGTAATAATTATGTCAATTTATACGTTTGTAGTAATATTAATAAAGTAAATGAAAATTCAATTAGATATTGTTAATATAAAATTGAAAGATCCCTCATAGCATTATAATATAAATAAAATATTTCATTATTTTATTTGAATTTATGGTTTATAATTTATATGTATACACACACACAATAACATGACACGGACAAAACAATGGTGATTTTTTTTTTTTTTTAACGGGTAGGTCTAAATCACTCTTTTGTAGAAATGCGTCATGGAAAAGTATCTCTAGCCTTGTGAAATTTTAATAAGATTAAAAAACTTAATCATGATTGGTTTATTTATTGAATTAATTTAATTATGTTAGATTTTTTAAAGTCTAATAGACATGGGTCAGTGAAGAGGGGTACGCACTGTGCTGTGGGGGCTACATGAGCATAATTTGTCAGATAATTAAGCATAACCAATTCGCCTATAAATTTTTTCAATAAAGAATTTAAAACATAAATAATTCTTTTAATTTAAAAAGGCCAAGGATATGCTTTTAATTGATGAATAATTATTGATAAAATATTACATTATTTTAAACTAAAAATAAAATTTAAGCATACATTTTTAGATGTTTGTAATAATTTTTTAATAAAATAATAAGTAAAATATATTTTATAAAAACTCAATTACATGATGATGAGTTGTGATAAATATTCATTTAATATCTTTTAATTTAAAAATTGATCATAATTAAAATTATGAAAAAAAAAATTTAGTACTTCATTTTTGAACATTTTGATCATTCACAATTTAAAAATCTCAAAATAATTTTCTACTTTTCAATATCTAATTCAAAATGACTTCTTACTTTCATATAATATTGTCTTTTTAAAAAATTAATTTGTACAATATAATTTTTTTTATATAGTAACTGTAATTTTATTAAACTATAAGATGAACAATAGTTGTAGTTCAAATTTATTTAGTACTCTTTTAAAAGAAGATAGGATAAAATGGAGAAAGGATGGAAGCCCCGCTTCCAGTACAAATGTCTCGCTTTGATTACAAATGTGAATGATGATTATTAATACTCTACATTTTAATTTTCAAAATAAACTATTATTAGACTTGTTTAGCTTTAATCTTTAAAAATTTAATAAATGCATGAATTAGTAATTTCATAAGAAATGTTGTAACGATGAGTTTGTAATGTTCAAGATTAACTAACATATACCTCACTAATTTCCAATTATTAAAGTTAAATAGAATTTAGTTTATTCAAGTTTTTGTATCACTTTAGTCTTCAAGAATACCATTTTTCTTCCAAATGGACCGTGAATTTAGAACATAAAAGTTTTAAAAGTTTTTCTTCAAGAATAGTATATATGCCGTATGACGATTTTTTACATAAAAGTTTTAAAACAAAAGAAATTTAAAAACCAAATTCTCCGTACACAGTAAATATGAATTTCTAAATATTAATGTTTTAGCCCAACTAAGAATTTTATAATATCTAAATAAATATTTTTAAAATGAAATCTTGAATTTCAATATAAAAGTTTAAAATTTAAATATGTAAAAAGTCAAACTTTTTCATTGGTCAAATCTTGGCCCAAAAACAAGTCTTGAAAGTAAGTTCGGTTTAGGTTTGAACTCAAATTCAAACATATATATCAACCATTATTATCATAACTAATGCCTAAATTTTTAGCAAACTTCGTGTCGAATCACTAATCCTGTCACCATTAATTGTTTATTATTTATTTTTCCACTTCTTGTTTTTCATAAAGACAAATATTTCTATGAAATAATTTTTAATAAAATGAATAGCAGCAAGTCATGTTATAAACCAAATTTCGAATTAAAAGTTAATTTTTTCTGCCTTAGGAAATATAGAAATTTCGGAGCCAGAAGCCTGATATTTATGCGGTTTTACTGAATTTCAAAGTTTCAAATTATTTGAATTTTAGTTTTGTTTTCAATTGTCAATTTCCAGAATAACATCAATAGAAACTCGTCCACGCCACTAACCAAACCTTCATATTTATCTGATATTAAATGAAACTTATGCGTTTTTTACCTTTAATTCTTTATAGCTACTATAAAATTGGCTATATTGATACATATGTTACAATAACGTGTCATATTATATTATACTGATTATATATTAATTTAAAATATTTTGTTATATTTTTATTTTTATTTTTATTTTATTTATGAACCTAAATTTTTTAAAAAATTTTTAATTTACTCTCTATATTTTTTATTTGTTTTAGTAACCCACACAAAAGTAATTTATAACTTTCTTAATTCACAATTATACTTTCTTTATTTTTTTAAAAAAATTCATAACTCCCTAATATTTCTCTTATTTTCAATTTAGGAAATAATATTTTGTAGCGTTATTAAAAAATAAAAAGTAGAATGGGTAACATGAAAATTTTTTAAAAAGTTTTGTATTCATAAATAAAATTTAAAAATAATAAAGTTAAAATATAAATATAAAAATTTATTTTAAATTAGCTTACAATCAATATATTTTGATATGTCATTGATACATGTCTTATTTTAATATAAATACATAATAATTATACCTATGCAACTAATTATATAGTTGCATCCACTTCTTTAACTTCATCACTAAGGTAATCGCCATGTGGTGTCTAATTAAATTCTCATTTTTTTTGCTTAAAAATGCGTTCATGCTTTGAGTATAGTACTAGTTTATGGTATTAACGTTTAGTAAAAAGTGTTTTTTTTTATATCTTTAATTTCTGACTCAGCTTTCAAAATTCATCTTACTCAATAACACTTCTTCATTTGTTTTTGTTTTGTTCTAACTTTTGAGCATTAGTGGATGAGAAAACATATTTTCTTTCATGAGATTTGCTAACTTGATAGAACTAATTTTTGAAAAAATTATACATTGATTCCACATAATTTGTTTGAGTTTCTAACTTAGTCTTTATAATTGCTTATGTCAAGATCCGTATAATATTATTATTTTGAAGCTAACTTGGCTAACTGAATACCATGCAAAGATTGAACTGTAACAAGTTTGGCCATGATGCAAAACTTGCATAGGACCTAAAATGTAAAGTTTTCTTGTAAAATTACATTGGACCCCATAAAAATAATAAATTTTGCATGTAAGTCCTTATAACATTTTTCTTTAAATCTTTTCATCTTCTTCTTTCCATTAATCTACATATGCCACCATCAACTCTTTATATAATGTAAAAAATAAAAAAATAAAGTTTTCCTCAAGTGGTGGCAAGAAAAGGAAGAAGGGAACCATAGTGGATCCATCTAATTGATTTGAGTGTCTGCAATGTGACTCTTGTCTTTAATTAAGACTTTCAAATATTAAAGATTAAAGGTTAAATTTTCATTTCATTCTGACGTCTTTGCCAAAAATAAAAAGTAAGATTCGTATTTTCTAATTTCAGAAGTCACAAAAAATTATTTGTCTTATAAAAGTCCTCACGCACTTGGGTATTCAATAGCAAAAGCTATGTAAAATCTGTGTTTGGTTTAATGATATAATTTTAATGGGAGTGGAAAAGGTAATGGAGGAATGAATAGAAATAAATGGTAAGGCTTTAAATAATGTTTGGTATTCAAAAGAAAGAAATGATGATATTATGGTATTTTTTGTTTAGTTTGAGGAAATGTAAAAAAGAATGTAGACAATATGTCTAAAATACCCTCAAATTAGAAAACTTACCATTGTTGAAAAAGTTTAGTAACACTGTGGGCTGAAGGAGAATTTGGTAAATTTACATGTTACTCCATTAAACCTATGCCCATTCTTCCGTAGTCTGGCAAAGGAAAAAAAAAATGGGTGAAAACTGATGGAACGCACCCAAGTAATGAAATGAGCTTCTATTCAACCACACAAGCATATAAAACCACTCCTTCATCCTTTCTATTCTTTACTTTCAACCAAACAAACAGAGAGTAAATGTCCTCATACTTTTAAAGACAAATACCTAATTTTTAAAAGTAAAGAATTCAGAAATAAAAATAATTTTTAAATCATAAAAATAATTTATTTTGCCTATATTTTAAAAGTTGGCAAGCGAGAACGTTAACCTCCTAAGTCATATAAAGATTAATCGGTAAAAGCTTGAAAGTTAATGTCTTATTTTTAAAATACAAAAATAAAAATATTTTCTTAGTTACAAAAATGATTTATTTTACCATTTCTTTGTAAACCAAAAATCATAAAATCCATTTCTCTAATAATTTCACTCATCTTTAAAAATTAAAATTAAATAATTTATTTTAAAAAAATTATGAACCAAAAGAACGAAACATTCCAGATTCCCAAATTCCTTTCTTTATAATTTCATTCCTCTTTCAAGATTAAAATAAGCAATTTTATTTCAAAAAATTAAAATATGAAAAGTCCAAAAATACTACAAATCCATTTCATTAATAATTTCATTCTTCCTTCAAAATTAAAATAAAAAATTCAAAATCATAATTTCGAAAATCTCAAAATACTTTTTCCTTGATAATTTTCTCACACAAAATTGAAATAAAAAACCTAACTTCAAAAATCCAAAAGAATTGAAAAAGATAAAATGAAAAGAGTTAGAGGGTGAAATCATGTTATTTTCATAATTTAAACACACTAACTAAATTTCAAACTTTTTTCGTTTATGAAAATTGAATTAATCCCATTGTCTTGTTCATTGCACAAAAAACTAAAAATCCCAACAACTGCTACTCATTTTTAGTCAAATTACATAAACTTTAATCCTTATTACTAAGTAGGCTTTAGATCCTCATCTTAGATCAAATCTGTCTTTTGTAAATGTTTTTTTTTATTTATCATCAATTAATTAATATTGTTTTTCGTTTTCTCCTTTCATTTGTGTGCATTTTGTGAAGGGTAATCAAAATAATTTTAACGTCATATTCTATTACTTTCACTTGACTAGTTAGAGTAACCATTATAATGGATAGGTGTTAATGGGATGACTAACACATTTCTCATACTCAAATAAACTTTTGAGCCCATCTGCATATATGCATGCCACCTTTCTATTTCTTTTCTTTTTAAAAAACTTTTCTAAAGTTCTCTTTTTAAAAATTTTGGTAACGACTCTTAAATAAAGTGATTTTTAGAATCATTTTGAGAGGTGATTTATTTTTCTTTTCTTTACACATCATTAGCATTGTGCTTGATCCTCCAATGGGTTGTCAAGTGTGACAAGTCTAGCATGTTTAAGTTTTTAAAGTCATTAATTTTCGTAGTTTTTTCTTAGTCATTTATGTGTGTATGAGTTACTTTACAAGAAGAAAAATGGACTAAGGAAGCAATAGAAGAGTGTTTGGAGTGAATTTAAACATTAGAATTTGAATATAGTTATTAATGTAAAGTTATAAATCTTTTAGAAACTTTTCTAAAGAGTGTTCATGCACTAATACATGACATTGATGCAAGAAGTTATAGGCAAAACACTAAATGTTGCGCATATATGAACAGATTCAGAGCAGCTGAAGTTTATATCAGAATACAAAGAACTAGAGCCTAAGTGCCAAAAAATTCAATGTCTAGGCACGAATTGGCTAAGATACAAATTTGGGAGGTAGGAGCTAGCGCCCAAGCACTAGTGCATCAACTTAAGGTTTTTGTGTTGTTTTAAGGTTAGGACATAAGGGAAGCTATATTTAGTGCAAATGTGTAGTAGAATAGAGACATAGAAACTTACAAAGAGATAAAATCGAACCAAATAGTGAGTTAAAAAAAAGGGAAATTAAAGGAGGAACGCGAATTCAGCTTTGGCACAATAAATTTCTACCTTCTCTATCCTTTTCTACTATTCTTATTTTGGATTGAGAATTTAAGTGTATAGGTGTTGATTTACAATGATGAACTAAGTTGTTTTTCTAAGATTCTAATTGAACCTTTTGGTCAATCTGTAATAAAGTTTCCTTGGTTGTAGTAGATTTATCTTGATTAGAGTTGTGAACACCCCATCCCTAATCACTTAATTATTTAATTAATGGAAACACCAATTGATTAATAATTAAGAACATGGGAAAATTAAAAATGTCAAAACTTCAAATGATATTTTCAATTGGGGGACAATTTAGAATTAAAAATAAAGAATTGGAGATAAATTCAAAATTCAAAAAATTAGCTAATTAAAATAATTATAATAAATCAAAGAAATATAAAAATATAAAATATATTACAAAGCAAAAACCCAAAAATCAAAAAATAAAAATTAATTAACAATAATAATAATAATAATAATTAAATTAAAAAAAAAAAAAAAGAGAAAACAAGCGTCAAGGATGGATCAGAAAATGAAGAAAAAGCTGAAAAAGGAAGGCAAAAAGCAAAAGGATGCTGGTGGTGTAGGGAACAGAAAAGAAACGAAAAACAGGAAACAATGAGAGAGGGGGCAGTCGTGGTGTAGAAAACAGAAAAGAAAAAGCGTGCAGAAAATAGAGTGCAAGAGGAGCTGAAGAAAGAGGAGCTTGGAGAGGAGAAAGCAAACAAAAAAAAGGAGGGGAGTGTCAACATAAGGGCTTCTCCATCGGCTGTCTTAAAAAAAAAAAAAAAAGATCAAAAGGAGAGGAGGGAAAAACCAAAAAGTCCTAAGGAGCACGAGGAGAAAAATCCTGTAGTGTCCGCTTCAGGAAAAGTGAAGAAGAAGAGCTAGAGACAGAGAGATAGAAACAAAACGATGTTAGATGAAGCCGAAGACGAAGACAAGTTTCTGGCCATCGGAATCGTCGGCCTACAACAGAATAGCTACTATATGCAATGACTCTAACAATCTAAGGGAAGCTTTGAAGTATTCAGCTCAGATGCTTTCTGAGCTTCGGGCTTCGAAGCTTTCCCCTCACAAGTACTATGAACTCTACATGCGGGCTTTTGATCAGTTGAGAAAGCTGGAGGCATTCTTTGTGGAAAAGAGTCGTCGTCGTTGCTCCATTGTTGATCTTTATGAGCTTGTCCAGCATGCGGGCAACCTTTGCCTCGAATGTATCTACTCTGTACTGTAGGCTCTGTGTACATCAAATCCAGGGAAGCACTAGCTAAGGATGTCCTCAAGGACCTTGTGGAAATGTGTCGTGGCATACAGAATCCTCTTCGTGGACTTTTCTTGAGAAGTTACCTTTCTCAGGTTAGTAGGGATAAATTGCTTGATATTGGTTCTGACTATGAATGGGATGCTGACTCTGTAATGGATGCTGTAGAGTTTGTACTCCTAAAGTTCACTGAAATGAACAAACTTTGGGTGAAACATCAGGGCCTTGTCCAGGAGAAAGAGAGACAGGAGAAAGAAAGAAGTGAGCTTAGTGATCTTGTTGGGAAGAATCTCCATGCCCTCAGTCAGATAGAGGGTGCTGACCTTGATATTTATAAGGGCGTTGTGCTTCTCGGAGTACTAGAGCAGTGTTGGGTGCTTTCCCTCAACTTCTGAAACCGAGACCAGAAAAACTGAAAAGAGAAGGCAGCAGAAACCGAGACCAGAAAATCGAGAGAGAATAGAAAGGAAAAGAGAAGCAAGAACCGAAGGAGTGGAGCAGAAAACCGAGAAGCAGGAGCTGGAACCAAGAATGTGGAAGGAAGAAGAGAAGCAGGCCGAGCTGAAGCTGTGAACGCCTTCCTCTGCTCCAAACAGCTTGAACAGGGGCGAACAGAGCCACCGCAACAGCAGCAACAAAATTCTATTATTCAACAGCAACAAACACCAATGACCCAACAGCCAAACAACGCTGGAATTAGAAAGGAACTTGCTGCGGCTGCTTGCTTTACTTCATCTACCTATGTGCATATTGGCTGCATGAAGACACGTGAATGACCGAGGGCAGCAATAGCAGAGACAGGGAAGACGCCCTCACCACGGTTCTGCCACGAAAAGATGGTCTCGGTTTGCTTTGCATGGTGAACAGTGGGTTGTTCACGTACTAAAATTTGGGAGAGGTTCTTCGAGGAGATCACATTGAAAATTCAGTATATACGTTCAAAATGAGGAAGGAACAGTCTTGTACTATAGCTTGTCGTGTAACTTTGGATGCTGAATCTGCAAAGAATTTTCAAGAAAAAATTGATGATGAATATCGAGCAAACATGATTTTGGATAACCTTCCAGTTGTTGTTCTTAGACAGAGAAAGGATGGAGATCAATCAACCACATACGAACATGGGTTTTATGTTGGTTTCAAAGGAAACTATCAAGGGAGCAAGGAGGAGAAATATTTTATCAATAATCACTTGAGTTTTAGAGTCATGTTTCACAAGGATCCTGAAACTGATTCTGCTCGTATTGTTAGGTTTGAGGTCACACCAAACAATATCAATCATGAATACAAGGAATGGGACGAGAAGAATCCACAAGTAACAACATGCAATGAAGACACCAAACATTGATGCAAGGTAGCATAGTTCCACAAGAAGTTGGAAAAAACAAGGATATTGTATTCACTTATGATGTTTCCTTCAAGGAAAGTAAAGTTAAGTGGGCATCTCGATGGGATACGTATCTTTTAATGAATGATGATCAGATCCACTGGTTCTCCATCATTAACTCTCTGATGATTGTTTTATTCCTTTCTAGAATGGTGGCAATGATTATGCTTAGAACCCTGTACAAAGATATTTCCAATTATAACCAGCTAGAAACCCAAGATGAGGCTCAAAAAGAGACAGGATGGAAACTTCTCCATGGAAATGTTTTCAGGCCACCAATCAATTCAAATTTACTATGTGTTTATGTCGGTGCTGGTGTTCAGATCTTTGGAATGACACTTGTAACAATGATTGTTGCATTGCTTGGATTCTTATCTCCATCTAATCGAGGAGGTCTCATGATAGCCATGGTTCTATTGTGGGTTTTTATGGGTTTATGTGCTAGCTACTCCTCAGCACGTTTGTACAAAATATTCAAGGGCACAGAATGGAAGAGGAATACCTTAAAAACTGCATTTATGTTTTTCAAGGCCAAGGATGAGAGGACCAAAGAAAGCATCAAAAATCCGTAAGCTGTCAACACAACACTTCAAATGAGAAGCTAAAGCAATGCCGTGTAACAGTGTCATGGGTGAGTTGCATGCACACACTGTTCTTTCTCTCCACGTCCAAATTGCATTTACTGTTCATGCATAGCGCCTTGTGTTTCTTTTTTTTGGTTGGTTTGGTCTTTAGTTATTATTTATTGTTTGCTTCATTTATTCATTTTCTTATATCTTGGTACCATAAGTAAGGTTTTAAGAAAATCTTTGTGTGGGAATATTGTTCTCATCGAGTGCTTGGGGTCACATGAGATTTTAATCTCCTTAGATCTTTTTTAAATTAGCACATTTGTTTTAAAAATAATAATTAAATATTTTTCATTATTTATGAAATTAGCGTGTGAGGATTTTATCCTCCTCGATTACATGAGATCACGTGAGATTTTAATCTCCTTATATCTTTTTTAAATTAGCACATTTGTTTTAAAAATAATAATAATTAAATATTGACTGTAATTAAATGTTTTTCATTACTTTTGACACTATTGTGTGAGGATTCGGTTCTCTTCGATTGCATGGGAATATGTGAGATTTTAATTTCCTTAGTTCCCTAAAATTAATATACCTCTATCTAATAATAATAATAATAATAATAATAATAATAATATAAACAATAATAATTAAGTATTCATTCTAATTAAATATTTCCCATTATTTGCAAAATTATCGTGTGAGAATATTGTTCTCCCCAATTACTTGGGATCGTGTGAGATTTTAATCTCCTTAGATCCCTGAAGTTAGCATACCTTTGTTTTTTAGAAAAAAAAAAAGAATAAATAATAAATAATTAAAAGATTTGCTTTAATTAAACATTTCGCATTATTTATGAAATTATCGTGTGAGAATATCGTTCTCCTCGATTGCTTGGGATTATGTGAGATTCTAATCTCCTTAAATCCCTATAATTAATTCAGAAATAATAATAATATTAATGATAATAATAACAATACAAGAAATAAATAAATGGACAATAATTAAATATTAACTTTGATTAAATATTTATACAAAATGTATCGTGTGAGAATACTTTTCTCTCCTCAACTTCCCGGGCTCGTGTGAGATTTTAATCTCCATAGAACCCAAAAATTAACATATATTCATTCAAAAATAAACAAATAAACAAATAAATAATAGCACTTGAATTAAATTATCTACCAATAATCAATAATAATGTAAAAATGAACATTTTAAATAAGTCAAGCATAAAATTTAATTAATAAAAAAAATGACATGCGGAACTTGAGTCTCCATAATCAACAATAAATTTAAAAATTCATTAAAAAAAATATATATTCCTTTCGTTATAAATTATGCATTAATTTCTGAAATATAAACTCCTAAAACTCCCAAAACTCAAATAATAATAATAATAATAAAATCGACAAAAAAATTTAAAAGAGAAAATATAAAGAGGTCAGGAGAACGAGGTTAATCAGATTGTAGTAAATTAAAACATACAAACCAAATTCCAATCCCGTTTTGTTTACAATGATCTGTTTTAATTAAAATCCTTCGATTCTCATCACAAATCAAAAACCACCAACCCACAAACATACCTCTTGGTCGAACTACGTGGACTTTGATCCCTATCGCAGGGTACATAGGCCCTAGGCTCTCATCCTAGGTCAAGTCTGTCCTTTGTAAATATCTATCTGTTTGCATGCATTCTCGCTTTTTTTGTCTCCTATGTCTAACATGCATCCATGTCAATAAAAGGGTAATTGAGATTAATTAAAGGCCATATTCTATTTCAACTGACTAGTTTAAGGTAACCGTCCTTATGGGCGGGTGTTGTGGGGTGCCTAACACTTTCCCCACACTCAAATAGACTACCGAACCCATCTCTGATTTCGCAGACCATTTCGCCTTTTTCGTTTTGTTTTAAATTGGTTTTCCAAAGTTTTCCATTAAAAATTTTGGTGGCGACTCCAAATAAATTGATTTTCAAAATTCCGTTTTTGGGAATCGGTTTTAAACTTTTTATTCTATTCCGCCGAAAGGTCAATTACGACAAGAGTGTAATGCTTTCAAAAACATGATCACCTTTTTTTCATTGAATTAGCAATTTAGATGGATTTGACAAAGAAATTCAAAACTTAGAGCCAAGCAAGATAGACTATGTTTGTATTCTATCATGCCATAGAATAATGATGTGCAATTAACATGATAATATTTGATTGTCTTAGATAACCAATTGAGGGTTGTGGTGAATGATGTTGTTTGTAAATAGACATATAAGGAATTGGTAAAAATCACTAAGTTCATATTAATTCGATAGAGTTGTTTAAATATCTTGATCCTAGGTCAATGAATTGCATTATAAGAACATAAGAGAAAGGAGAACTATAAATTCGATTTGGCCCATAATCAATGAACATGGGGGATATGTAGTGCTTTAATGTGATTTTATGATAATGACAAGAAAAAGTATAATTTTTCAGTTATATAAATATTGTTTTATATCTTTGCTAACCACTATAATCTTTCAAATACCAATATGTCAAAATTGAAAAATAATGAGAATTCAATGCGAAAAAGCAGTCTTGGAATTATAATGGGTCTTCTTGGAAGGGAAAAGAAAAAAGAAAAATTCATAAGGGATAACAATGTTATACAAAAAATTAAAGAAAAAAGAGAACAAAAATTCAAAAGAACAGTATCCTCAAAGAATAAGTTCATAATGAACATAAAATTTGAAAGAACAAATTCCAAAAGAGAATGTCATATCAATGAGATATCAAAAGAACAAAATTCGCAAATTGGAATTTCGTGTTGACAAGAAGAGTCATTAGGTCATTGTGGCCCTTTATAAATATTTAGGCATTTACAATATTTATTGAGCCACAATGTTTGTCCATTAGGCCACATTACAACCATGGAGTACCCTCTCATATTAAAAGAATTGATGGCATAAAATCTTGTTAGAGGCATAGGCAAAGATGACCAATGGAGGAATTTATAAGAGCTAAATATCTTTGAGCCTAATATTATTTCATCTATTAAATGGAGGTTTGGCTTGTTTGAAAATTGAACAAATTTTCTTATGAGGAATGATTTCAAAATTAAAAGAATTAAAACCAAGATGAAAAGCCTTACTCAAAGCAAAACCTTTTACTCACATCAGTTATGCTATTTTATTTTATTGTAAGGGTGATATTTCAAATCTAAAAATAGGCTTTCTCTTATTCCATCCTATCATTTATTTTGGCATTTTCAAATCATTCAACGTAATCATTTGCTTCAACACTCTTTAAATTCTTCCAATCTTGGAGTTCTTTCCCATAGTTATCACTTTAGTCCCTTAATATATGACTACATTGACTTAGTTAAATAAAATAGTAAAACATGACTACATTGACTTAGTTAAATAAAATAGTAAAACACCATTTTAGTCATTCACTAATATGAAAGTTAACTCATTTAGTCTCTCAATCTCAACTAAATTTGAACTAAATATGCTTACATTCATATTAGTGGGGGACTACATTGAGACTACAAATTAGAAAGGGACTAAATTGAAACTAATCTAATAAGTGAATGACCAAAATTGTGTCTTACCCTTTTAAAACCATATTCTTTCTTTCCTTTTGAAGTTAGTAGTGCTTAAGGTGAGTTCATTCATATGGTATGAGGATACCTTTCAACTTGTCATACGTCATGTCTTTGATGTTTGCACTATGGTCAATATTGTCCACTTTGGATTTTTGGGATACTCCTTAATACTTTCCTCACAATTTCTTGGGTTAGGTAAGTCTTTCAAAGTAATTTAAGGTTTTCAACTATCTTTGAGAACTGATTAAACATGCTTCATATATCTGCATTCTCTTTCATCTCAAATAGTTCTAACTCATACTATAAAGTACTTATTTTTTTCCTTCTTCATATTTAAAATGCCTTCATTTGTGACTTCTAATTTATCACATATTTTCTTAGCTATCTTATATATGGATATTTTATCATCCTTTTACCCACTTATAGGACAATATAAAATGTTGATCACTCTAGTGTTCGTTTTAAATCATCTTGATATTATCTTCAGTCCAATTTTTCTAAGGCTTGGGTTTCCTATCTTCTTTTGTAGGAATCTTTAGGCCTTTAGAGACAATAATCCACACTGGGTAGTAGTGGCTTAAATGAATATATTCAGTCTTGCCTTCCAATGTATATAATGATTTCCATTGCATAGTCATCAATAAAGTAGACTCCTTCTATATGTTGGTTTTTTATTTTCTTCAAAATAAACTATGACTTTTTTTATTGTCGATTAAACGCAAATCAAGTGAAACTACTATTATAATGCCAATTGACAAAAAATCTAAAATGAGTGAATAGGTTCTTTGAAAATCAAATGATTAATGAAACCTTCCTTTAAAAACTTTTTCGACAATAATCAGTTAACTACTATCAAAAATAATTAACTGATTTCAAACCGAAACATAAAAGTGATTTGTAGTTGACTAAATTGCAAAATTAGTTAAACTAATTCAAATAGAAGCAAAGCACTAAATTTTAGAAATAATCAATTAATTTAAAATTAAAAATAGTTAACTGAAAAGTAATAGCATAAACAAAAATATCATAAATAGAGAGAAAATGAATACTAAATTTATCCTTGTTCAATGCAACTTGCTAAGTTTAATCCCCTTGGCACCCCGTGAATTTTCAACTCAATTATACTTACAATCAATTTTCAAAGATTTTCCAACACCCACCTCTAACATAGGATTTATAAGCTTAACCCTAACAAACAAAAGTTTTTACTATGCTCAGCTCTAACATAGGGCTTCTAAACTCACCCTAAACTAATTTAAGAGTTCTCACAAATCTATCCAATCTTCACTTCAATCAATAATGGAGGAAATTCATAAATAAGAGAAATAATATTCAAAAACCTTTGTAACAAAAGGGGTACAACATAAGTACACTAAGAAATCTCAAAAACAAATATAAATAAGAAACTAAGCTCACAAATATCACTCACAATTTCAAATCTTCTCCTTCCTTGAGTGGCTACATCTCTTTGATAGTAATCTTCAAGAAGGTGACCATTTGAACGAGATTACACCTAATCTCGAGTGCCCAACATCTCTAAGTTGATTTCTCTTCTAAGATCTCCATGATTTTTGTACTTGTAGCTTGAAGAAAGGGAGATATAGTTGAAAAAAAAAAAAAACGAAAGCTTCCTTTCTTAGGTTTTAAACATTGGAGTGAATAGATAAAATATTAGGCAATAAAGACAAAGTGCTTATCTCCTAACAATAGATATATATTTGAAGAATGCAATTAACTTAAACATTTGAATATTTTATATTCTTTTAAATTTAAATTATTATTAATTGATAAATCATATGAATAATTTATTGTCATATTTTTATATTCTTTTTTTTATTATTAATTTACAAGCATAATTCGCTGTGCATCGCACAGCTAGAGTTTTAGTTTATATCTTCACTTTCCGATGCATATGGCATCAATTCAGTTATTGACGGAGAGATGGGAAAATCATGACAAATTTTCAACAGTCACTTTGGAATTATGTCTATTAGTGCGTGTCATTACCTTTTACGATTATGTTTTAAGAAAAATTATATTTTGGTCTTTATAATTTTATTTATTTTTATTTAGTTTTCATAGTTTAAAATTTGGTAAGTAAGTCTTTGGAGTTTAAATAATTTTTAATTTAGTCCCTAACATTATATTTTTACCAATATTTTGTTAATTATATAAATTAATTTTATTTCATTATCTTTTTTATTTTGTTATTAATATAAATTATATATATATATATATATATATATATATATTTAGAGCATTAAAATAGTATATATTTAGTTACATCAACATTTAATCAAATATCAATACAAATTTAAAAATAGGCACTAATTTAAAAAAAAATTGTAAACCATGAGGACCTAATTATAAATTTTTAAAATATAGGGACCAAATTAAAAAATAAGTAAAATTATAAGAATCAAAACTATAATTTTTCATTATATTTTTATATTATTGGTGCAATTTACTTCAAAACCATATGAAGAAGCAATAATTACAGGCAAGGTAGTAGTATATTAAAAAAAAAAAGTTTTTAAGAAAAAACTGGCCAAAATTTTAAAATTATATCAATTTTTTTGGGTCTATGAACAGCCAATATAAAGCGACATTTTGAAGTCATGAACGCCAAATAGACTTTTAGGGTTGGAGGTTGGTGCGGTAAATTCTTAATTAGTAAAGAAAGGGGAAATTGCAAATTTTAATAAGATAGTCATGAACCATATATACGGTTTTTTTTTTTTTTTTGTCTTTTTCTAAGAAGTCAAAATTTTAATTTCATTTTGCATTTATCTTTTCCAGCCTTTACTTTTGACTTTTGTTTGGAATAAGTATAATTTCAAGATTTTTTTTAAAAAAAGTGACAATAGATTAAAATATATAATACAAGATTGCAGCAAAATCAATAAAAATAATAATGAACGGATGCAATTTTTTTTTAATTATTTCTTTTATGGTGGCTTCTCAATTAGATAACTAGAACTCACGGCACTGAGATGAGACTTTCCTTGAAATCAAGTTCAACATAATTGTCCAGTTGAAACGAGTTTCAAAATATATAGGCATCGCCAAGAAATTTTCCATTATTTTAGGACATGTTTGGATTAATGTTAGGCTAACATAATTTTG
Source organism: Delonix regia (assembly GCA_037074485.1). Classification (NCBI taxonomy): domain Eukaryota; kingdom Viridiplantae; phylum Streptophyta; class Magnoliopsida; order Fabales; family Fabaceae; genus Delonix; species Delonix regia. Next base: position 14,232,535 of record CM073461.1, on the reverse strand, counting down.
AATTAACTTAATTTTTAAAATTGATTTTGATCTAACTAGATTTTATATCACCATAATTTATGTTTAAAAACTTTGATTTAAAAATTAATTTTTACCATCTATATAGTTCCTTTAATGTAAAAATAATTATTTTTTATTTACATGTAAATGGGAGTTTGGAATACAAAAAATTAAATATCAAACTAAATAACAATGTTTGTAAGACAAATTCATGTTTAGGTGTGCAAACCAAATTTTAAATCTTTCAAACATTAAACTAAACATATTTTTTATCATCATGTACTATAATTATTATATTTTTATTTTTAAAAATACATTATTGTATTTAATGAATAATAAATTTTAAAGAAATAAAATTTCAATAATAAAAATATAGTTAATAACTTAAAAGTAACCTAATTCCAAAATTTTATTTTTTGTTTTATATAAATTCCTTAGATTTAAAGTATTTTGAAATTTTCCTTTATGTCTATAAATTTATTCTAATATGAAATGAAATAGTAAAGAGACACTTGAATATGAAATGATATCTTTAGTGTGTTTTTGTTATGATAATATAAGTAATGAGTATGTACAAATATCCACATAGATATAGATAATAAAGTTAATGTTCATATATAAAGTACTATATAGTATAATATTTATTTAAATATAAGAAATAAACGGTTGGGATGTTATTTAGTTTAAATAAAAAATTTAAAAGAAAAAAGTTTTATTTAAAATAATATAATCTTTAATAAAAAAAAATTACACCCCAATGGAGGCGAAGGATACACTGACGACTGAACAAGGAGACGATCAGAAGGAAACATAGAAACCATACAAAGAACTAATTTTTAATTCGATTACCATTTTCTTTTCAGCTTCATTTATTTGCTTTGTTCTGTTTACCAATTGAGGAAATATCATTTTGGCCTTTTATATTTTAGTTTACTTTCATTTTGTTTCTTTCTAAATTACATGTTTCAAAATAGTTCATCACTTTTAAATTCAATTTCATTTTAATCCTTTACAAATTAAAAATCTCAAAATTTCCCTTACTTTTAAAATTAATCTCGTTTTAACTTTCTACAAATTGAAAATTTTAAAATAATTTTTTACATTTTAATTTCTCTGAGACTATAAAAAATTATTTAAAATCAAATCTCAAAAAATTGTGGACCAATTTAACACTTTTAATTTAAAAAGTCCAAATTTGACTAAATTCAAAAACCAAAAAACCAAAATAACATTGTTCTCTTTACTCATCAGCCCTAATTTCGAGCCTTTTTTTTTTTTTAAGGCTAAAGTTTTTTCGTTATCATTCATTGTTGTTGAAATTTGTATATATAATTAGAGCATCCTGATATAAATAAAAAAAAAAAAACTTCAAGAAGATGCCTGAACTTTTGCAGATAAATAAAAGATAGACATACTTATCTTTGAAGACAATAAAAGTGGGATAAGAAGAAAAAGGGCATAATAAGTTATTGAAAAATGATATATAGAGTGAATTGTCCACGTCAGTGCATGTGCTAGTTACAACTTACAAGATTAATAAATAAGTTATCATCAATTAATTAATAATATATGGTATGATCAAGCTACTCAGTTTTATCAATTAACAAAACTTTGCGATACATCAAGTTGATTGGGACTTTGAATAAATATATATATATATATATATATATATATATATATATATATTTATTTATTTATTTATTTATTTATTTATTTATAATGTTGTATAGAGAGATCTTAACCAGTGTCACTGACTGCATGCCATACACGTAAAATAGTTATTAGGGAACAATTAACGATTTATGTTGGACATGAATGGTTTTAACATGAAAAAATAAAACTTTTCCTGTTGATAAATACTATAATATATAACACATCATTTTGGTCATTTTTAATCCATTCATTCTTAATCTAATTAGTATTAATTTTTATTCTTAATTTAATGCCTCTGTTATAATTAAAATGTTACTATTTTTATCCCTACTAATTTACATATATTATCATGATTGAGGGATTAAAAGAAGAGATGAACATTGATGGCCCAGTCCGGCATTATTTTTTATTTTATTTAAATTAAATTTTATATATATATATATATATATAATTTAAAATATCAATTATTTTAAACTTTTAATCATTCCTCATTTTAAATCTTAAATTTGTTTCTCATCCTATCATATTTCTTTTTAAATCTTTATTTTTTTAATTTTTTGTTTAACAAAAACACATTTATTAATTTTTTAAATTTTGAAGAAAAAAGTGAAATACCATACTTAGCAATTAATTGGATTTAATTGGATAGACCCTAAATCTTAAATCCTAAACCCTATAGACCCAATCCAACACATGTATACCCTTAATTAAAAATACTAATATTTATACAAATATGAGATTAAATTGTGATAAGTAAAAATTAAATTAATAATAAAAATCAACAAGGACTAAATTAAAGATAAATCAATATGAGAATAAATTAAGAAAAAAATTAATAAAAAGTTAAATTACTAATTAAAATAATATTTTTTAAATAAATAATGAAGGAGTTATATTTTCAATCCAAGCGTAGACGTTGGAAGTTAAAAAATGAAAAGTCAAAATACCTCATTTAAATGATCTCAAACTTAAATTTTTAAATAAATACAAATATTATAAAATGTGATGTAATAATTATAAAAAAAATAATTAATTTTGCTATTGGTGGATCGCTTTACAAAAACAATCTTATCTCTTAAACGCAAAGTCTGCAAAAGTAATTATTCTGAGCTAACAAAAGAAACGGTATCTGTTGAATTGACACAGTGACTTTGACATCAGATTTCTTCACTCACAACAATTATAATGAGATTGAGACTTGTATTTAATGCTGGTTTTCAACAAAGTCATCATCTTTGCCAAGCACGAAGCAACCTCACTTACCTTTCACTCGGCCGATTCAACTCGGTGAGTTTTGAAATCTTCCTTCTTGCGAGAAAGATGAAACTTGAAACTGAAGGAAAGGGAAGCAAAGCGACGGTTTCCACTAAAAAGCAATGACAAATGTACAAGTAGAAAAGCGAACAAAATTTATTTTGTTCCTCACTTTATTATTAAATTATTATTTTAGTCCTTTATTTATTTTAATTCCAAAAACATCTCTATTAATTAAAAATACTTATTTTTAATTCCTCTAAGTGAATGAATAGGACTTAGCTTGGGATTATATATAGCAATAATGTAAAAATAAGAAATCAAAGTGATATATTTTAATTAGTAAAAAATTAAAATTGACAATAAAAAATTATTTTATAAAATAAAATATGAGTGAATCATTTAAATGATATTTAATTATAAATTAAATACTATAATAACATTGTTTTTTCATAAAAAAAAATAAGTTGTTTAATTCTTAAAAGAGAAAACTATAATTTTGGTCATATACTTTTGATTTTAGATTTTTAGTGTCTTTTAAGTTTTTCATAAATTGAATGCCTCAAAATAATCTTCTACTTTAAAACTTAGTCTTATTTTGATCTTTCATAAATTGAAGTCTCAAATGGGTCCTCCATTTTAAAATTTAATGTTATGTCCTCTACAAATTAAAAGTCTAAAAATAATTTTCTACTTAAAATTTTGTCTCATTTTGATCATTTACAAATTAAAAATCTCAAAGTAGTCTACTATTTTTTAATATTTAACTTAAAATAATCTCTCATTAAATGAGACATCATTTTGAGTCAAATTTTGAAAGTGAAAAAATCATTCTAATATTTTTAATTTATGAAATACTAATATGAGACTATATTTCAAAGCAAATATTTATTCTAAGACTTTTAATTTATAAAAAATTATAATAAAACTAGATTTAAAAGTGTAAAAGACTACAACAATATTTAAGAAATAATAATAATAAAACAGAGAAGACAAAGTGACTATAGATAAGGACACCTGGCATCATCCTCCTTTGATTAAGCAGCTAGATTTCTCACCAACGGCCATGAGGGACGTTTCGGTAATTTTACAGTCACTTTCTGAAAGCTACATTTGACGTTAACTTGCGAGCGGTAGTGAAGCCTCAGTGCTACTCTCCTTCCTTCAATACTCACTCTTAATCACTAGACATATCACATTATTCAGTCAGTTTCTTGAGTTCTCACCATTTTTTAATTCGCTATAGCTTAGCTTCTACTTTCTCTCTGTGTACTTTGTACACTTACTGTAATGTGAATCTCAGGTTCCCTATTCATTGTAAGATTTTATCTTTCTTCTTTCCAACGTATTGTAAGATTTGAATGGAATCAGGGTCGAGCTCAGAATTCTTTGAGAAAGGCAAGACTCTGAAGAATGGCAAGAGACATGGTCATGTGCCTGCCCCTGCTAAAGTCGAGCCCTTTGTGCCAAAAAGCGACCACAATCCGAAAGAGCTGCGTTCTTGGGCGAAGAGGACCGGATTTGTTTCCGATTACTCAGGGGAAGCAGGGACTAGTGCTAGTGAAAAGTTTGATAGTGTTGGGTTCAATTTGGAGAGGAATCTCGAGCAGAAGAATGAAGCGTCCTCTCCGAAGATAGAAATAGATCCAATTCTGGGAAGGACAAGGCGAGATCGAGGGAATGAGATCGAACTAGAAAAGGGGTCTGCGTGTGAAGCTATGACGAGGAAGGAGAATGAGAGAGTTTTGAATTTGGGAAGTGAAGACCAGAAGAAAATTGCTTCCAGAGGGAATGGTAATGCTAATGGAATTGTGAACAGGGAGAGTAATGGTCATGGAACCTCTGTAGTTGCTCCTGTACCGGATGTAAAGAAGGAGGAGGAAGATATAGCCGAAGGAGATGTCAAAGTCAATATGTATCCGGACGGAGAGGAACCTGGTGAAGGAAGAGGGTGGCAGAGACCACCGGGCTTGAAGTGCGGACTAAGAGAAAATCCGGGTTTTGGTTTGTCAATCACTCATCTATTCTCACTTTGTTTGGTTCTTATCAATTATTACCGCTCAGTTGAATGCCAATTTTGGATTAGTTCTGTCGGTACTATGCTTAAGTTGAATGGGTATGTAGAATTTAATGTCTTCTGCCCTAGAGCTCTTGCCATATGATCTTATTTTCTAGTCAGTTTCAGTTTTCATAAAATCTTTTAAAGGCATAATTCCAGATCTTCAGAAATTAACTTGACCGTGGTACGCATATATAGCTGTTTTCCTTATGTTTGGATGTTCCAATGCTCATTAGTCTGTTCATTTTTAAGCTAAAGTTTGGTCCTCATATTTGTGTCCAAACTTTATGACTAGACTAATCGGTTATTTTATCTCTGTTAATCATGTTGTTTCACTTGTATCTTGGTCAATTTGTCTGCAAATGATGTATAACATCTGTTTTAAGAGCGCAAATGGAGGACATAATGAATGCCACCAACTGAATGAAGCTCTACTTAGTTTGTTCATTTTTCTTAACTCCTTTAAATTGTTCCTGATGTGGGAAGAAAAAGTCTACAGTCAACGGTATATAGAGAACTATTGACCTTTAATGAAACGCTAAAATAAGTGCCTACCCCTTGCAACATGATCTTCGTTTGAGAAAAACACCTTAAGTTCCCTTGCCATAACAAGATGAACCCACCCCTTTAAATATTTCTGAATAGGGCAAGATGTGCTAAAACAATTAGCGTACAGCAGAGAACCTTACACTTTAGGATTGTTTCCTGCTAAAAGCTAAATTTCGCATCTTCCCAATGCACTATATATCCCATTTGAGTAGTGTCAAATGATTACTGTTGAGTTTCCTTCAACGGGGTGAAATAACCCAGGGAACATAAATAAAAGCCAAAAAGAGAGAGAGAACACATCTTTGGCCATTCATCATGTTAAAAAAGGGCTTTGTGAAGTCAACTTTTCTTTCCAAATATTTGTTCTATTTAATTACTATCACATAATTATCGGAACTAATTAGTTGAATCCCTCTGCTTTCACATGTATCCCCCTCATTGACTTACATCTTAGCATCTTTCTTTGCAGTTCTTATTATCTATTATGGCCTGCAGCATTATCTATCATTGGCAGGCTCACTTATATTTATCCCACTAATCATGGTACCAACTATGGGTGGAACAGATGTAAGCATGCCATGTTATAAATTGTTTGATTTTTATTACACTCTATGAAAGTAAATGATTCTCTATATTCTTATTATTCTCTTTTACCTCAATGACAACAGAAGGATACCGCTACCATAATTTCTACAATGCTGTTTCTTTCTGGCATCACAACGATACTGCATTCCTACTTTGGTACCCGACTGCCTTTAGTACAAGGAAGCTCATTTGTATACTTGGCGCCAGCATTAGTAATCATAAATGCTCAAGAATATCGAAATCTTACCGAACATGTAAGTTCACTGGCAGCAAAATGTTATTTCTTACTTCAGAAGCAATTGTTAGAACTTGGAAATTTCCTTCGTAACTATGTGGTGTTTATTCTTGTATGTTTGAAATAACCACATAAAGCGCCCTTTTATAAATTGCCCTTCTCCTTTCTTTCTGCATTTATGCATCTGTTGGAGATTATTTGCAATAGAGTTCCGCTTTGTTGGTTTTTGACAAAATAAGGAAAGAAATATGTTGTTTACAAAACACATTTAACCCAGGTTTTTCTTCTTCTGGTTTGGAGTTATTCCCTCTTTCCAGTATAAATGAATGCTTAATTTAATTGCAGAAATTTAGGCACATAATGAGGGAACTCCAAGGAGCTATAATTGTTGGTTCAATATTTCAATGTATCCTGGGATTCAGTGGTTTAATGTCCCTTCTGCTCAGGTAAGGAGATATTACAACTAAAAGTGATATTTTTGTTGTGTTCATCAGAGCTTAAAAATCTCTGGTGGGTAAGAAATATTTCTTGTCTTCCGTGTTGGAACTTAGTAAATTTCTTGAGCTTATTACCTCGCTATTCTGCTACCCTGCTATATCTTTTTATTTTAATGTATTATATGTATGTAGAGTGTTTCTTGTGATCGTTTTTTCCATGAAATTCTAAGAATTGTAGTGAACTGCAATTCAGATAACAGAAAGTACATATTTTTCTAGCTTCACTAAATCTACACTGCATTATATTTGTTGATATGTGTAAAAATTTATCTCTTTTTCTTCGTGCAACATTGATCAAATAATGCAAAATAAAATTAGCAACAATGCTCTTAAGAAAAGACCAAATTTCACATTTTTAGTAGATTTCCTGTGTCCAAGACAATAGAAGACATTAAAATTTCATTATTGGATCATTCAAATAAATTTTCAGTACTTTTCACTCCAACAAAGCCAAATCTCAGTCACACCTATGACTTGCTATATCATCAATCTTATTCTCTTGGACAAGGAATTCAAGAATGAACCTGATACCCTTTTCAACCTGCTACAAAAGAGATATGGCCGAGGCACCTTGCTTCTCTTATTCAGATAACTACTGCCACAACACACACCATAGCAATACAAGGCAGTGCTCGAGCTGCTTTTTAAGTTTGGCAGTCAGTCAACCATATAATTGCCAGTTTTCCTATCTGATGTAACATAATTGGCAAACCAAACTAAGTTAGCTCTTCGAAAAGTTATGAAACATGGTTTGCTCATCCAAAAAAAATTGAATTAAGAGAAGAAAATGGGTAAAGCGCATATTTCAATAGGAACACATATTGATGTATAAAGTCCATTAAAGCTATTGAACTTTTATTCTTTCATCAAAATAAATTGCTGAGTGACTCAACATATCTTATTTGTGAATTCCTTGAAATTTCACAATAATTAGGTTAATAATTTGTTGTAGGTTAATCAACCCACTTGTTATTGCCCCAACTGTTGCTGCAGTAGGTTTAGCATTCTTCAGCTATGGCTTTCCTCAAGCTGGCACTTGCTTGGAAATCAGCATTCCGCTGATAGCATTGGTTCTAATATTCACTCTGGTTAGTCCTTTCCCAAGCATTTTAAGCAGCGCTGATTCATGATATGTGGTATTGAAAATGCCTAAACAGCATTAAAGTTACTGATTGTTGATATTGTCTGTTTAAAACAAGCCATATTTTAATTTATTATCAAATCATTTCAGCAGTGTTCAGAAAGTCATATTTATTGTTGCTTTCTTTTTTTTTTTTTCTTCTTCTCTTTGTAGTATCTTCGGGGAATATCTGTCCTTGGCCGCCATATATTTCGAATTTATGCCGTAAGTATCTGAAATTACAATGATATGTTTTGAATTTTATCTGGTTGAGCCACGGTGGTGTTATGTATCTTTTTCTATGTGCTTTTTAGTTTATCAAAGCCTTTTCATGCTAGAAGTTTAGATGATTCTCATTTTCTTCTGGATAACAGACACAGATAAGATAGTTTCTTTGTGCTGTTAGCTTGACTATGAAAATTACAAATGAAAGATGAAATTATTTATCTGCTAATTGCATTGTGTCTGAGATGGTTTCTAACCTATAATAGCTCCACACGTTGTATTTAGGGCCAGTTCCTAACATATTCTGAATCCTAACACATGGCTTAAAACTCCTAGACATAAAAAACTTATTCTTTGTGATGAACTTGTGTGAAATAAATGCCCAAGTTTTGCATGAATTTAAGTAATTTTATAAGTACTGCAAAGTCTTCCCTTTTGGTAAATGTGGATATATATCAAATTCAGTTTACATGCTTGAATATTTGCAGGTTCCCCTTAGTGTCACGTTAGTTTGGATATACGCATCATTTTTAACGGCTGGAGGAGCATATAATTACAAAGGATGTAGTCCTAATATACCAAGTTCTAACATTCTGAATGATGCATGTAGAAGACATGCCTACACAATGAAGCATTGCAGGACTGATGTTTCCAATGCATTGTCAACTGCTGCATGGGTTAGATTTCCTTACCCTTTGCAGTGGGGTGTACCTATTTTTCATTTTAGGACTTCCATAATCATGATCATAGTGTCACTGGTTGCCTCCGTGGATTCAGTAAGTATTTTTATTAAATAATGCTTTCAAGCACAATTTATCATCTGCTTTAGAATTGGAAATTTATAATTAGATAGCAAGACCTTTATAAATGTTCAAGATCTTCAACTCTAAAGTGGCATATACACACAGAGAACTATCATATTTAGGATGAAATTGGGCAAAGTCAATCACCCCTCTAAAAGGCATGTAAGGACACCAAATGTATCATAATCAAGGTTGGAAAAATCTTGTCTTTTTAAAAATGCAAAACATCTCTCCACATGAAAAACCAAGGACAAAATCTGAATTGAGAATGAAGTGGTGCACTCATATTCCAGGTCGGAACCTATCATACTGCATCTCTACGAGTTAATTCGAGAGCTCCAACTCCAGGAGTTGTGAGCCGAGGAATTGCATTGGAGGGTTTCTGCAGCATATTGGCTGGTGTTTGGGGTTCAGGTACCGGGTCAACAACTTTGACAGAAAATATGCACACGATTGACATTACGAAGGTGGCAAATCGGAAGGTAGTGGAGCTTGGAGCAGCTTTATTGATCCTATTCTCATTTATAGGTAAAGCATCAAAGTTTAGTGACAATCATAAATTGATGATGAAATTCTTAAACAACTGCATATTAATTTTTCATTCCTCTCCTTCATGCTGCACGCTGGGTGAGGTGGATCTCAGCATGTGTCATAATTTAATTTTTCATACATTTGAACTAGTTTTTAGATTATAACTGTAAAAGATCATTTCAACTCAAGCTTAAACTCTTGAGTAAAAGTTGTTGAATAGTTCTATTTCCATCTTTAACATGCCTCTTCACACAAACGATCATTGGACTTGAATTGTGAAAAAAGCATAGGGTCATCATATCTTTTGTTAAAACTTAAATAAGAGAAACGAGGAGCAGCATGGAGTGAATTAACGAATTCTAGACCGCTTAGATCATAGGTTCCAATTTCATGTCAAGTATTTCAGCTCCAAAGTTGAGTGAAAATTCTAAAATAATTTTAATATGATCTCTATTAGTACCCGATGTGTTGATAATGTTCAAGATTGTTTCAAGCATTATATCAACTAATTGTCACCTGACATCTTATTTGAAATTTAGATATTTTTCATACGCAGTTTAAGTTGTCCAATTTGTACACTAATATGCCAGTGAAGTGTTCTCTATCTCTTGTAATTTGTAGGAAAAGTGGGTGCTCTTCTCGCTTCCATTCCACAGGCCCTGGCTGCCTCTGTACTGTGCTTCATGTGGGCACTTACAGCAGCTTTGGGACTCTCCACTTTACAGTATGGTCAGTCAACCAGCTTCAGGAACATAACAATAGTTGGCGTTTCGTTGTTCCTTGGCCTATCTGTTCCTGCTTATTTTCAACAATACCAGCCTGCTAACTCTCTAATACTGCCCAGTTATCTGATTCCTTACGCTGCAGCATCAAGTGGACCATTCCACACAGGCATTAAACAGGTAAGTCAACTCTTAGTGAAGAAGAGATTCTTAGGTAGATCCGATTTACCGAAGAATTGTTGACCAAATCAATCATGAATAAAAACCTGTGAGCATGTCAAATGTGAGTTACATTGAAGAGTATTGTTTGACGTACTTACTTGTTATGACATGCTTAGTCTACACCATTTTACAAATATAAATTCAGTTTACCTAAGAATTTTTTCTCTATATTGCTCTTGCCTTCAATAGAAAAGGAAGAAAAAGGGGTAACTATAATGAATATGTGACTTGGATAGCTAGTAAACAAGGATGATCATGGGTAGAGTACTATATGAATAATTAGTCGAAGAGTTTGCTAAATTCTAACAAATAGGACTATGACCTGTTTTTCCTTGTGATGAAGATGAGCTAACATATCATTGTCTTCGGTACAAAATCTTTCAGCTGGATTTTGCAGTCAATGCTCTTATGTCCATGAACATGGTGGTTACACTCTTGGTGGCATTCCTGCTGGACAACACTGTCCCTGGCAGTCGAGAAGAACGAGGAGTCTTTGTATGGTCACGAGCCGAAGACATTGCTGCTGATCCGTCCTTGCCTTCAGAATATTCACTGCCAAGAAAAGTTGGCCGGTGGTGTTGTTGGGCAAAATGTTTAGGAGTTTGAATCCTTGGTTCTCTCTGAGCTCTTTTATTCTTTGATTACATTCCTTCTGGAAAAGATCATCACTCATGGGATTTTTCTGTTGATTTTTCATCTCTTGGGACGCACGAGGACGGTATTCTTCTTGTATAGGAGAAAGCCATAGCTAGGAGGTTAGAAGATATTGCAGCCAATGAAAGAAAGGGGAAAAGATATATAGGTGCATCTACACTGAATTAGAAATAGTGTAAAATTGCAAAGATGCTTTCGCGTATTTCTAGAAACATTGTACTTGTACATTTATAATTCATACCAATTATCATTCCACTTTATGTTGTTGGCATCTGTGGGTGCTATTAACAATTTGAACTGCTGGATTAAAGTCAATAGTCCAAATTTTAAATGAATATTTAAAAAATTAGTTAATGTAATAAATAAAAAAATATCATACTATACAAAGATATATTAATATTTCTTTTATCATTTCTTATATAAGATAGCATTTTGTTAAAAATGAAAAAACCGGGTAATTCCTAACAAATAATCTATTTCATGTACTTCATGATTTATTTTTTTAGTAGAAAGTTATTTTATATAAGAAATCATCTAAACTATTAATATGTTTTTTTGTATTATGATAATTGTTTTAAATAAAATAATATTTATAAAAAATAAACTATTTTAAATATTTATTTTATCCTGTTGTCTAATTTTGGACACCCAAGAATCAACCTTGGTTAGTTCTTGGAGCAAATATAAGAAAATAACAAAAGGAAAAACAATGTTGTAACATATTTTAGGCCAAACTTGTCAATTTCAATAAAATCTTTGGTGCATTAAGTTATAATATAAAGATATAATTATAATATTATTTTTTGTTGATATTATCATAATTATATCTCTACATTATAATTGAATTATTGGTATATTCAAATTTGTGAGTACATCAAAAATGACACCGTCTATTTCTTGTTGATTGAGAAAAATTGATATCTTATACCACGATAACATATAAATACTACAAAATGATCAAATATATAATGTGTAAATATGATTTAAAGTATCTCGCTAATCATTGTTACAAATAAATGCGACCCGAAAGAAAATTGTTACATATCAAACATAACAGCAGCTGAATAAATACTAAACTTCAGCTATAAACACATTTGAACGAGCAATTACAATAGTAAGATAGAATTAAAAGATCTTTATATTGATGACAGTTATAAATTATAAAAAAAGAAAAGAACTGACATTCTACTTAGGTATTTATAACTCGGTAAAATAACTAGTTGGTGTTATCCATTTTGGGCCCATTCTATATAAAATTAAATAAGATAAAATATGGCCTGTTAGTATTAGTATAATGCTTAATGAAATTAGGCTAGATAAAATTTTAGTATTATGTATATTGGTGATGAGAGAGAGGACATGAGGATATGGGATTAAAAAATGTTTTATATAGAGTTCAAAAAAAAAGTTTCATATTTACTTTTTATACAATTAATTTTAATTAAGACAATAAAGACTTTATTGGCCCAAAATAATTGACCCGATGATTATATTTGAAGAATGACTTACTCAAGACTTAAGCCCAATCTCCCATTTAGTTTTAACTAAAGAGGACATTGTGGGCAAAAGTTTCAAAAAATGATACTTGCCCTTTGATAAATTTGGCATTTAATGACAATAAGTTTTGGTGTAATTATAAAATTGGTATATTGGTATAATTATTATATGAAATATTAAGAAGAATATATATAGTAATAGCATGTTACATAAAACTGATTATATACTAACTTAAAATAACTTATTGTATTTATATTTTGACCTTATTTTTAGATTTTATTTATGAACCAAAAATCTTTTTGAACTTTTAATATACTCCTTCTACTTTTAATTTTTTAATAATTCACATGTAAATATTAGTTTATAATTTTGTTAATTCTTATATTTTTTTTATTTTTTCAATAATTTTACATCTTCTTAATTTTATTTTTATTTTTAATTTTAATTTATAAAATAATGTTTTGTAAGGTTACTAAACATAAAAAGTAGATGAGATAAATTGAAAGTTTTTTAAAAATTTTTAGGTTCATAAATAAATTTTAAAAATATTGAGATCAAAATATAAATATAACAAATTATTTTAAATTGACATACAATATATATGTCTTCTTCTAATTGTATTACATAATGGTTGTATTAATACAATTAATTTTATAATTAGACAAAAAATAATACTTAATTTTTCAACTTTAACAGTGTATCTTTGTTGTCTCTATGCCAATCACATTCCTTGTTGCTCGTTATATCATTATAAGTTGCCCACTCTTGGTTAAACGTTTAAATCTATAGATGGAAGTCTCCTCTCTTCTCCTCCCCCTTCCTCCATTGAAATGAAAAAATTTACTCAAAGATATTGGAGCTCTAAAAATCTAAAAAATCTATCTCAAACGACTAATTTTTCTTAAAAACTATGTAAAAGAGACATGAAGCCATGAAAGACAGTAAGATTTGAAAAATGAGAAGCAAAAGCTACATCATTCAAACTCCTTTGCTGTAAAACATAGCAACGGTCTTAGTTTTTGCTTTTTTCGTTTTTATAGCTTGTGAGAGCTTAAGTGTGTTTCTATTGTATCCCTTTTATCATAAGGGTTTCTAAATTTCTTCTTTGTACTTCTTCACACTTCTTCCATTATTGAGTAAAGAAAATGTTAAGTTAGAGTTGGGAGAAAACTTTATGATTAATTTGGGGTAAACTAGCAAATAAAGTATTAGAGACGAACATAAATCTTTTAAAGAAGTATTGTAAGTGATTTGTCAATTAAAGAAAATCACTTCGATGATTAAGAGGACTAGACGCAAACCAAAATAAATTTAGTATACACTTTTTTTTCTGTTACTGTTCATTTTGTTTTCACTATTGTTTTTCAGTCAATTACATTTAATTTCAAGTTAATTAATTTTAGTATATTAAAACTACTATTAAAGTTTTGAGGTAACACAATATCTTTACATTCGACTAATTATCAATCCCGTTTCGTGTTGCCTCTTTGTTAAAAATCAATTAACTGTATTTTCAAACTTAATCAACTAAAAATTTACATCTTTGTTTCCGTTTCAATATTTAATTAATTGGTTACTGTTCCAGGGAACTTTAAATGAAGTTTAATTCATCATTACAACTTAGATATGCTTATTCACTCCTTTATGTGCATTGTCATACTTGATTAATAATACATTAATAAATCGTATTAAGTGGAATTTATTAAAATAAATATAAGGACCACATTTTTAATATTAAATTCAAATTTTTAAAATACATCCAATATTTCTTGTAAGTGATAATGGTCCATCAGGAAGCATAGTCCAATTGTGTTTTAGAGGCCTCTCCACCTAGAAACCCACCAATCAGTGTCTTATCACTCTGTTGCAGCTAAATGCTCAAGTCTGAAAAAGACATTTGGCCAAAATAAAAGGAAAAAATTTATATATTATTCTTTATATATATATATATTAAATTTTTTTAATTAACTAATAATATGTGAAATTTTTTTTAAAATATGAGAGTTAATGGTGTTAACGAGAAAGTAAATGAGATGTAAAAATTATCTAAATATTATTAATTGATTAAATAATTTGATATAAATATATAAAGAATAAAATATAAGTTTATCTTAAAATAAAACTCTAAAACAAATTATAAAACTCATTGTCAAGCCCACAAGCTCTTTTGCCAGATCCAATTGCCAATACAATGGGTCACTTTGTAGGGGTAAGGTCACAGTAAATAACGTTCCTGGGTTGGGCCTAAGGAAGAAATCCAGGCCCAGTAAACTTTGATCACTCCATTCGTTTTGCAGGAATATAATCCCACGATGAATTTTTCGAAAGTGATATTTATTTTAAAAATTCAATTAAAAATTTCTTCAGAGATGATACATTTGTTATGATTTTCTTATGTGTTACTTTGCTAGTGTTATTTTTTTTAATTATAAAATTAGTTATACTATTATAATTACTATATGACACATTAAAAAGAAGATATATAATAATAACATATTAAAACATATTGGTTGTATATTAATTTTAAAAATTTATTATATTTATATTTTGACCTTAATTTTTTTAATTTTATTTATGAATCTAATATTTTTAAAATTTTTTAATTTATCCTCTCTATATTTTATTTTTTTAATAACCCCAAAATATTATTAGTTATAAATTAAAATAAAAATATAATATTAAAAAGTTGTGAAGTTATTAAAAAATTAATAAAAAGTATAAGTAAATTAACAAAGTTATAAACTAATATGTTTATGTAGGTTATTAAAATATAAAAAGTAAATAGGGTAAATTGAGAAATTCAAAAAAAATTAAATTCATAAATAAAATTTAAAAAATAAGGTCAAAATATAAATAAAATAAATTATTTTAAATTATTATATATTATCATAATATGATTTGTCATTGTCAAGTATCTTTTTTATAATATGGTACATAATAATTGATGTAATTAATTTTATAATTATATTAAAAAATTTACCTAATATTTATTATTACTACACGAAAGCTTACGCTAATGGCGGTGATAAATATTATAATCACCGTCTGTGATACCTAACATACCATCCTTTTTCACTCATGGAGGTAAAAAGCATTGGATTCACGTTACAATTTTGACTATGTCACGTGCTGAGTGGGGACCCCTTAAATGTATAACCATATTAATTCTACTTAATTAACCATTATGTCATTAAATTAATGAGTTAAATTTAAATATTTCTTTTGTCATGTTATGAATATTATTTTCAACTAAGAAATATATTAAAAACAGTAAAATGTTTTATATTACAGAGGGATGGGATATATTCAAAGCGATGGGGAAGCAATAGATTTAATACAAAGATGAATATTTAAGACATCATTATGTTAGTACATGTCGGGGCAAGGGAACGCACGTGCGTCGCCGAAATCATCGTTGCAGCATTTTGAATGAATAAACGATGCGGTGCACGTGCCTCCTGGTCAATGGTCAAAAGTAGTTATTGCCTTTGCGATTTCTCTCTCTCTCTCTCTCTTAATGTATACTTTACGGAAAGATGAGAACGATGATTAGCAACCTTTCATCCTCACCATCACCGTCCAGTCATTTGAATCACATCTCCGTGATCATCATACATAGTTTCAATTTTACATTAACACTGCCACGTGTACACAAAATTCCTCGCACATCTTCATTTCAATACAGAGCAAAATATTATTTTAATTTTTTATTTATAAATTAAGTGTTAATTTAATTTTATTACTGTTTAAGAGTCTCAATTTCGTCCTTTTTTTCAGTCTAACCAATTTAGTTTTTTTCGTTTATTAGTGTGCGCTTAAATTAACGGATTATCAAAATTGATTTTGATTTAACATAAGTTTATATAATTATGATTTATATTTAGATATATATATTTAAAAATTAATTTTTATTATTTATATAATTTATCTAATGCAAAAATAATTTTTGTAATTTTTTTACAAATGAGGTTTAAAGAACAAATTTGATTTTAAAAAAATATCAAACATCAAATTAAACAAAATATTTGTTAGGCTGACCCTGTATACCCAAAAACTTTTAAACTTTTAAACCAAACATACTATAATTTATTCTCTCAATTTAATTATTTACTAATATAAATGTTACTATATGTAGTCTAAATTTAATTAAAAATAAATAATCAAATAAATTAATTTTTATATTATTAAAAAATTTAATTAAAATTAAAAATTAATTACAAAACTAGTTGAGATTAAAAATTAATAAAAAATTAAATTTTAAATCAACGTAAAGTACCAAAATGATGATAACTTCTCTGAATAGTCGTGATGCTGGTTACGTGGCAGAAAGATGAAGACGTGTACTACATAGCATGGCTTTAAACTTAAACTTGATTTTCTTTTTTAAAATAATGGTAGGAATATATAAATATATTCAATGATGTGGAGGCAGATTGCACATTCTGTTTGTCTGGGAGGAGCACGTGTGAGGTCACATGGGGGTGTGGAAAGGGGATAAACAAGAGCAAGCAAAGTCATTAGTCTCCTTTGCAACTTGCAGGTTGCTGCGTCAAGGGAATCATGAAAGGATTGTGAGGGCGTTGTGAGCACACCAACACCACCGGACAAAACAATAAAAAAAAAATTATACTTTTTTATCTTTATAATTTTATTTAATTTTAATTTATTTTTTATAATTTAAAATTTTGAAATATGTCCTTACAGTCTGAATAATTTTTAAGTTAATCCTCACATTATATTTTATTATTATTTCTCTATGTATTTGAGTTAATTTTACTTTGTTATTTTTTAAATTAACATAAATCACCTATATTTAGAATTTTCAAATAATATATAGTTAGTTATATAAGCAAAATATTAATAAAATGTTATATTTGGATCCTTGGCATATGAGCATCTAAATTTACTATATTTACGATGATTTTAAAAAATTTAAATTTTTATCTAATAATTTAAATTTTTAATAATTAATAAATAGTTTTTAATTACTTTTTAGAATTTGAACTATTAAATATTTATCTAATAATTTAGATTTTATCAAATTTATTTGTTTTTAAATTTTCAACTTCACTAAATTCATCTCCTAAAATATTATCAATAAGGACTAAATTAAAATATTTATGAATTATAAAGATTCATTTACAAATTTTCAAAGAAAAAAGTATCAAATTAATCCCTTACTTTTATACTTTATAACAATTTGGTCATTTACAAATAATTATGACAAATCAATCTATCAAATGTTTTATTTTATGTAAAATCAATTTCTCATCATTTCAAACAAAGAGATTAATTTTGTATAAATTTAAATTTATGAATGACTGATTTGTCACAATTAATTTATAAGAAACTAAATTTTTACAATATACAAAAGTAAAGATCAATTTTGCACTTTTCTCAAATTTCAAATCACAAGGGAAACAAGATATATATAAGTATTATTTCACAAATTGAAATTTTTTTCAATTTTTTTAATAGTGCATGTTGATACGTACACGAGTTGGTATTGATTGTGTATAATTGAACACAATCATAGAAACTTCATGTGGACATTGAAGTGAAATGGGTAGGCATATTTATAATTTATATATAAGTGCGGCTACAAGGTGTCCCTGTCCTTATCAACAAAGGCAGCGAGAAGCCACGTCTCATGCAGAATCGTGTGGGACCCATACATATATATGTATATATGATTCAAATACACGATTATAAATGGGGGATTATACAAATACGGGACCCACTTTGCTTGCGTAAGCGTACGTATGTACACCGAAGCCCCAACGGATAACGTAGCCATACGTGTTATGTAAAGCCCCAACCAATGACATGGCTATACGTGTATAGTCTACGTGTGGCTATGTACGTGGCTTATGACAGAAGAGTTAGCTTGTTTTTCGAAAAAAAAAGAAAATGGTTATTCATTGGTAAGATGTTATTTAATTTAATCTTTTACAGTATTGTGTTATCAATTGGATATTTCAAATATAAATATTAAAAAATTTATATGCAGTTTATTTATATTTTTGTCATACTGTTATATAATTAAATATGAACAAAGTATAAAATTAGTTTCTACTCTATGTAATAATTTAATTTTTGATAAATTTAAACTTATATAAATTAGTCATTTATAAATTTAAATTTGTATAAAATTAATCTTTTTATTTAAATTAATGAGTGACTAATTTTACATAAAATAAAATTTTTAAATAATTAATTTATCACAATAATTTATTAAAAACTAAATTATCACAAAGCGTAAAAGTAAATAACATATTTAATAATTTTTCAATTAAATATGATAAGTTTGTTTTTTACTTTTTTAATTATATTATGGTATATGTATATTTGTTATAGATAATTATTTTATTTTTAAATTAAATTATCAAACACTTATTATTTTTTTACTGAAAAACAATATAGTAATAAAATAAGGTATTATATATAAGTTTAATTTTATAAATATTTCTTAATTTGATTTCTTATAAATAAAATTATTATTAATTATATTTTTAAGAAATATAAATAACATTATTGGTAATTATTTTACTTGTGAAGCGCTAAAGTAAGTAATATTAATACCTAACAAACTAAAATAATATGATAATTATGCGAGAAATAAGTTCTAAAAAAATTAATAAAAGACTAAAAAGAATAAAAAAGTAATTGTGGTCTTCCATTTTTTTAACCAATGTATCAAAATGGTTTTTTAAAAAGGAAAAGTTAATTAATTTGATTTCTTCAAAGGATTCCATTAATCTTTAAACAACTTTAATATATATTTAAAAATTTTATTTTTAGACTATCAAATTAATTATAAAGTAAAAAACGAAGGACGAAAATTATAATTATCTCCTAAATTAAAATTACTTCATGTGTGGTCTAAACAGCTCTGTATTATATTATTTGTTTAAAATTCGAAGGGGTGAATATTGTATATTCAACATTTGAGGCTTTGAATGGGAACACAATATAGGGTCAACAGCTAGCTAGTTTAGACTTAAATTATAAGTATTTAATTAATGCTGATTAATTAATTGGATTTAACTAACTCCAAGACTATATATTAATCTGTTCATACAGGGCTTTACATAAGTTTATAATAAACAGGCATCAGCTTCTTCAATTTAAATACAACACGGCTCCAATATATTTTTAGCTTCTATAATTTTACAAAATCTTAATTTCAAAATAGACAATATTATTCTTTTAATTTTTTCATGCAACCCAACGTTACCTTCTTGTCGCATCTCAATCTGTAATTTAACATGAAATTAATTATATACTAATTTAGACCAAATTTAGATGTAAATTAATTATATCTAATTGCTTAATTAATTAATTAATTAATTTGGGAAAGAGCATTATGCATTATTGAGCAAGTTTGACCATATTATATATTGCAATGTTGATTTGACTGCATTTCAATCGCTTTAATTTATTTAGAAATATAGTATTTTTTAAGGGTTCTAATAAAGATTTATTTATATATTTTCAAGTAAAATGTTGAATTGTGCAATCGCTTGATAAAAGTCGTCAGACTAATTTTCTTTAATTTTATCAAATTTCCGTAATTAAAAAATTATTGATTTTTGTATTTAACTTTAATATATATTATTAAATTTGCAAAATTATTTAATATTAATCATTCAATCTGCGTATTTAAAGAAAATTACAAAAAATTCTAATCCTTATATATTTATCACAATAATGTAACCATGCAGGGATGCACATTATACAAATTAAGTACTTTCATTTTCATGAACTTGACCTTAAGCAAGAATGTAATTATTAATTTTAGTATTTAACTTTAAATGTAGATTGTTAAATTTTTATATTTATTTAATATTAATTGTCTAATTTACATATTTATAAATAAATATAAAAGATTGAATACTCGTATATTTCACGCAATAGTATAACCATCCAAGTAGAATTGATCATCAGACTAAGTTTTTAAAATTTGTGTTTGAATTCAAGCTCAAAAAAACATCTGATTCCATATTTTAATTAGTTTTTTTTTATTTAGAATTTTATCCAATTTGTTTGAATCTAACTTATCATGTCTATTAGATTTTTTTAAATAATGATCATATCATTTTATTAATTAGGACTTTGAATAAATAATATAAATAATAATTATTATTACGTCTACATCCAAGCATGCACAATATACAAATTAGTTACTTTCAATTAAGTTATTGACAGTATTCATGAACCTGGCCTCCAGCAAGAACGTAGTTAAGGTTTGGTTTATGAAAAGAGTACATAATTGGTAATCTATTTTTATATTTTATGTTAATTTAATATCTTACAAATTAATTATGACATATTAGTTATTCACAAATTTAAATTTATGTAAAAATAGTCTCTCATAAATTTAAATTTATATAAAATTAGTTCATCTATTTGTATAAATGAGATATTAATTTTATATAAAATAAAATTTCTTATAAATTAATTTATCATAATTATTTGTGACAAACTAATTTATTACAAAATGTAAAAATAAGAAATCAATTTGATAACTTCTCTTTGATTTAATGTTAATTATTAACTACACCGAAAAAATAAAATAAATCACTTAAATTCAAAATCAATGAACGGCAACATATTCCACCTATTCACTGTATAATTGTAGATTCATGAATGTGGGCACAAACGAGGAAGTGCAGGGGGTTAATTTATCTTAAATATATATTAGAGTAATAATAATATTTATGAACTTCAAAACATTATATTACACAGAAATCAAATTAATTTGATAAAAATTATTAATTTTAACTAATAAAAATGAAATATTCAATGAAAATATTATTTATATTAATAATTATTACATTATAATTAAATTTATATATTATCATCGATTAATTAATCATGTAATAGACTTTATTTAAGTTTAGAATTACAAGTAAAATAAATAACATAAACATCTTCCAAATTTTGTTAAAATTATACTAACCTCTCTTTTGTTGCAAAAAAATTATATAATTTTTAATTAAATTATACACTTTTTATATTATTATTATTATTATTATTATTACTCATTATTATATAATAATTCATAATATTTTTCCTTATTAAAATTGAGTTGAAAAACACTCAACCTGAATATGAGTAGGCCTAATATTTGTTCTATTATTAGACTTCTGTAACTATACTATATTATTATTAATAACTTATCATGTACTAGTTATGATTTAATTGAACAATTAGATAACAAATATATAAATAACTGTATTCAAATCTTAGCTTATTTAAAAATAAAGGAGAAATTCGTATAATTTCAATAATATATATTATTTATATTAATGCATAGCGTAGGTGGTGTGGTGCAGGTCTAGAAGAGGTGGAAATGCTAAGAACAATGCGTATTCAACGGCACCGTTTGGTACATTGGTGTCCCCCTTTCCACGCCCCCACTGCTTCCCCATTTCACGCCCATCTCCTTGTTGTTGTTTTTTAATTATTGATTTTATAAAAAAAAAAAAAAGGAACTATTTTCTTTCCTACTTGCATTTTTGTTTTTTTTTTGGTAAATGTTTCAATTTAAAAATCTTATTTGTAAATATATTTTTAATGTCGTCCTTATATTTTTTGGTTGTCCACAAACTAATAAGAGAATATAACCGTATTCTTATTCAATTTATATAAGCACTATAATAAGTCTCTATATAACATTTTTAACTTCGCAAAATTAAAAAAATTTATGGACTCTGTTAACTTATGCAAATTTTGGCATATGTTAAATATGAATTTACATCTTCAGAGTTTGAGGTATTTAAAAGTGTAATTGTATAGTAAAATAGATGATTTAAGGTTTAAAGTTTAAATTTTAGAGTTTAATGTAATTGCATACAAACAATCTCGCTTGTTCAGTGTTTGATCTGTTACAAGATTATTTTGTTTTTCAAAGCCCAAATTATCTAGAAATAAGAAAGATGTTTTTTTACTTTTAATGAACTGTTAATTTTATATAAAAGTTTTAAGCATAAATTATTGCAAATTTATCATTTTGGTTCCTTATTAATTGAATGTCTAAAATAGTTATTCACTTATTAAAAAATATTATATATATCTTTTCACATTTCAAACATTTATCAAATTTTAAATCAAATGGACTAAATTTTTTTTTTTGAAAAATAAGAGATAAAATATGATATTTTTTAATGAGTAAAATATTATTTTAAATATTTAAATAAATAAAAAATTAAAATAATAATTACAAATTTTACGAGTAAGATGATTAAAATATTATATACTTAGAGTGTGTTCCTTGAAATATAAACTTTTATGAGTGGCAAACACGAAAAATATAATTTTCCTTTTTTAATTATTTAATTTATGTAATGCAAGGACCATTAAATATTAATTGCTATATCTTTGGAGGTAGCTAGCTGGGTGGGAGGCAAAAAGGGTACCTCAAAATTTAGCTAGGGAGCAACGTGTTGGGGTTCTCACTCCTTTCATTTTTCATGGAGCACTATCCGTTGATTCTTTGACCACAACATTTATTAATTTACTTCACAGTTCTTCACTATTATTATTAGTATTTGCCACTTGAGCATTATTTTTATATGAATGTTGCCCAATAATTAAGGCCAACTATCATTGTCATTATGTACCAATAGATGTTGTCAAAGAGTTTAGTGTCCCTTAAATTAGGTTTCATATTTGATATTTATCTTATATAGAAAGTGTAACATTATAAGAGTTACTTTTAATATTGAGTCTACTAATGTTTGATTCTTTTTATCAATAATTTTGTTAAAGGAAAAAATTTATAAATAGTTCAGTATATTTATTTTATTGTCCAAGAAAATAATTATTTTAATTTTTTACTTTTACTTTTGACATTTGATTGTTTATAAATTTATAATGTCAAAATAGTCTTTTATAAATCTTAAAATTGTAGGAACAATATAGTCATTCACATGTATAATATAAGATGTAAGGGCTTGTTTAGAAGATTTTAGAACTTTTTTAAAAATCATTTTGACATTGCAAATTTATGGTGGGTCAATTTGACATTAATACAAAAAGTGGAGGGACCAAATAGTTATTTTCAATACTATTCTCTGATTAAAATATAAAAAGTATATGACGACATATGTGTAATTTTTGTAAATAATTTTATAAATTTTTAATTAAATTATACAATTTGTTGTTATTATTAATTAATCACATTCTTGTTAAACTAAAAAATTTAATAGCAAAAATGTACAATAACTGTACCCAAATCTAATTATTTTTGTTCAAATATATATGTCATTATCTTATGGGATGTTGATCAATTTAATCAAAAGCTCCTAATTAGCTATAGAAAAATATAGTTTTAGTTCTTCACTTTTCGCCTAAAATTAATTTGGTCATTTAAAAATAAAAAATATTAAAATAATTTTTCAAAAATAAAATTATTCAGAAAATATATACCTTTTAAAGATCAATTTAGTTCTTTATTAGGGTCACATCCATTACTCTTTTATCTTTAAAAGATTATTTTTATAATTTTTTTTTAGAGGACCAAACTAGTATTTTAATTGACGGTGAGGAATTAAAATTATTTTTTTTATTAATTAAATGTCTTTTATGGGATGCCTTGATGGCTTAGAAGGATGATACTCTAATTAATTAAGAATGAAATGTTAACCGTTTCTATTATTTTAATTAACAATATGGCAATTATTAAGTTGTCACAAATAATTAATTTTGCCACAATTTAAATATTTCGATATGATTGAAGTATGAAATAATATTAAATGTCTTAGAATGAATAGTTATTTCAAGACATAAAGATATTAATCTCACTCCCTTTTTTCTTTTCAGTGAGATGGATCACTCATTTAGTGAAACGTCTTTAAGCAGTTAAAACAAGTCAGAGAACTACAAATATTTCAGTTACTCATTCATTTCATATAGATACAATAAATGAATGGTTTAAATTCGAGTTGTTTATTTAAAATTTACATGTCCTACTTGCCAGGCTTAATATATGAATTGTTTGTTCAATATATGTGTGTGTATATATATATATATATATATATGTATATATAATTTCTAAAAAGTTATATTGTTAGTCTGTATAGTTTCACCTGATTTTTAAGTTGGTTCTTATAGTTTAAATATTTCTTATTAAGTTCTTAAAGTTGATAAAATTTTTAAGTTAATCCCCACTATAAAATGTTGGCCTATATTTTGATATATATATATATATATATATATATATATATATGCATATATATATGTATCAGTTAATTTCATTTTATCATTTTATTATTATTTTACTAACTTGAATTTTACCTATTCAGAGTGTTAATTAAAATAGTAAATAATAACATATATTAACAAAATTTAATAGAATATTGTAAAATTTTTAATTTTAGGGATTAAATTAAAATATTTGTAAACAGTAAGAATTTGATTACAAGCTTTTAAATTATAGGGGCCAGATTGAAAAATTAAATTAAAAGTATAGGGACTGAAAGTAGAACTTTCTCTAATTTCTATTTCAAGAACATTATTCTTTTATCCCACCATATATAATAACATGATTCATTTGCTTTATATATAAAAACATACACAAGCCTATACTTTACATATGCTTCTTATATATATATATATATAGATAGATAGATAGATATATATATATTTGTTTATCAGTCGGAGAAAAAGTGTTACATAGACCTATAATCTCTGGCTGACAAATTTGAGTTTTTTCAAAATCTAAAAAATAAGGTTAAAATGCAAAGATTTTTTAATTTATAGGAATGTATAATATAATTTTGTAACTTAAAATTTGATCATAGACATCGTACTTTTAATTTTGTGTTGCAATCTTATTCATTTTTACATCTAAACTTTTATTATCCAAGTAGCTAACCAGAATGTTTTTCTATAAGTCCTTGTTTATTTGTTTGTCACATAGATTTTTTTAAAAAATTTGATGACTTTTAAAAACGAGAAAAAGTATAAAATTAGTTTATTATTTTTATATTTTATTACAATTTGATTTATTATAAATAAATTGTGATAAATTTATTTTTTATAAATTTAAATTTATATATAATTATTTTATTTGTTTGGATTACTAAGAAATTAATTTTATATTAAAATAAAATTTTTTAAAAAGTAATTTATTATAATTATTTATAAAAATTAAATAATTATAAAATATAAAAATAAAGAAACGATTTGATTTTTTTAAATATATTTAAAATTTTAGACAAAGAAACTAACCAAAAAAAAAAGTTATGTTATATAAATTAAAATTTAAAAATTATTAGTTAATTATTAGCATTAATGTAATAACTTGGATAGTTCCTTAAAAAGGGGTTGACATCAAAATGACAAAAAACCCGGACCCACTGAACCAGACCGTATGTAAAGAAAGGTGCATGTATGACAGGTGTGTGAAAAACTGAAAATGCAGTTATATTTTATTTTTGAATTTTTTTGACCAATCAAACAGGAAGGGCTTTCTGGTAATTTCGCATACCACCGAAACGAACCCTAACAAATTCTTCAATTTTCCCCCAACCCGGATCTTTCGCGACCCTGTTTCAGACAATTTTTCTTCCGCACAGGGCCAAAAGTCACTTCTCTCCAAGTTTATTTAAAAATTATTTTTTAAAAAAAATTTTGCTATATTTCTCTTTCTCTCTGTCTCTTTCTTTCTTTCTTGTCCAAAACTCATCGCTCTGGTTTTACGCCGGTTGGCACCTGAGGCCGCTCTTCCCTCCCATTATAACTCAACACCTGCTCATCTCAACCACCGTCTCTCTCTATGTTTGCTCTTTCATCTTCTCTTTTCATGGATTCTTTCTTCAACCCTCGCTCTCTCTGTGATTGATCATCACAGTACAGTGAAGCTTCTTCATACATGCTCCTAACTGAGCCTGCATGCATTGTGCTTGTAGAGACTCTTGTTGGAAGCAATTTACTCTAACCATTATGCTCATAGTGTGCTCGCACGCGCACCCCTCCATTAATCCCGCTCGCATTTGAAACTGACCTGCTGGGTCTTTGCTAGCTAGCTAGCTAGTGATTATCGTACCTCCTCCTGTGGAAATACTGTTCGGTTTGTTTATTTTTTTACGCCCGCTTAGTGGACTGGCTTTCAGTAACGTTTAAGTTTATAGGTGATTTCAGTTTTGGGCTTTTATTGTGCACAGTGTATAGCTTATCTGTCTTGGTTATCTTTTGTTTGTTTCTTGAGAAAATCTGTTTATATAAACGGGCGATCTGTGCGTGCCGTTCAGATTGATTTGAAAGGTCAAAGCAAACAATGGCTCGGGCTAGTAACTGGCTATCGTTTTCGTTGTCGCCGATGGAAATGCTGAGGTCTACCAACTCCCAGTTTGCACAATACGACAGCGCGGCTGCTACTTCTCAGTACTTCGTCGATAACTTCTATGCCAATGGTAACTCCATCTGTAAACGACTCTATATATTACTGGCAATCAGTTCTAGCTTCGTCGATGACTGGTTTATTTGATTTAGTTCTTCTGAGAGTTCGATAGCTCTACGGTATTGGATTTCGTTCACTGTATATCTGGCGTGCGAATAATGAACGCAAATCTCTGTAACTCGTGAAAAATCTCCGTGACTTTCATTCTTCTTTTTGTTTGATTGGGAAACTGTGATTTCTGCTTGGAAATAGAAGATTTCATTCCTTATATACGTGTTTGTCTCGGTTTCCGAAGTTCTAATGATGACCTCAATCGTGGCTGACTACAATGAGCCAGAGGTCGCAGTTGGTGCAGTTGGCCGATGGAATGTTGTTAAATCTCTGGTCCCAAATGGGATCGATAAATCGGGTTAAGGAATGGAAGTAACTAAATGCTATTATTCTTCTTTCCTCATCTTTTTGTCAATCAAACATAATGAACTGAGTTGTATAATTATTATTATTATTCTTTTTCTTCCGAAACTTAACTTTCATGGGTTTTGGCTTCGATGTTGTAGGCTGGACAAACCCCAAGCCCCAGGTGCTGTACACCGAAGTAGAGCAAAACCAAAGCAAAGATAGCCAAGCAGCACAGAACATGGTGGAATCTTCATATCTCACGGGCTTCATAGAACCCCAGAATCAGAACCAGCCAGTGCCAAAACTGGAGGACTTTCTGGGTGATTCTTCAGCCATGATGCGTTACTCCGATAGCCAAACGGATACCCAAGATTCGTCGACCCTGACCCATATATACGACCACGGGTCTGCCTACTTCAGCGACCAGCAGGATCTAAAAGCAATTGCTGGGTTTCAAGCTTTCTCTACCAACTCGGGCACCGAAGTGGATGACTCGGCCTCCATCGGCAAAACTCAGGCTACCTGTGGCGAGTTCGCGGCTCACTCGATTGAGTCGTCCGGGAACGAGGTGGCCTTCTCAAGTGGTGCGACGAGCACTTTGTCCCTCGGTGTCACACAATGTTCAGATCAGAAAGCCATTGTTCCCGTGGATTCCGATAGCTCAAAGAAGATCGCCGACACTTTTGGCCAGCGAACTTCAATTTACAGAGGAGTCACCAGGTAGTACTATTTCATTTGAGATTGCTTGCTCTATTTTCTCGTAAATTTGTGTTGTTTTTAGCACCCATCATTCTTTCTTTGTTTTACTTATGAGCCTTTTCTTTTCCGCTAAAAGCCCTTTTTGGCGTGTTGGGAGTGACCAGCTCTTGCAAGTTGGTTTCTCCTCGGTGCTTATTTTCTTGATTACAGTTTAAACTTTTCTTGTTTTTCTAGATTATTGTTTAAACTTTAAAGCAGGCAAAGTCATAAATTTGGGCTGTATTCGCATATATTTACAATTAATTTCTGCGGAGATGCAGACACCGATGGACGGGTAGATATGAAGCGCATCTCTGGGATAACAGCTGTAGAAGAGAGGGTCAGGCGAGGAAAGGGCGGCAAGGTACATTTCTGATTTCTCTCTCTCTCTCTCTCTCTCTCTGTGTGAATATTTTATAAAATTTAAAAAATAATAATAAATTAGAAAAGAGGGATCTGTAAAGTTGAGAGGAGGCTTGCATGCATCGAGTATTAATGGGTTTGTGATGTTAGGACACCTGGGTTTCTTTCTCATCAGTCTTTTTATGATTGACACTGATGGCATATACATGTACTATATTGCTAGTACTAATTATTTCGTTGTCCTACAATTTCTTTCGATTGATTGATTTGATCCGATGTGCCGCCATTTAGGCTATGTGGGTTGGCTTTCTTGTCTTAGGCCGATCTCTCTTCCCTGTTCACCCCATCTTCCTTCAAGAGACGTGCTGACATCTTAGAGCGAAATACTGTTAGCCTGATAGATATCTTCTGAGTTGGGCTTTAACTTTTGCTTTTGCTTTCTCATTCGCCAGCGAAAGCTGGGTTTGACCACGCCACCCATATTGAATATTGTACTTACATAGATGGTGTGCCCACTGTTAGAGGAAAGCTTATCGACAGTGGGTCTGGTCTCTCTCTGATAGTGTCCTATTGATTCTGCGACATACTCACGGGATTTCTTAGATCTTGAATTGCAGAGACTAACGACATAAAATATTGGAAGTCTCTTTTCTTGAAGAAAATGAATAAAAAAGGGAAAAGTATTATTTATGTCTGTAATATATTTAATGAGAAATCGGCAATTCGGCGTTTTTTTCTTCCGCCGATTTTAGGTGGATGGGACATGTCTTTGACTATAGTCTAGCGGGATTATATTTTTGGTTACAATCTCATTAAGTCAAGCCCCTCTTCCAGCTTCCCAAAGATGCAATCAATATTGAGTCGATAAGTGTTGAATAAATTGAAAATGTTAGTACAATAAAAAATAGGAATTGATTTGTTATTGCACTGAGAAGAGAGCGTGGAGCACACGGATCTCATCTTGTGTACAGTGGTTTTGGAAGAGGTGGAAAATATAAAGATAAAAAAAGAAAGGGGGGAAAAAGTTGCTTCTGCGCATGCACCATTGCATTTGCATGCACATTGCTTTTCTGTTGGTCATTTGAATTTTTAGATTTCTAAAGTAAATTTTGGCAGAAAATTTTGACCATTCCTTATGCTGATATCGATACTTTTGGCTTTTCCTTTACATGGAACCTGGATTGGTGCATTTCTGGCTGTCATTCGTATTTTTGACTCTTCCTACAGTTTATTTGGGTAAGAAATTTGCAGTCGCTTTCATTCCAGATTGATTCCAAATCTATTCCAAGTTTGATATTGCTGTTTTAAATAGATGGTTTACTAATTGCCATGGATTTTTTTGTCTATCAGGTGGATATGATAAAGAAGAAAAGGCCGCAAGGGCTTATGATTTGGCAGCTCTAAAGTACTGGGGCCCCACTGCTACTACCAACCTCCCTGTATTACTCACTTCGTATATTCTGTTTTGATTTATGATAGTTACCTATGTGCATGAAACCATATATAGCTCTACACTTGTCTCTTAGGGGAGGGGCCTAAAGAATGAGGGAATTTTTACAACGATTTTAGGTTCATACATAAGTGCATGCAAACATATATACTATGCTACTACGAAACCTGTTTGGTATCAAATGAATATTCCTTTACTTGGTCCATGAGAATTTGTTGTTCGAATGCCAAGAAAGTGCGTACAAGATTTTCCCAAACAGTGCACGATGGTATTTGGAGGGTTTTATTGTTTTGTTTGGAGGTTGAGAGGGTTGTATAACCATGAACATTTTAGTATGTTGCGATATATTTTCTACGTAGAATAAGAACTGGGATGTTGCATGGACCAGAATATATTTGTATCACTTAGCATCACTTAGCAAAGTTGTTTCCTCTTAATTCTCAGGTTTCGAATTACACAAAGGAATTGGAGGAGATGAAACATGTAACAAAGCAAGAATTTATTGCATCACTGCGAAGGTTTGCCTGAGTTAGCCTACTAAACTGTTTCTACCATATTCTGTAATGCAGCAAATAAAAATTGCCCTTTCACATCCATGCAGGAAAAGTAGCGGTTTTTCCAGGGGAGCTTCTATATACAGGGGTGTAACAAGGTTTGGAATTTAAACATTATAATAATTTACTGATGCTTTCTAGTTGTTACTACTATGGGTGTCATATTCCCTTTTGATCCTGTAGGCATCACCAACAGGGTAGATGGCAAGCAAGGATTGGCCGTGTCGCAGGGAACAAAGACCTGTACCTTGGAACATTCGGTAATTTTCAGCTTCTGCTTTTTGCTATATTGTGACGAAATATGATTCATTTTGAGTAGAAGGTCAAGCTAGATCTTTTATTGGTGACAGCCACTGAAGAGGAAGCAGCAGAGGCATACGATATTGCAGCCATAAAGTTTAGGGGTGTGAATGCTGTGACCAACTTTGAAATGAGCAGATATGATGTTGAAGCCATCATGAAGAGTTCTCTTCCCGTAGGTGGGGCAGCAAAACGCTTGAAGCTTTCCCTTGAATCAGAGCAGAAAGTAACTCTGAACAACAATAACAGTCAGCAACTCCAATGTACGAACATGAGTAGCAGCATCAACTTTTCACCCATTCAGCCTGTTGCTTCCTCTTTCCCTTGTGGAATTCCGTTTGATCCTGCAACTGCATACTATCACCCCAGCCTCTTCCACCATTTTCATCCTTCCAACGCTGGCACTGCGGAGTCTGCTGTATCTAACCATTCTGACATCTTTCTCTGGCCTCAGCATCAATCATATTGACATGATCAAGTAGTAGTTATCTATGCTAATTTCCTGTTTCTGTTAACAAAGCAAAAGCTAGAATAGTGATCTCAGGCACAATTCAGCTGACCCGCCTCTGAGTTCTGACCCCTCTAATTTATCTTTAACTTGGAAGAAAGAAAGGGTAGGAGATTTTGTGTTCCTAAAGGCTAGGAGTCTTTGGTTACAGTAGGAAGCTGGATTATGTAAGTAACTTATCCAAGATGATAAATGTTATGTTGTTAAACATCATTGCACTAGAATTTCTGAATGCACAACTTGCAGGCGTAGTATTGTCTCCTTTCTATCATTACGCAATTTCTACAATTATATAATTGTGCAGAAACGTTAGTAAGTTTCACGTTTTGTTTATAAAATATTCTAGTTTGATTACAAACAAATAAACACAAATAAATAAATGTGTGTATATATATATATATATGTATATATATTGTCCATGATGTTGCGTTGTCTTCTCATAATCATAATTTTAGTCACAGAAATATATTAGACGCATCTGATTGACACTGAAAGATGGCAAGAACTTGTTTAAAATTGCACTGCTGAGTTTTTTCTTCAAAAAGGAGAAAGACAAGAAACTCTTGTCATGCACGATTTGTACATTGCATTACGACTCGAAATGCTTGGTGTCAGGCCTAAATACGAGTGAACTATACTGCCTCTTAGGAGTTCGCAAAATGGTATCTTGCAAGCTTGGAAAAAGAAACAAGCTTGTGAGTGACATTGGCTTTTAACTGAAGAAAAACAAAACAAAAGCGTACCGAAGATAACATTCTACAGCTTCAACCCCTAAAATGCAAGATAAAAGAGCAAAGAATAAAGAGCACAAAAAAGAAGAAGCATGGAAGTTTGATCACTCCATGATTAGTTGCCTGTGACGACTGAGATCGTTGAGGTAATTGGAGCAAGTGTAGTCCTCAAGGTCACAAGCATCCAACAAGAAGGATCTTGTGGCCATTGACTTCTGCCTCATTTCCACAGGTCCCTCTTCCCCCTTCAGCATCTGCACTACCTGTACTTCCCCATACCCAATGCTTCATGTCAGCTTATTATTATAGCCTCGATATAACTTATTATCAAATTATTATTTTGGTCTGAGTTAAAGAGATTATAGATGATAATGATTTCAAATGGAACCAGAAGAAGCAATTTCCAATCATTAGATGACCCTTTTTGGTAAATAAACATTTGAATAAGGGACCAAAATAATAATTTAGCGATAAGTTAGGAACAAAAATCATATTTTTCTCTAAATTTTTGTGTACCCCATAACTACTCCTTGAAGAGAAATTGAAAAGAAAAAGATAATTTCCCTAAATACCATTTTAGTCATAATTTATTATTGTTATTTTGATCCCTTATTAATTTTATTTTCTAAAAAATTCTGACTGATTGAAAGTTGTCACTTTTCGGTCCTCTACATGAATGAATAAGATTTCATTTGAGAAACTACGTATGATAATAATCTCAAAAGTGAAAAGTTAAATATTACAATTTTCAATTAATAAAAAATTATTTTAAAAAATAAAATGAGTGAAAGATTAAAATAATAATTTAGTGATAAATCAAACACCAAAATGATACTTTTACAAAAAATTATAATAAAAAGGCAATAGCCGTAATTCTGGTTACCCGATTCATGAGTGGGCGTTTGGAGGGAGTGTGGTGAACACACAAGGAAGCCGTAGCCATGGCACGCTTCATTTCTGTGGAATCGTAATCATCTTCTAATCTCGGGTCTGCTAGTTCCTTCATGTTGTTCGCGTCCAGTAGTGTCTTTGCCTGAACACCACAGTCACACCTTCATTCACAATTTATATCAAGTATATAAAAATATATATTATTTTTTATCCCTTTTAAAGGTAAAAGTATGTATATATAAATAGGATTTAATTTACAAATTATAGAAATTAATGATTGCGTTGGGCCGCTCCAAACTAAATCCATTGGGCCTTAAAGATTCTTCCGATTTGGGCTGTTGGGCTAGTCCAATGGGCAGTGACCTAATCCACAAACATGTCTCACCATGAGCAAAACTTCACTTTCAATTATCCCTAACATTTCAAATTTTATCGTCGGCATCATGTCATGTACGTATTCATTCTTACAATAATTAACGTTGGAAATTCTTTTAAAGTCTAAACCTTAAAACCCTAAAATTATAAGAGATAAAAGTTACTAAGCCTTACCCAGATCACGAGACTTTGTCTACTGTCAGAATCAACGGCACGACGACCTGTGACGATCTCAAGTAACAAAACCCCAAATGCGAAGACGTCGGTCTTCTCATCCACAACTCCATGCATGAAATACTCTGGAGCCAGATAACTGTACGCATTGATGCAACCATTGCATTAGAATTTTTTTTTTTTAAAATGATTGTACTAAACGAAAAAAGAAAAAAAAAGAAAAAAAGAGCCAATAATGCTGGAATTAGTACTAACCCGAATGTGCCTTCTATGGGGAACACGACATGATGGTCCCACTTTTCTGGGAGCCACTTAGCCAATCCAAAATCTGAAATCTGCAGTTCATCGCACAAGCAACATTCATTGCATAGTATGCTGGTAAAGAATCTAACAAGAAGTTTAATAGTGGGTAAAATATCATTAGGATCACTTATTTTTAATTCAAATTTAATTTGATCATTTATTCTTTTGTTCACTCTTAATTTGATCTCTCACTTTTTTTATTATCAATTTAGTCTATCATTTATTGTAATCATTCTTAGTTTAATTCTTCAATTTAATTTAAATTAAATGTTTTAATATTTATATTAGCGAAAGACTAAATAAATAATGAACTGATAAATGAAAGATCAAATTGATAATAGATGAATAAATGATATGTCAATAAAAATTTATGAGGTACTATATGGAGACTAGACCCTAGGTTTTAATTGAAATTTGAACTATATGTGTTGTATAAGTTAAGGATTAAAGTGTGACTGAATTGAAAAGCAAGTGACTAACTTAAAAATGAAAATTAATAAGGCACTTGAGAATACACTAAAATGATATTTTTCCGGGTTCAATAATCTACGGAACCAAAAGTACCTCGGGTTCATAGTTTTCATTGAGCAATATGTTGGAGGCCTTGATGTCTCTGTGAATGATTCGTCTGGGGCATTCATGATGGAGATACTGCAATCCCTCTGCTATTCCAACGGCTATCTTGAACCTTATCTTCCACTCCAGCTTCTCCGAATCTGAAATATCCATGCATGAGCTAAAGTAAAAGAAGAAAATTTTGCGAAGAAGAAGATAGGAATTATGTGAAGAGAGAGAAAAGAGGCCGAGAAAGGTGAAGCACCGAAGAGGAGAGTGGCGAGGCTGCCATGGGGGGCATAGTGGAGGACGAAGAAGAGGCCCTTGTCGATTCCGAAGCCAAGCAGATGGCATGCGTTTGGGTGGTTGATGTGGGCTATGATTCCCAGCTCTGTCAAGAAGTCTCCAGTGTTGTCTGCGTCGTCCTTCTCTTCGTTCACCAGCTTCTTCACTGCTATGATCTGACCATCTGGTAAGCGTCCCTTGTACACTTCTGCATGCCCTCCTTTCCCCACCAAGTTCTCTGCATGTTCATCCACAAACCCTATGTCACTTTACAACTTCTCTAGGTGGTTTCTTCTAAATTCAATGGTTCCAAATGTGTCATGGAAGATATTTAGATCTAATGATCCTCTCATTCCACTGCAAAACGATCCTCTCCCATTACTGGAGTGGTAATTAAAAGGGATCTGTTTCCCTCTAACTTTAGAAAGTTTAAGTCCAGAATCATATGTGTACAAAAATAAAAAAGAAAAACGAAATTTAGAGGATCCGAACTCAAACATGTATAAGAAAAAAGTAAATTACGTGAATAAAAAAATATGTAAACATGTACATAATTTTCTTTAGTAAATCTAACTTTGATATGCTTATACATTTTTTTTTTAATGAATGACTTAATTTAATTTACTTTTATTTCATAAGGTGGGTTTGACTAAGAATTTGTCTATAAATAAAGATGAGACTATAGGGAAAATCTTAAAAGCTCACTAACTACTCATTGACTTTAGACTATGACATCCAAGTATAATTAGGCAACTAATTGCAATTAAGTTGGATTTTATGGATAACGACAGGTGGCAAAATCAAGTTGAACTTAAGTTTGACTCCAAAATAAAATAAAAAATCTTTGGTTTGCTTCTTATTTATACTAATTGTCTATTCAAGATTACTCAAATGAGGTAAGGAGTGCTACCATTGAACTACTCTTGTTATGTGCTCTAATTTATTAAATCATTTGCTCATTGAATTGTATTTATAATTTACCAAAAGTCCAAATGTTGAATGAACTCAAAAGAGTTAAAACATATTGGAAATTGAGGCAAAATAAGAGACAATTTTCAATTCAGTATATGTAATTTATGGTTTGGTCCAAAAAAACAAAAACGTCTATAGTTGAACGAATGTCTTAGATTAGCTTCGAAAGATTCAGACATGCCTTTTGATCCTTTTACCATATTGAAAACGACAGCTACATAATTAGATTACTCAACAAAGTTACTAGAATAAAATGGAACATACCAACAATTATGACCTAATTTTTTTAAATAGATGTGATTAATAAATAATAAATAAAATGAATTAATTATAAAAAAATATGTAAATATATTAAATGCGCTTATAATGAACTAGGTTTTAAATTGGAGTGTACGAGGAGGCATGGGCTTCCCCTCATGTATACGAAACCACTTTAAGAAGTCGATAGCCAGGGAGAATAGCAAGGTCCAATTATTCGGCCACTTGTATAACTATCTTAA
The DNA here is from genome assembly GCA_037074485.1 of Delonix regia. Lineage (NCBI taxonomy): Eukaryota > Viridiplantae > Streptophyta > Magnoliopsida > Fabales > Fabaceae > Delonix > Delonix regia. The sequence continues at coordinate 14,196,424 of CM073461.1, read as the reverse complement.
AATTCAAAAATTTAAGGGAAAAAATATCGGTTCTTCACTTTTTAATTTAATTTATTATTAATTTTTATTTTAATTTGATCCTTTATTTTCAATCTAATATTAATTTATTTTTAATTAATTTTTATTCTCAATTTAATTCTTCACTTATCTAACCATTCTTATCTTAATAATATATAAATTAACACATTTAATCTCTCACTTATAGTAAAATTTGAACTAAACATGTTAATATTCATATTAGTAAAAGATAAAATTAAGTATAAATTACTAAGTGAGGGATTAAATTAAAAATAAACAAAAAAAAAAGACTAGAGAAAAAAAAATGTGAAAGAGCTCACAAAATGTAGGGCCTTAACTTGAAGTAGAAGCATAAAGTTGATTAAATAAACCATTTGTTCATTATTAATTTATTACGCCTCTTCTATTAAAGGACGATAAAGCATAAAATTGGTTTTTATTTTTATATTTTGTGATGATTTAATTTTTTATAAATTAATAATATTATATTAATTTTTTAAAAATTTAAATTTATAAAAGATTAATTCTTTTTTTTAGATTAATAAAAAATTAATTTTATTTAAACTAAATTTTCTAAAAATTTAATCTATTACCATATATTTATAAAAAGGTAAATTATCACAAAATTTTCGACGTGGATGACCCCACTTGGCCTTATAAGCAGCCCAAAGCAGCAGCATAAGGCACGCCTATGCTTATGAAAGGGTCCCACAACGAAGGGCTAACTGTACCTAGTGCACTATACATGGGGCCAACTATCAGTTTTGAGTCATTTTCCATAGACACGTCACGCGACAGAACCCTAAGTTTTTGGTCTACATTTTTGTGTCCCGCTTCCCAAACTACTGGTTGGGTAGTGGCAATTTTGACCATAACTTTTTTCAGCTAAATATATATCTTATACATTTATGGATAAATATAAGGTATGTGAAAAAATGTATAAAAGTAGTTCTTTATTTCTTTATTTTCTGTGAATATATATATATATTCCACTCTATTCACATAGATTTCATGTTGATACTATTTTTTTTTCATTTTTTTTTTCTCTATTCCACATGGTACAATAATTTAAGAGGGTTTAATTCCTATTATCTCATTTAACCATCTAACTATGTATTTAAAACTAAATGGGACAGAGCCTGCGGTTTTTTGTTGAGCTCTTAAATTGTTCAATTATCTTAAATTTTTTAACAATAATAATATTTCATTTTATGTATTTTTTTAAAATCAAATTATGTAACAATAGATTCAAAAAGATTTATATTTATATTTATATTTAATATTATTGATAAATCTAAAAATTTCAGTCCTTTTTTTATTATAAATAAAAAAATTTAGATATTTTTTATATTTTTGCTGTCAAATATTTATAAAAAAGTATTAATTAGTCTTTACTTTTATATTTTGTAACAATTTGATCCTTCATAATTAATTGTGATAAAATAATTCTTTAAAAATTTTATTTTATACAAAGTTAGTTTCTTATTAATTCAAATAAAATAGTTAATTTTATATAAATTTAAATTTAAAAAAAATTAATTTGTCATAATTAATTTGTGATGGATCAAATTAATACAAAATTCAAAAGAGGATTAATTTTATACTTTTCTCCAAATATTTAATAAAAATTTAAAATAGAAAAAATTTTAAAAATTTTATTATGTGATGTTGTGTTATCAAAATTATATACTTCTTTACAAAAAAGTACAATTATTACGTTTTTTTAAAAACAATTTGACAGTCAAATTTGAATTTTATTTTTTTCTTCAAAAAAGTATCACAAACAAAAATCAAAAGAGGTAAGGAGGTTATGGCATAGTCCGTACCAGGACTGAAATCGTCAGTCGCAGCGGCGAGCTCAGTGTAAAGGAAGTTCTTCCACGACGACTTCGTCGGCAACGATGAAAGATCAATGGTTTCTTCTGCGCTTCGAATCCGAGCTAGTTTCCTCAAGCTCTTCCTCGATATCATATATCCCGACGCGAACAATGGAATCGCCGATAGCCTCCGAACTGAGTTTATCCTCAGCGCGTCCATCACCCCCTTCCACTGCGGCGTGTGCCCATCCCTCCCCAGCGGCGGCCTCTCCGACGCCGACGCCATCATCTTCTCTGGCGAACACGAGCTGCACCCGCTGCTCCGATCTGAGTCCGTACCTTCCAATACGCCTCTCGGTGATGCCTCGTCGTCGCATGTATGCTCTCTTCCTTGGTTACTTCGTGATTCCATTTCTGGTTTTCCCTTCGCCTCTTCCCTTTCTCTCTCTGCTGTGTGTGCGAAAAAAAGTAAGCTTTGTATGATTTAACTACAGAGATAGCTTCTTCCCATTGCAGAGATAACAGGCCAGAAATTGTTTCTGTTTTGAATTTTTGCGCAATTTAAACGCTATATAAACTAATCTGTTGTATGAACAAGAAAGATGAAACAAAGTTGAATCATTTTTTATTTATTTTAAAAAAAAAAACACGCACAGAGGAAACTGGGGAGAGAGTTTGAAAATGTTAACTCTTCATTTGGGAATTGCCTGAGTTTTGTAACGAAAAGAAAAACCCAAGAATGATTTCGGGATTGCACGTACCTACATAATATTTAAACAGTCAAACATGAGAGAAATCTAAAAAAGACAAAATAGGGGAAACAGGGGAGTGACCTTCAAAATGCAAACATTTCATGTCGGAATTGTCAAAGTAGTCTTGTAAAACAACCCGAAGAATGATTTTAGGCAGGAGAAATTTGAATTCTATGTAATCATGACTCATCTAATATCCAAACAAACGAATAGAAGGTAAGTGAAATCGATTTCCATTCCATGTTTGTTTCTAAAACAGAGTCATTCAAAAACAAAGAGAAGAAAAAAACAGGGGAGCTTGCAGGGGAGAGAAGCGAACCTTAAACAGGCATAGATTTCCTGAATTCCTCCGAACTGGAAACCGACTCAGCTCGTACCCACACCTGGAATTTGAAAGAAGGATCACCAATATGATAATTATTAATGAGTCCTTCTCTGAAATTGGTGAGGGTCTGAGACAGACAGACAGAGGAGCCAGATGAGAAGGGCTCGAAATGGAACCAGAAGGGATAAGGGAGAAGAAGGCTTTAAAATAGGTCTGTGCTTGAGAGGTGGTTATTGTTGGGACAGGGGCAATCTAAAACCAGCCTGAGATGATCGGAATTTTTTCTATATTTATACAAGTTTGAACGTTTGTCATTTCTCTGTTTGTTCAGTCTACCCCTTTGGTTTTCGTTTTTGTTTTCATTTTTTATTTTTATTTTTTTCCTTTATCCTTTGTTGGTGGGTTGACGTTGTTTACAGTCTCTAACTATTTTGTAATGACCAAAACATGATGCTGATGATGGAATCTCTGCCTTCGGTTTTCGAGATCGTCACTTTTGCCGCAACAAACGCATATATAACATCCAGCGAACCTGAACGAGATTAACTAATAAAACATCAACACTAATACATTCTTTCTTAGATAAATTATATCTTTAATCCCTAGTTTCATTTTATTTCATATTTGATGCTCATAGTTTAAAAAATTATGACAACTTCTAAACATTTTTTAATTTAATTTTTATTACTATTCTTTTCACATGTTTTATAGAAATCCTACTGTTAATATTCATTATTATATGTATCTAAAGGCTTGTATTGAAAATTAAATCATTGAAATTGGTAAATTTAAAAAAATAAAATTGGTGAAAATTTAAATTCTTAAATTAATGGTCAAGATGTATTGACACATAGATCAAACGGACCATATGGTAACTAAAAAATAGTTTAACAAGACAATTGATGCGAAACCCTAAGATTGTGAAGAATTTGAAACTCTTAGAACATATATTATGACAAGAATATGGAATAAAATGAACCCCCAATGACAAATACAAATAGAAATGCAAATGATAGGTTGATTAAAAATAAAAATAAATTCATCTCAAGAGATCACCTTGGTAAGAATTAGTTCTTGTTGCAATAAAAGAAGACAAGCTATCCTCTCCTAAAGAACTCTGGCCAAGCCAAAATGAAAATTAAAATATTTCTTTGATAGAATGAAACTTGATGTCTTACAAGGTTGAGACTCAAATCTTTTTATAAGTTTCAAACTCCCTAAGAAATTCTAATTTCCAAATGCAACCTTAGACCCCCAATAAGTTGGGTTAAATGAGGCTAAAAATAACTTTAGACATAAAATAGAAGCCAAATATATAACCATATACATTCTATGCCTAAATTAATTATAATGTAGTCCAAAACACTTATTTTAGTAGCAATATTTTTGGAGGATATAACTCAAACGAATTGGGCCTTATTTGGGATGGACATGACTTGGATGAATAACTAGGGTTTCCTTCTTTAAGCACAAGCCGTCCAAGTGATTTTCTTTTGCATTCTTTAAGAATTTTGCTACATACATTTGCAACAATTCCTTGAACTTCTTGGCTCTCAGTCTTGTAATTGGACCTGATGAAAAATTCATATCATCATTCAAGCCATTGCACCTTTTGACATCTATGCTCACATCATTTTGTCCTTCCTCAAAAAGATTTGACCTTAAATCTGAATCAAAATCAAATGGAGAAAGATAAAAAATATTGAAAGTGGCACTTACATTGTACTCACCTGCCAAATCTATTTTGTATGCATTGGTATTGATCCTTTCCGACACTTAAAATGGTCAATCATCCCTTGGATTAAGTTTTGATTTTCTTTGCTATGGAAACCTCTCCTTTCGCAAGTGTACCCAAACCCAATCTCCTAGTTGAAAAATAACTTGCTTTCGACCTTTATTGGCTTTTTGAACATACATGCGGTTCTTTTTTTCAATTTGCTCACGTGCTTTTTCGTGCATTATTTTAACCATTTTAGCCTTCTTCTTTCCATCTAGGTTAGCAATTTTACTCAAAAGCAAAGGCATCAAATCTAATACAGTTAATGGGTTAAAACCATACACAATTTCAAATGGTGAAAAACCTATGAAAGAATATACAACTCGATTATATGCAAACTCAACGAATGACAAGCAATCTTTCCAAGTTTTTAAATTCTTTCCCACAATAACACACAACATTGTTCCCAATGTCCTATTTACCACTTCAGTTTGGCCATCAGTTTGTGAGTGGCATGCAGTGGAGAATAAAAGTTTAGTACCAAGCTTTCCCACAAGATTTTCCAAAAATGACTAAGGAACTTAGCATCCCTACCCAAAACTATGGTTCTTGGCACACTATGAAGTCTAACCACTTCCCCTGAAGAAAATGTTAGCAATGTTTGTTGTATCATCTGTTTGTTGCATCAACTACAACAAATATGCTGTCTCTACTCCTTTTGGTTCTAGGTAGTCCTAATACAAAATCTATTGATATGTTAGTCCATGGTTCAGTAGGGACAGATAAAGGTGTATACAAGCCATGTGGCATAGATTTGGACTTAGCTTGTTTGCATGTGATACATTTAACATAAACTCATTCGACATCTTTTCTTATATTTGTCCAACAAAAATGTTCAATAAGCATGTCTAAAGTCTTTTGAACACCAAAATGTCCCATTAGCCTACCACCATGTGATTCCCTAACAAGCAATTCTCTAATTGAACATGTAGGAATGCATAGTTGTTTATTTTTAAAGAGAAATCCTTCATGCCTATAGAACTTGTTAAATGCAGCTTGTTCACAAGCTTGATACACATCACCAAAATCAAAATCATTGCAATACTATTCTTTTAAATGCTCAAATCCAAGTAGGTTAGAGCTAAATATAGAAATCAAAGCATACCTTTTTGAAAGTGCATCAGCTACCACATTGTCCTTCCCATGTTTGTATTTGATCACGTAGGGAAATGTTTCTAAATATTCCACCTATTTCGCATGGCTCTTGCTTAACTTTCCTTACCCTTTCAAGTATTTTAGTGATTGGTGATCACTATAAATGATAAACTTTTTAGGCAGCAAGTAATGTTCCCACACTCCAAGATCTCTCACTAAGGCATAGAACTTTTTATCATAAGAGGACTAATTTAGAGTTGGTCCACTCAACTTTTCATTGAAATATGTAATGGGTTAGTTTTCCTGCATCAAAATAAGCACTATACCAATCCTAGAAGCATCACATTAAATCTCAAAGGTTTTAGAAAAATTAGGTAGATGTAAAATAGGTGTAAAATATAATTTGTTCTTGAAAGTGTTAAAAGCATCTTCTTGTTCCTTTTCCTATTTAAATCCAACACTCTTTTTGAACAATTTCATTTAGTGGGGTGACAATAGTAGAAAAATCTCTAATAAATCGCCTATAGAAACTTGCCAAACCATGGAAACTCCTAACCTCACTAACAGACTTACGTGTTGGCCATTCGTGGATAGCATTCACCTTTTCAAAGTCAACCTCAACTCCTTTCAAACTCATAATAAAACCTAAGAATGTTACTTTATCCATACAAAAAGTGCATTTATTAAGATTTGCATATAATTTTTTCTTCATAAGCACATCCAAAACAACTCTAATATGCAGGGTATGTTCATATAAACTCTTATTGTAGATTAAAATGTTATCAAAATAGACGATCACAAATTTTCCAAGAAACAGTCACAAGATATGGTTCATTAAGCACATGAATGTACTAAGTGCATTAGATAACCTAAAAGGCTTCACTAACTACTCATACAATCTATATTTTGTCTTAAAAGCAGTTTTCCATTCATCACCTTCTTTTATCCTAATATGATGATAGCCACTTTTCAAATCAATTTTAGAGAGTACATATGCACCATGCAGTTCATCTAACATATCATCTAATCTAGGAATATGATGATGATACTTTACAGTGATTTTGTTAACAGCACAACAATCCACGCACATCCTCCAAGTTCCATCTTTCTTTGGTACCAAAAGGATGGGAATAGTACAAGGACTCATGCTTTCCCTCACATGCCCTTTTGCCAACAACTCATTTACTTGCCTTTGCGACTCTTTTGTTTCCTCGAGATTGCTTCAGTAAGTTGGCCTATTAGAAATTTGCGCTTCGGGGATGAAATCAATCTAATGTTCAATCCCTTTGAATGACGATAACCTATGAGATTCCTCTTTAGAAATCACATCATCATACTCCTGTATTAAACTCACAAACACATAAAATAAATTTGAATCAAGGTCAGTGTTAATAAATAAAGTTTCTTTGAACCGAATAAGGATTAAAGTTCTTTTGCCTAAGTATACACTTTTTAACTCTTTTTTTTTTTTAGCAAAATAACAATGTTTTTCACCCCTCTCTATTTCTTTTTCCTCACATTTACATTTTTTTTTTTTGCTTTTCAATCACTAACTTCTTATCTCTTGCACATATCAATTTCTTTTCCTCACTTATGCAGTCACTCACCATTGTGCCTTTTTCTTTATTTTTTAAAATCTTGGCCTCTTTTCTCTCTTTTCTTTTAGATCCTTCACAATCCTTGCCCTCATTTATTGAAGATTGTGTTTTAAGCTGGTCTTGATAAATTTCAGATGGCGTCATCGGAGCAAGTGTAATCTTGCGGCCGTTCATCTCAAATGTATACCTAATTGTGAATCTATCATGAATTACCCTTTTGTCAAATTGCCAAGACCTTCCTAATAAAACATGTCTTGCTTGCATAGGTACCACATCACACCTCACTTTGTTAGTATATTTCCTAATGGAAAATGGCACAACAACCTACTTAGTTACTTTGCACTCTCCATTGTCATTCAACCACTAAAGCCTATACGGTTTGGGTTACTTTTCACACTCTAGTCCTAACTTCTTTACCAAGTTTGTACTTGCCACATTAGTACAACTACCATCATCTATGATCATGCTACAGAGTTTCGCACTTACCAAACATTTAGTATGAAATATATTTTCCTTTTATTTTAAGCTTTCTTTCTTAACAGTCAAATTTATTGCATGCCTAATCACTAAGGATTCTCCTTGCATAACATATTCAATATCTTCATCAACATATGAATAATCCTTTAAAGATGACATACTCAAGTTATTATCATTATCATGGTCAGATTTTGAAACAATTTTATTTTCCCTAATAAGCATAGTCTTTCGATTAGGGCAATCAGATGTGCAATGACCACGCCCTTGTCACTTAAAACACTTAATATATTTATGTTAAAATGGTGGATTAAAAGTACCTTTTTTATTCGAAGTATTGTTCACCTTGCCATTGTCTTTGTCTTTGGCCTTCACTTTCGAATCCAGACTTAGTCCTTTCTTTTTGTTGTCATCTTTACTCCATTTTGAGCTCCATTTATTGTTAGAATTTGAAAATGATCTTGCTAAACTCTTCTATTTTTGTTATCTCTTAACTTTCGTGGCTAGGCTGACTAGATCCCTCATCTCCATATAAGGGTGCAAGTCTACCACGTCAGTAATTTCTTTATTCAAACCAACAAGAAATCTAGACATTATCACTTCTTCATCTTCTTCAATGTTAGCTTTTACCATCAGCATCTCCATCTCATTGTGGCAATCTTCAGCTGACTTTGATCCCTGAGTAAGCCTTTGTAACTTCTGATGTAGTTCTTTATAGTAATAAGAAGGCATAAATCGCTTTCTCTTCACTTTTTTCATCTCAGCCCATGTCTCAATCAGATCCTCACTATTTCTCCTTCTAGACTTTACAAGTTTCCCCCACCAAACTAAAGCATAATCTAAAAATTCAATTGCAGCCAATTTGACCTTCTTCTCTTTAGAATAATTATAGCATACAAATAACATCTTAACTTTCCTCTCCCATTCAAGATAAGTTTCAGCATCATTCTTACCTTTGAATGGAGGAATGCTTATTTTGATTGTATTGTGATTGTTATCATTTCTTTCAGTTCCTACCTCCCTTCTTCTATTTCTCATGGAGTTTGCATCATCAGAATCAGATTCTCCTCCTTCTTTAACAAATGGAGGCCTTCGGGTAGGTCATGACCTGCTCGGTGACTCTAAATTATCCAACCTTAAGTTTAGAGCTTTGAATTGGTCTTATATAGCCTTCATAAATAGCTTCATATTAACTTTATTATTTTCTCCAGAACTATTCATGATTCTCAATCTGAAAAAGAACTAAAGGAAACGAAATAGAATAATTGGTAAGCAGCTCACTTCCTCACGTGTTTACCTTAAGAGGTGTTTAATTCACTCGTATTTCACACTAATTTTGGCTTTTACCTCTTTTAAGCTGACCAGCACTCGAGCCTTTTAAGTACTCAAGCTTATTGTTCTCGATTGCACTTCAAAATATATTTTTACACAAGATAGACAACTTTTGCAAATTAAATGAATGAAAGGGAATTGAAGAGATTAAAGATTAGCAAACAGTGGAATGATATAAGAATAACACATAAAAAAAAAAAATCAAGTTGTAGAAGGTATATGAAAGAAAAATGAAGATAGACTTATGGTAACTTACAAAGTCTGAAAATGCACAGTACCTTTAACAAATTTTTTTTTTTTTCAATAATGCATACTCTTTCATTTTTTTTTTCAACTTCTGATTTTTTTAAAAAAAAAAAAATAGTAACCCCAATTCTCTTGGATTCCTAGGTCAGACAGCTACTCCAATGTGTATTCAAAATTTTTGGATTTTTGTGATAGGCTACCAACTCCAACATTCACTCAGTGGAAGTCTACAAAAGATGCTTTTACTTTTGACTTTAGTACAAAACACTCAATACTTTCAGACTTTTTTTTTTTTTTTAGTTTTCATTTTTCTATGGAAGACAAGAATATTGAACAAGATCTGAGGGAAATTCAATGATGAATAAAAAGTGATAATAGATGAACAAAAATTAATAGTTGAAGGATTAATCTGGGCAAGATTGATTGAAAATAGAATAAGCAAAGACTAATTCTCTGTCTTTTTTTTCTTTTTTTTTTTGTTTTTCCACAAACTTTCTTAGATAGGAATAAGAAAATAGGAATATAAAGGCAAGATCAGAAGCAAACACACTGATTAACAAAAATTAGTAACAGAAGAAATAATCGAGGCAAGATTAAGTCTAAATAGAATAAAAAAAGACTATTTTTTAAAAAAATTATGGAACAAACAAGAAGGTTAAGACCAATAAACAATAAGTAGAATAAATAAGAATTTACCCCAATCTAAGCTCTGATACCAGATGATACGAAACCCTAAGGTTTTAAAGAACCTAAAACTCTTAGAACACACACTATGGTAAGAACATGAAATGGAATGAACCTCTAACCTATTGAACCCCTAAATGATAGATGCAAATGGAAGCGCAAATAATAAGTTGATTAGAAATAAAAATAAATTCACCTCAAGAGGTCACCTTGCTAATAATTAATTCTTGTTACAATAGAAGAAGACAAGCTATCTTCCTCTAAAGAACTCTGGCTAAGCCAATAAGGAAACTAAAATGTTTCTTTGATAATGAAACTTGATGTCTTACAAGGTTAAGGCTCAAGCCTTTTTATAAGCTTCAAACCCCCTAAGAAACCCTAATTTCCAAATGCAACCTTAGGCTCCTAATAAGTTGGGTCAAATGAGGCTAAAAATAACTTTAGACATTAAAATAGAAGCCCAATATATAACCATATATATCCTAGTCCCAAGTTAATTACAATGTGGTTAAAAACACTTATTTTAGTAGCAATATTTCTGGAGGATATAACCCAAACGAATTGGGCCTTCATTTGGGCTAGACATGACTTGGATGAATGACTTGTGTTTCCTTCTCTAAGCCCAAGCCGTCCAAGTCATTTTTTTTTGCATTCCTTAAGAATTTTCCCACATACATTTGCAGCGATTCCTTGAACTTCTTGGCTATCAGTCTTGTAATTGGACGCAGTGGAAAATTCATATTATCATTCAAGCCATAGCGTTTCTTGTCATCTATGCCTACATCAACAATTATTGATTTGTTAAAGAGAAAACTCTTTACACCTACTTCAAGCAGCATGGTGGTGTTATAGAATAATGAGCACAAGCAACTAAAGAGTGAAGGATGACAAGTGATCCAAAGAGGATTTATTTTAATATGAAGCAAGAGACAAAACATATAAAGACCTCATAAGATTAGCCACCAGTCTCATGATTTTTATGATAAAGTGGTCTAGAAAGACCAATGGATGGGTTTGTTGATGACCCATATTGTCTGTACTGTTGGCTAGCATCATAATAATGTTGGTACATATATGGATTGAAGTGGTGGAAATTTGATTTTGATAAAAAAGAAATTTATATGACCTTCATCTATGTTTGTAAATTTTTACTTAAAAATAAGTTTTGTTATTAATACAATTTAACAAGCAATTTTTCATACAGATGATATGTGGTAATGGGTAGACAAAATAAGTGCTTGTGGACAATTTAGTAACCAAAGTAGAATTTTTTATGTGAAAGCAGCACAAAATTAAGGTTTTATAATTACTTAGGATTATTAATTAATAATTTAATATTTCAAATTTTTATTAATAATTATATACTATCATATTTAGGATCTATAAATTTAAATTATTAAATTTTCATTTAGATTATTGCACTGCTCATGCTTGCTTTACCAATGGTTCAACATCTTTTTCTATTTGGTTTCTACACTGTGTAGTATAGCTTGTGGATCTCTGATTAAAATTTAGACTATTGAATTAAGATTCAATAATCTAAAATTTATTAGTTAATTTTTTAATTTATTTTTAATAAATAATTCAGTAAAACCAAATTTCATGGTTGAACCCAGACCAGAATGTGGTTTTGATACTTACAATTCCTAATCCCAAACAGAGAATTTGTGGAGCTAAAAAACATAATATAGTTTCCAATGCGTTGTGGAGCCTAAGCCACATTAGTCATATTATCTTTCCTCCTTATCCAGTCACTATCAAACCCAAGAAAGAGCCTAAAAAAAATGGTAAGCAAAAAGGTTAAATAGGTGAACTAAACCCGTTAATGTCACCTTTTGGGTGTTAATTTTTTCTTTTTCATACTATCTATCGGTATTGTAATATCCTCAAATTAGTGATTTTAATACAAGCTTAATTATTTAAGAGAAGTCAGAAAAAATTAAACAAGAATAAATATGCCTAATTGAGTCATTTAAAGAAAACAACGTAAAACTTAGTTTTAAGGCTAGAGGTAAAACGGTAAATTCACAACGAGGAACACGTGGCATTATCTTAACATGCGGGGCCCACACCATAATAAAATATTAAATATCCGTAGGGCCCACACCATAATTATATCTTAGATATTTATGATTTAAGATTAAATTAGAACCGTTGGATTAAAAATATTAGATATCTAAGTAACATGATTTAGCATATTCTAGGTTCACTTCTTCTCTTTTCCTTTTCCTTCTTCTTCTTCTTCTTAAATGGTCTTCATGGTAATGTAAGGGTAAAAAGGGTTGGCTATGTTGTGGAAATGTAGTTGAGTTTAAAACACACTATAATACTATATAACCAATCCCTTTTGGCCTATGGTCATTTATCTTAAAATTTTGTCACCATGACCTTCCATGAACCCATTCAAGGTCTAAGAAGGGTCAAACTAGAGAAGATTGAGGCTAGATAGATATTTTGAAATATCTAAGGAAATATTATGTTAGCCATAACAACTTTATGATAAGAATTTTGATGTGTGAATTTTCTTATGCATTATGTATTCTTGGATAAATATTTTGTTATTCATACACTATAATTGCCTATGTTATTGTGCATTTGAACTTTGTATGATGGGGTAACAAATATGGTTATTTGATAAGAGAACTATTCTTTGTGAGAGTAAACTAGTTTTGTACACTGTAATTATTGATAGTTTGGAATCTTATTCGATAATGGTTGGCTATGCCGCCTTAATATATACTGTGAACCATTTGATAATGGTTGGCTATGTCACCTTAATATATATTGTGAATCATTGGTAATGGCTAGCTATGTTGCCTTAATAGCCACTATGATTGATCTATGTGATTTCTTGAAAAAGTCATAGGTTAGACCTTGTAAAAGGTTAGTTTATAGATAGGAAATTACTGGTGTTTCCTTACCTATAGGCTAATTAACACATAATGGATACTCTATGGAGTTGCAATGTTTCTCCTTTCTATTATTGAGACTGATCACCTCAGTAATATATGTTCATGTATCTAGGAAAAGCATGGCAACTCATTGGAACCATTTTGCTGAATCCTTGCAAGAAATGACCTTGGCTATTCAGGAGCAGGATCTGGTGTGTAGGTTGCTTCTACGCACCAGATCCTGTAACACCTACAAAATCATAACAGGGGATAGATGAGAGAAATTGAACATCAAAATGGTTGGTCTAAATTTATGAAAGCAAATCCACCCTCCTTTAATGGGGAATATCATCCTGAAAAGGCTTAAGCTTGGTTAAGAGAAATAGAGAAAACTTTCAATGATTTAGGATTCACTAATGAACCCGATACCTTACTTAAGAGGCATTGAACTCTTTGCCACTCAGGCCAATAACCATTAATCACGCTTTGGGTGTTAATAAAAATATGTCTTAGTGATTTTAATTTAATCTAAAACCCTACTAACCTCACTCAATAAGGGAAGTGTGCTTAACTGAATTCTCATAACGTTTTCAAAGTGCCCTAGTCAGTGAGACTGAGAAGCATCATAATTGAGTTAAACTGTATTTTACTCCCTTATTTTATTATTTGTTTCTTCATTTAGTTTTTTTTTTAATTTGATCTCTCATTGATAAAATATTTGTCATTTTGGTTTGTTATGAAATTGTTTTTTCAATTTGGTTCATCGATAAAGACATTTTTTATTTTGATATCTTACAAATACAATTGTTACTAATAATATCATAAAAAATCATATTAATATTATAAATATGAAGAATGTTATTAATAATGATTTTATTTGTGAATGAACAAACTGAAAAATATATTATTTGTGATGATCAAAGTTTAAAAAAATTGTACAAGAGACAAAATCAAAAAATATTTTATGAATAAATGATTAAAATAGGATTTTACACCATAAAAATTCAAGGGACCCTCTTTCTTTTGAAACCAAATCCCTACAATATTGCTTTATTCCATCAAATTTAATGATCAATATTGATTATAATAGAAAATTTAATTGTCTGTATTTAAAATTGAGTTATTAAATTAGTGATTCTTTTTTTTTTTTTTGACTTACTATAACATCTTAGTTTATAGTATCTATCTTCACTAGAATTTGAGCATGAAACCACTTAGATGAGCATGAGGACCCTATCACTAGGTTACTCTTGTTATGCACAAAATTAGCCATTCTTAAAAGTTTAAATAATTTATTTTTAAAACTTAATCTAATAGATATAAATGATTTTAAAAACTTAATCTAACAATTTGAAAATCCTACTGCAAAAAACTACCAAAATTTTATCTGTGTAGGTGATCAGTATCGCTTTCATTTTAAATTAAACAAAAATGACTTAGTATTTCTTTCGTCCAATTTTAGTACATCCACTAGCAAAGGGTGAAAATGATGCTTGTGGGTTAGTTTGGCGTTTGCATTAAGTAAAATAGAAAAATCTTTCACCAAAACCAACATTGAAAGGGAAAAAATATTAACTGGTCTTGGTACATTTACGTGGTAACTGAAATAGTGTATCTGTTTTAATAAACTTATTCAAAAAGAAGAGTAGAGATTATTTAAGAAATGATATTATTGAGATTGCTATACCAAATCAGTTGTCACCTAAATATAATAGAATTAACCAATATTTTTCCAGTTAAAGGTGCTTAACACAGCCTTCAATACTTAATGCATGGAAAATATAACTAAAAATGCCTATTGCAAATACTTTGGAAAATATAATTAAAAATATAATAAACTACAATCAACAATGGTAGAGAGGTTCAAATGTATGTGTTGATAGGTCATATTTTAAGAAAAAGATAAGGGGGAAAAGTCTGATTAATTTTTTGGAAAACATTAATAAGAAGGAAATTATATTAAAATATTTTCAATTATCATTTCAGATTGTTTAGACTCCTTTTTATAAAAATTTTGGAAATTTTTTTTCTAGATAAAAAATTATTATTGAATTATTCATTTAAGAATGGCAACTGAGAAGGCTTTTGGATGTGAAGGTTTTTTTGGCTCTCCATCCTTGTCACTTCCTAACCTCTTCATCTCTATCTCTATTTATTATAGTAAGGGACTAATTCATCTTAGAATAACTCATATACAATTCGTTCCACTTTTACTATGTTGTTATTCAATTAAAACATGATAAGTTTATAGTTAACTTATAATAATATATAATTTAATTTAAAAATAATATAATTATTTATAACAACCATATATATGTTATGATATAATTAGAAAATTTTGTATTTGTTATGTTTAAATTGAAAAATAGTATAATAAAGATATAATGAACTCCATTTAATTTTTTCCCTTCATCCTATTCTTACTTTCCATGGGATATTGGAGACCTACGATGATCTCAACCTTTGTAGAAGTTTATAAAAATGAACTAAAATTATAAAAAAAAATGAAACAATATATTCTTAACTACAAATATTTCATTATACACACATATAGTGGAAATTATAAGTGAATAATATTAATTTAGAAATATGTAATAAAATAATTTAGTAACATGAAAGAAAAGTATTATACTAAATTTAATATAGTATTTTGTGAGGAAAATAATCTACCTTAACCCATATGCACGACAGATTTTGGCAAAATGAACATTCTTGCATTCATTTTCCATACTTCTTTCACTTCCCTTTTTTTTGTATTTTAAAAATTTGTAATTTTGTTCTTCCCTTATCTTTCAACTCTGAGAGGCACACTGGGATTTGGTACATGAATTCTTGAAGCATGTTTTGGAAATCTATTAGAAAAACTTGTTAAGTTGTTACTAGTATTAAGCTTGAGATGAGAGAAACCAACATGGGATAAGGCCCCATTGCCATCAGGGCCAATGATGAAAAAATGAACCCTCCATGGGCTATCTTTATTCATGGTCAAAAGTCTAGTCCATCCACTGTGGGCTAAGTAAAAAAACGCATCATTAGGCTGATAGGCTTTATTAACTTGTTTTTTGGCAAAAAAAAAAATGACAGATATTTCTATTAGAGCAAAACTCGATTTGATTACTCAAATATAGGGTATTTTATAATTTACTCTATTAGAAGTTTCTTTAAACAGTCTTTCATAAAATCGTCTTATCAATTAAATCCCTTACATATGATATTTCTCAATTTAGTCATTCGTAAATAAAATTATTATCAATATTGACCTCTATGTTTTTGAATTTAACATTAAAAATATTTTTTTGATGATATCATTGATAATAATTTCATTTGTGAGTGATCAAATTGAAAAGATAACTTTATAAGGGGCTAAATTGAAAAATATTTTATTTATCAAGGACTAAATAGTAAAAAGATATTATAAGTGATTAAATTAAAAAATATCTCATATATGAGGGGCAATGATAGAGTTTTAATTTGTTCACATTGGGACTTCACCTTTGTAAATTGCAACATTTTGTTTTGCATAATCACAAGAATTAGCACATTACAAGATAGATTAAATTAGTGATGATTGAGATATAATTTTGTTCTCTAGAAAGTCTAACGTATGATATGAAGAGGAAGGAATAATGTTTCTTTCACTAATAGTATAGTAATTAGAAAAGGAATTAAAATACTCTTTTAGTCCCTCACTTTCACTTAAGTTCCATATTGGTCCCTTACTTTTGATAATATTAGAAATGGTCCCCTATTGAATAATAAGTGTCACTTTTGGTCCCTATTTTTTAGATTGTTAGCACTTTTAGTTTCTTTAGCTAAGATGCATTAAAAACTAATATGATGTGGACATAACGTTGTAGATGTGCTATGTTAAGGAATCACATGTCATTTTGTTTTAGTCATCACTTCTATATCAACCTTCCTCAAGTAATATGATAAAATCTAAGCTACTTTCCTTATGTTATCAACATGGTGGACATTTGTTTTGTGCCTTAAAGGCATGTGTAGTAGGCTTGAAATGAAAGGGAAAATGAGAAGGGAAAAAAATTAGAATGTTTTGTGGGTGAAAAGGAAAGGAAAACTAATTGTTGAAAGGTTGTGCATTCTCACAAAATAAGGAATTAGCTATCTAGTGATAAAGTGATGGAATGAGGTCTATTTCTAGGCAATGAAAATAAATTGTGATAAAAGTGCCTTGTCTTCCATATATTGTACACTACTATTTCTTCATAATAGGCTTCATAACTCGAGGGAGATGATCTAGCTAAGAAAGTTGGTGTGGATTGATAACTTAAAGCAATCAATAGAGTGAGAAAGGCTGCTAAGAAACCCCATCGTTAGTGAATTTCCTTCAATTTCCTTCACTCTATTATCAATGGGTTTCAGCCTATCTCATACTCTCCAAGGGGTATGGACATGCCCTTTGACATCATCGATGCCTTATCTGAGCTTATCTTCCAATATTTACTTCAATTCAAGTTAAGAGAGCAAGAGATTAATAGAGCAAGCAAACTAATTGAGAGAGAGAGGGAAAGAATGAGATATGGAGAAGAGAAAGATACTCTAGTTAGGATGGGATGTATACCAGTCAAAAGCTCCATTAATGGCATTTCATTTTCCAGTAGCGAGGTTTACAGACATAAGCCCTAGTGTCATTCTTATGCTTGCCCTAAACCCAAACCATTCCCCTATTTTGTGTTTCAACTTCCTCTTCAAATGTTGATGACGCCATCGACACCAATAAGTATAATCATCCTTATACCCAGTCCCCAAGGAGTGCAACATATTTGAACAATGTAGGAAGATAATGCTCAAGCACAGAGAATACTTTCGTTATTAGGTTGCCATTTTCATTTTCTTCAGGGGCATAACAATATTCATTTATATTTCCTTTCCATTCTTATAATGTTTCTCTTTTACCAAAAATTATGTTGGAAAAGTTATCTTATTCTTTTTTGTGACATACTAAACTTATCTTATTAGTCATAAAACCTTTTCCATTCTCATTCCTATTCCCTTTAATTTCGTTTTGAGTACCAAACAAGTCTTAAATTCATTTACCTTCCTTGAGTAATCTAAGAAATTCTTTAACGCATATTTTAAACGATGGCTTTTAAGAAATTTGATAAGTTTAGGAAATTTTCAATGGGAGTGATGAAACGTGAAGCATGGATAGCATGGTAGAAAGCATAAAGGAAGGAAAAGACAAGCTTGTCCCATATTGGAAATTTGAATGATTTAGAGATTTGTGTATAAGTGTCCTTAACCACCAAGAGATTTCAATATATTTACATTTATGACCAATTATTTGATGATGAATAGGATATTTAACTGTAAGTACTGATAAAAGTGGTTCCATTAGTTCAGTAGATTGACGTGAAAGGATAATCTGTCTGAACCTTGTTTGTTTATTTTGAATTTGGCTAAAAAGAAAGGAAAAGAAGAAGAAAAAGAATGACTATGTTTATAATGTCTTTATTGAATATCATAATGGTGCCAATACTTTTAGATGATTAGGAGAAATAGTTATGAATTATAAGTATGGTTTGAACATATAATTTTTTTAATTGATAGAAAAAAATACTTAAATTGACTTAATGAAGAAATGGAAATATAGGTTACACCATTGTCAAAAGAGACAATTGAAATGGAACTGCCCCATGATCAATAAGAAAGTGAGATTGATGAGTATGAAAATGGATTCAATGGAAGCAATGAATATGAAGAGGAGGATAACAATTCATCAAATAAGGAAATATTCCATAAATTAGGGGCTATAATATAGTTTTAATCTATTCCAAATAGGGCTTTATCTTTGCAAATTATAATTTCATAAAATCACACAAATCAATACCTACAAATAAGATCAAATTAGTAATTAGTGAGAAATAATTTTGTTTGAGAAAAATCTTTTTTGGTCTCCCACTTTTCACTTCATTTCATCCTTATCCTCTATTTTTTTTTTTTAGCAAATGGTGTTTTGCTTATTCGAAATTTTCACTTTCAGCCCCTCACTTTTTTAATCATTACCATAATTGGCACAAATATTGTTGACTTGATTTGTTAGTGAATGACTTGGCAAATTTGTATTCAAATCAGCATTTGCCACATCACCATAGGTTGACATAATTTTTTTTTTTGGGTGCCCTAACTTGCTTTTTCATCCTTAACTAGTGGTAGCAAAAGAAGCAATAGGGTAGTTGCATTGCACACTTTGAAAGAATCATGATAGGAGAACAAAGACAATGGTCGAAAGAAGTTGAGCTTAAAGAAAGGTAGGGAAGATAACAAGATGGTGGTTGGAAGATTTTGATGGAGATGTAGCCTTAATTTTTATCACAATAGTTAAGGATTTGTAAGTACCATTAAATTGGAATGACAATTTCAATTTGTAAGTATGAGTTAATGCAAAATGGATGTTGTTCCATTTACCTTGATAGGCACTCAAAATATGAAGTGAATGTGAGTTGGTTATGAACCATATATGATAGGATTTAGTGAAAGTATTAGTATACTTGAAAATGAATTTTTATGTGACAATATTCTTTAAAAAGGAATTGAACCAATGCAATTGCCTTTTCCCCCCCCCCCCCCTCAACTTTAATGCAAAATGGATGTTGTTCCATTCACCTTGATAGGCACTTAAAATATGAAGTGAATGTGAGTTGGTTATGAACCATATATGATAGGATTTAGTGAAAGTATTAGTATACTTGAAAATGAATTTTTATGTGACAATATTCTTTAAAAAGGAATTGAACCAATGCAATTGCCTTTTTCCCCCCCAACTTTTATGCTAAAGCTTCTATGTCTTTAGTATGAGCCAAATTCAATATGAAAGACATGTGGTCCCTCATGTCTCATAGCATCATACACAGTAGTGGTCCTTTATGAAATTCTTATATGTTAGTATGTTAGCAAATAAAAGCTTGAATGGCTTAATTCTCCATTATTTGCTCACTTATTTTTCTTTTATTTTGTTAGAATAATATCTACTATCTAAAACTGAAGTAATGAAAGCTTACAAAATTTAAAGATGATTGAAATTGGTATATAATTCTACCCATTTTTACCATGTCATTCATGGCATTTTATGAGGTTTATTGAACCTAAATGCATGTTTGGATAAAATTTTGTGGTATATTGAGATTAGAGGGAACTTCATGCAAAATGTGCTTTTTAAGTGTAAAATTGTAATTTTTTTCACTAATTTGACTTAAATTAATTGAATTGGAGATATTACAATATTTGAATTCTTGTATTACAGGCCAAATTCAAAGATTAGTTGGAAGAAAAAGATGTTGAGGTATCCAATAAGTGAAGAAGATGTTGAGAACTTATCTATATTCACTCCTTTCGTCATTTTCTTCATCTTTCCATCATTTTTCTGCACTTCCATGGGTGTTCTTGGTGTTTTGGAGCTTAGTGAAATATCGCTTTCAATTATAAGCATCTAGATATCACTTGCCCATAGGAGGATTGAGGAGGTATGAGCTTGGAGCATCAATTAGGGAGTTTTCCTAATCTTTTCCATAATTTCCTTCTTGTAATCATTGTGTTTTGGTTAAATCATTTTGGTTACATTGATAGGTTAAATTACTTTGTTGTAAAATTTCATATGTTGGATTGGATTTTGGGATTTATGAGTTATTGTGTGTTTTACAAGGATTATTACTGCACTTGATTATAGAATTATTGGGTTTGGTATAATTTAAAATATCTTATGATTGATTGTGGTAGCTTGGTAATACTTGGTTAAGTTGCTCAATTTATTCTCACATCTTTGCATTAATCTCTCACTTGTGCATAAAGAAAGGTAGTTAATGTTGTTGTGAGTCTTTGGGTTTAAAAGTTTTATAAAAAAATTAACTTTCCTAGTGTTTGAATGGTATTTTAAACCACCTAAGGAATTGGATTTCAAAAGAAACTCCCATTTATCTTTTAAGAAGCTAGGAAAGCTAAATCAAATCTCCAATAGGCATTTCATCATCATTTCCATTATATATTCACACCCTTATTTAGTCATTTTGTTAACTCATATCTCATATAAAAAATCTCAAAAACAATTATAGATAAATTGCGTTCTACCCAATTTCAAAAGACAAAGGCAAAACCTCGATTTTTCCTCATTTCTACACATATTTTGCATTCAAATTACTTAAGAATAAATTAGGTTCCTTGAAGTGACATGACCTGAATTACATTATTATAGTGCATTCTCATATTTGGAATTAGCTTTTAACACCCTATCGACAAGGTTTCGATCAGTATAATATTATTCACAAAAAGCCATTCAAACTTATCAAACATTGACTTGCTAATATACATGCATACATGCACACACACACACACACACACACACACACACACACACACACACACACACACACACACATATATATATATATATATATGTATATATATCTCTATTGAATTAGGGTACTCGTCATGTCTTCAAAATGATACTTAAGAGATTATTGGAAGTCAAATAAAGGACCTTATTCCTATTTTTCCATTTTTCCTAGTTTTGAAAACTTTTAGTGGGTTTATAGGTTCATTAAGTGAAATAAAATGTGATTGCCACAAGACAAGTCTATAACTTTGAAAACTTACTAATTCAAATAGTAGTTAAAGTATCGTCATCTCATTATATTATTTCCTAATAGACTACATAAATATTTTATTTTGCTAAGTTTCTATTTTATCCTAATAGACTAAATGACTATTTTAATTAAATTTAAAATTTTTGTAGGATTTGAGATTTGAGTGACACCATGTTAAAAGATACTTTTGAAGTGGAGGTTCCTTATGAAAATGTGATTAACAAAGAGTATGAAGGTGGGGCTATAATACCCCATTGTTAGAAGATAAAATTTTTAATAATAACGTTAGATTCATGAAATTAAAATTCATAATTTATAATGATACATATTTTAGACAATTAGGAAGAATTTAATAAACAAATTAGAATTGTATGGTAATTGGGTTATATAACTTTGGAACATTGCCAAAAAGATAAACCTATTGGAAATAAGAAATGCCCTTGACGACTTAATCAAACTATGTAGGAAGCCAAAATTAGCTAATGGGGTTTAACAATATGAACCACAAGGAACTAGACTTGATCATCCATTGAAAAGCCTGCTTGGCCAAAAAAAAAAAAAGGATAAAAGTCTGGCCTAAATTTGGGCCCAAAATTTTAAGCTTGAATAAAAAAAGGCCAAGCTTGAGCCTTTTTTAAAGCTTAGCCCGACTTAAATTATATATATATATATATATAATATTTTTATTAAATTTTTTGACATTAATTTTTTTAACATTACATGATAATGAACTATATAAATATATTCACTATTTTTATTAAATTTTATGAATGAGAATCATTTCTTTCAATTTTGTTAATGTCATTTTTTTGTTTAAAAAATTATATCTATTAAGTTTTCTTGCATTATAATTTTTTTAATTGTGTAAGTACCAACAGATAGGGCTAGGCTTTTGGGCTTTTTTTAGGGCTCGACCCGAGGCCTAAATTTTGAACATGTGATCATGTCTACTAGGAACCATGAAGTGATGTGAAAATGAAAGGTATATAAGACAAAATGTAACATATAATGTTTATGTGTCATTTACCAAGGAGAGAGAGAAGGGATTGTTAGATCAAGATATTCTAACTAGTAGTAACTAAGTAGTTAGTTTGCAAGGTAAGTAGGAAACCATGTTGATTGGTGAAGAAAAAGGCTAGCTAGCACTCAACTTCACCTTCATCATTTGATTAGCATTAATTGATTGACTTCAATCAAAGTATTAAGGTAACAATTCAAGTAGAAGAAAAACATGGAAAAATCACATTTGAAGGGTGGTAGCAAACTAAAATTTATGTAAGAAAATTTGAGGTTAGGTGTTATGTAATTAATAGAGTAATGCAATCTAATCACATGAAGGAAGTGAGGTATCAACTACCTGAACATAGTAAAAAATTCAAAATTTATATGGCTACAAGAGGGAATTGAATTAAAAGAAAATGAGTGGTGGTAAAATCCCATAAGCTGAATGTGATGGAGCATAAGTAAAACATTATAAATATTGAACCTAGCTAGACCAAAATTCTGGTATGAATGCAACAACTGGAAGGAAGAGGAGGACTCGACTTTTAGCACCACTCAGGTAAGACTTTCTATTGTTGATTTTCTATTTTGGAGTAGGAAAATAGAGTTAAAATATAACAAAAGAAAACCAATAAGGTAGAAGGAAGGTAAGAATGGAAGGATGTGTTTTAATAGGCATTAGTAAAATAATATATTCGGATATGAATGCCTTGAGTGTACCTCTTCCATGTTCTTTAAGTTGTGTAGGAAATTTACTTAGCAATGAAGTGAACATGAGTAGGAGAAACATCATATAGAAATGAAATACTTAGGCCTTATCAATATAGAGACATCCCAGCATATGCTTGAATTATAATTCGAAGCTAGGTTAACAAAATAATGTTTAAAAGTGCATTTTGTTTTTGTCACCATTCTTTCATGTACAATATTGGTTACTAGAACTCCTATTTCTCATGAATTATTTATTGGAGTAGGAATGTTCTGTAATTTAGGAAGAAAAATAGAAAACTTGGGTTGTGGATGTTTCTTTCACATTTCCTTGATTCTCTTGAGTTACAAAACAATGTTTAAGAAAGGACAGAAAATCTTACATAAATAAAAGTAGTTTGTGCCATGAGAATTTAGGTGGGATAATGGAAAATAACAGCTTCCAACATAAGAAAACTTCATTTTCTATATAAACGAATAAAAGCAAGCATTTATAGTATTTTTAGAGCTATTGACGTTAAACCTATACGTGTTTATACCCAAGTTTACTAAGATTATTATAACCTCATCCATGGCTTTGTGCATATAATTAGATATTAATATTTTTCTTGAAGAATAATATGATAGTTATGTTTCATGGCATTTGCCCCCATAAGTACATTATGTAACATCTTAAATTCTCACACTTAGGTCCCATATCTTGAAAATTGTCTAAGTAAAATATAACTTTAAAGTAACCTTTTATGAGTACATTGAATTAATAAATTTTGTTAGGGATCTAATAGAGAAATAAAAGAGTTTCAAAGTGTAAAAATGAATCCCAAAGTACAAGGGCTACATGTTAATTTTAAAAGAAATGTGAATTGAGGGTTTTCTTTAATTGCAAATGAAAAGTACTTTTAGGGACCAAATTGCAAAAATGCGAATTTGAGGGGTATGAATGAAAATGAGCCTAGAAAAGTGGAGATAAGGACCAATGGAGTAGAGAACACTCATTGGATGGGTCAAAAGTGAAGATTCCCTTTTTTATAAGCACACTTCCTTATATAAGGGCACAAAGTGCAATTTCAACCTTAAAGAAAAAAAAGGTGTGGGGTCAAGTTAGAAATTAAGTCAAATTAAGAATGAACATATGCTAGCAATAATTGGCAATAATTATAAGGACATGTGAAGTAGGACATGTGCACCAATGCATGAGAACACAATGGACACTTGACATATGCTTAATGAATAATCTAGATTTACTTGGAAAATAAGTCAAGCCACCCATGCCATAAATACCCCATCCACCTTGCCATTTTGTGCAAGTGAGGTGTGTGCTCTTACGTAGAGAGAAAGAAAGGCCAAGAGAGTGTAGAGAGAGAAGGAAAAGGCATGAAAGGGAGAGAAGAAAAGGAGAAGGAGAGGTGGCCGGCGTGAAGAGGAGGAAGAAGGTGGTGGTGCCTGAGAAGCTCCTAGGGTAAGTAAGCTTAGGGTTTTAGTTAATCATATTCATCATTCTTCTCATCTTAATCCATCTTTTAATTAAGTTTGTTAATTAAGCATTGTATTGCTTTATTTTTTAGCATTTTGGAAGCAACATCTTTACCTTGGCCAAGACAAACTAAGGTAGATAACTAAGTTATTCTCTATTTTTTCTCTGTACAAGAATGAGGTTATGGCCTTTGGTAGGCGAGGCCTATGGTGAGCAGAGCACCTTGATGGTATGTGGTTACTACCCTTGGTGGGCGGAGCACCTTAATGGTGTGAGGATGTGGTCCTTGCGTGGCTAAGAGCCCTTGTGTGGCTAAGGATGTGGATTGCCTAGGGCAATCAGTCATGCATGACGTGTGTATATGGATCTTTGTTATTGACATCCTTGTTTATATCCTCATGATGATATTCTTGATGAATGATTTTAACCTATTCTTGTACTTTGTTAATTATTTTAAATGTTTAATTATCTATTAGGATTTGTTGAAATCTCACCCCATTTTTCTTATATATTTAAGGAGATAATACCAATATTTGATACCTTTAGATTAATTCAAAGTTATCTAGATGTTGTGGTTGTATATACTATTATGGTGTTTTGTTTAGATGATGGAACAATGGCGGCCGATACAACTGTGAGTAGGCTTGTGCTCGAGGAACCATTCATTATGCCGGAGTTATGGCCGAAAGTGGCGGTAAGCCTTATTTATAGGCCACGAAGAGAGGATAAGAGAGGAGAAGAAAAATTTTGGCTAGAAAATCTTGTTTAAGTGGCGGGTTACCAATGGATTAGGAAAATTTTGAATTGTATTATATCTATCCTACTCTTACATTCATGTAACCTTAGACATACTATTTTGGATTCTCTTCCTTTATTTTAGCTTGTATAAACCTATGTGAAAGTATGATAATGTTGGAAAGTATGTTTAGTGTTTTATTTTGAATAAGGATATGTGTTGATAAATTTGGTTTTATTTATCACTTGTAGGCCAAAAATACAAATAGTCTAATTTAGGACAATAAAGGTTAAATACTTGTATGAATTTAAGGATTGCCTAAATAACGACCTAAAATAGCTAAGTTAGTTAACAAGTTTGCATGATGGCTGAGAATGCCTTAGTGTTTTCATAAATAAAATAATGTATTAAAACGTAGGCTTACACACATATAATTGGTAGTACAAATATATTGAAATAGTAAACATGTCTAATTTGCCATTTAGTAAAGATTCACACGTTACATAGGCCTAACATAATGAGATCAACCAAGTTTATTGACTTAGGCTAATAATCTAAAAGGAAGAAGTTAACCATAATGCAACTAGGCTAAGTATGATATATGGGAGATGACTAAAGGCCTTAGGTCTTATCATTATTGGAATTAGGAAAAGGTAATTCAAAAGAGTTAGGACACACTTTAACCTAGATTGGTTGCATGTGTCATAATGAAAAGCATCTTGATAGGATAAAAGGTCACTTGGCCGAGAAGCATGGCAAGAATAGGACAAGTTGGAGTTTCAAGGATGAAAATCCTAAAGTGGCAAGTTAAAGAGCTAAAACCAAGAGCTAAAGGAGAGAGGTAAGTATATTAATTTATTATGATTGATCAAAATGCCTAATTTATGAAAATAAAATCTCCTTGGGTTAGATAATGCACCTAGGCCGAGCAAAGCATACATGGAATAGGTTTAGAGGAATGTGTTAGTTGCATGGGTAATATAAGCATGAATGGATCCTAGTTGACTTATTGCACTTGATAATATAAAATTGTCTCATTATGAAGCACAAAGATTAAGAAAGTGATCTTGGAATTGAACCTTAGGCCTGAATGGTTGAAACTTGATAGTAATGATGTGCAATTTGAATTATTGGAAGAGTGATAGATTGATGACAATTGAAGTGTTTAGTTATTGGATACTTTTTGAAATGATTGCATGGGAAAATGATATAGACAAGACAAGTTAATATTTTCATGAAGACTCACTTAATGGTATGTGTAGAACAACCTTGGAAATATAAAAAAGAATGATGTGACCATGATTAGAATTAGGTTAGCCAATTGGAATCTTAATAGGATATCACTTATGATAATTTTGCATGGAAGCAGGTGTGATAAGATGTTAGTAAATTTTCAAATAGGCACCATGATAGTGGTGGGACCCACACGTGATCATGCTTGAAAGTTGGAAATTCCATAGTTTAAAATTAATAGATTGGGCTTAGATAAAAAGACTTGTAGAAAAATCCAATTAGGTAGATAATAAACTTAAAATCCAATAAGGCATAATGTGGGCCTAGCATATGGGCCATAAGATTAAAGTTATACATAAATATCATGGGTCTTAACTAAATGAGTATGAACTCTAGGACTTGTTACTTGAGTTCACACGAGGTAGATATGCTATAGATTCGAATAATACTTCCTCAATTTTTAAGTACATTCACATGTATAATGGTCATCTCATGAACTTTCTCCTTGGATTGTCTTTTGTTCTTGACTCTCAATTATAAAAATAAACTAGAAATTCATACCGGCATGAAGAGTTTTATCTACTCTGCATAATTTAAATTATTAAAGACAAAGACCTCTGAGTTTAACATCAAATGCAAAAAATATTGAGAAAAATGTAAAATTCAATCTTTTTTTTTTTTTTTGTAGAAGAACAAGAAGTTGGGAAAAAAATTGTAGCATCTTAAAAACAATATTCCAATAACCAAAAATGCTAATGTCAAGAAAACCCATTAAAGCATCTCAAAGTACAGGCAAGAAAACTTGTCTATGTTGGAAAAATAGAGACAATTCATTGTAGAGAAAGAAAGCAAGTTAAACAGAGACTAGTTATTCCAATTACTTCTGCCAAATTGGAACTTTTCATTTTCTCAATTTACTTCTCTATTATAGTATATCCCAAACAAGGAGGAACATTGTGTCTAATCCAGGGAACATGAAAGTAGAGGAAGACCAAGGTTTGAAGTTCACAAATTAGATTTTAAAAATAAACATAATATATAATTTAGAAGAAATACAGGAGACTTTCTAGAATTCAAGAGTGACAACTAATACTTGTGTTCAAATGTTCACTGAGTCAAGTAGAGTTATTTATTACAAAATAGACAAAGCTGAACTGGTAAGCATTGTTAACTAAGTAGACCAAGGGAATATTAGCAATTTAAAACATGAACATTTTGATCATACAATTTAAAAAAAAAAAGAAAAAAAGTCAAATCCCATATTACAAAAAATGTTACAATAAAATTTTATAATTTAGGAGACTTGGAATTATTTATTCTTAGTTTCTTCTTTTTTCTTTTGTGTAAGAAGATAGGAATTCGGAAATATTATTTTCGAGTTTCTTTTAAAATATTTAAAAGAAAAATAGAAAAAAAAAATTTTGGAATACTACATTCTAACTCCAAGAAAAGAAAAAAGTAACACTCTCTGGAGAGAGAGAGAAAGAGAGAGAGATGGGCGCATCAAGATTGAAACCAAAACACAATAAATATACCAATTGTGGAGGGATAAAATGAAAATCAGAAGCATGCAAGCACACCATGACGCCCACGTCTAATATATTTAACATCCGACGAGAGTCTCAATTTGAAGTTATACATTCTAAATAATTCTTGTAAATTTTGTGTTTTTCATTTGAAATTTTATAAAAAGCATTTGATACAGAAATAATTTTTGTTTAATAAATAATTTTATTAATATTAATACATTTAATAAAATTTTAAAAATATATTTTTATTGTCAAATTATACAAATAGATATATACTTAAGAGGATAAATAATAATTATTGAAATTCATGATAATAATCAATTATTCTAAATAAGCAGAATTTCCTTAACATAAAGCTTGGATTAAATATAACTTCATTTTCTCGTTAGAACATTTATTTAAAAGTTGTTAAATTTTTTAATAAGATATTATTTGATTAAAAAATTACAAATATTAATAAATTTGTGTACATTATTATAATTTTTTTAAAACATTAAATTTAAAAATTATTTGATTAATATTAAACTATTAAATTTTTATCTAATAATTTAAAATAACTAAATTTACTAAAAATTGATCCAAATTCATATTAAACAAAACAATTTCAAAATATAAAATTTAGAATTTGAGCAAATAAGCACGAGGGTAGAGTAAATTGCCAAAGAAAATATCCAACAGCAATTGAGGAGAAACTCTTTGGCCAAAAACAGAGTAATTGAAGAGGAACTCTTCCCCTCCAAGAAAATGCCAGGAAATTAAAATCAACGGCGTTCCCAAAATTGCTGAGACTGCAGAGTTGAGTTGTGAATACTCTCCCTGGTCTTCTTTCTTAGTTGTGAGGCAGTAATGGCTTTACTCGGCGACGATGGCCGTGGATACGAGCTCGCCCGCAAGCTTGAGTCTTGTGGGGTATGGCGGTCCTGGCTCGGCGACTCCACCTACGCTAACTTCGTTCAGTTCCTCGCTTCCCCTTCTACTTGGGATTCCTTCATGAGACCCGACGACTCCAAATCTAGGGTTCAGATTCAACTCCAACTCAGGGTTCGAGCCCTCTTGTTCGACAAAGCCACCGCTTCCCTCTTCTTCCGTTCCACCAATTCCTCTTCGTCTTCGTCTTCAACTTCGTTATCTTCTTCCCAATATATGACTGTTTCAAACCTCAATCCTGCTTGTGAGTCTCTTCTCTCTCTCTCTCTCTCTCTTTAATTTGGGGATTGAAGTATTATTTTTTGTGATCGGTATTGAATGGGCCCTCCGATGCTGCACGTTCTTGCAGATTTGCAGTTGCACGGTGATGACGTCTATTTCACCCTCGAGAATTCATCACAAGATGGGGTTCAACCCCGAGAAGGGGGAGCTTCTTCTAAGGTTCTTATCTCTGACTTTACTTTCTTTCTTTCTTTTTTTTTTTTTTTTAAAAAATTGTAATTTGAATCCTCTGTCATCATTAAGAAATCAGGTCATTGGAAATTCGTGTTATGCTCGGTGTAGAACATTGTTATGGTATTGACTATAATTGGTAGATTGTGTATTGATATTGATCATCAGAAGCATATAATTTCAAGCTTATCTTGAGACGCATTCACCATTACAATTTGGCTGGTTGACTCTGGTTGAGTGAACCTGCTCATTAATTGGTTCCAATTTTGTGATTTTCGGGTCCAGGTGCTACTTTTAAGGAAAGGTCCAATAACAATTAAAGCATAACGCAAGGTGGTAGCTTATTTTTCATTTCAATTAGCTTACGTAAACATAACTTTCTACAATATTGGGTCACGCATACTATCCTTTGATATTGTAAAAGAAGATGATAAAGGTCTTTGCAATCTGATATAGTATAGTATTGTAGCAACTGGCAAATTAGCTTCCAAGAATAAGCCTAACCCTGCTCTCCTCTATCTTTTTGTTTTTGTGCATTATTTTTAGATGGTGACCAAGATTGGTCAAAGTTATACATTATGACGAGAGATCAAAATACTATCATACATTATATTATATCACGTGATCTTATCCCATACTTGCCCTGTAGTTGTGAATGCTAAGACGTGTCCAACATGAGTGACTGTTTATGCAGAATCAATCAAAAACGGCTTCCACAACTGGATCAAGGTATATCGATTCTGAACTTGACAGCATGTCCCAGAGATACAGAAATGAGGAACTGCCTGAAACCTGGTATAATCAGTTTATTGAGAAGTATAAGGTTAACAAACCATATAGGTTGTTCTATGGGGACAGAGAATCACAGAAACGTTCACCAGAGGAGATGGCTTCCTATCTTTCATGTATTAGCAATAATAAGAAAATGCGTGTAGCATTTAAGAATGATCAACACACGGGCTTTGTGAATTCAACTACAGAGCATGCATCTAACATGCAGCCAAATGGTGGCAATTCAGTTGCTGATGACTCATCCATTTTTCCAGAAATAATGTTTACATTGAATTGTGTACCTGACAGTGCACTTCCATCTATTCGCAGAGTGGAAAATAACCAGAAAGAAAAGTTAATTGGAGTTCTTGATGACTTACCTCCTGTTACAACTAGGAGCCCTGTTATGATTGAGAGGCTTGGTATTAGGCCTGAGCACCTGAACATGGAACATGGAGGAAGCTTGTACCGTGGGAAAATTGGACCTGAGGGAAACAGGAAACTTTTTGGTAATGAGCAAGCATCAAAAATGTCTCAGAAGGTTGTAGCACGTTTGCTGACAGGTTTAGGCTTTGAGGCTGCCATGGAAGGTCCTATAGAAGTCTTCTCTCAATTAATGAGCTGTCACATTAGTAAGTTAGGCAAAAGTTTGAAAGTGCTCAGTGATAATTACAGAAAACAGTGTTCAGCCATTGAACTCCTAAAGATGTTGCTTAAAACAGCTGGTTATAGGTGCGTTAAAATTCTTTGCCGTTTTTCCCATGGAAATTTCAATTTGCTCAGCACCCCCCTCAGCACCGCCCCCCCCCCCCCAAAAAAAGAAGAAGCAGAAATGGTCTTTTTGTTGTCTTAAGGTTTGTGAAGTTGAATGCTTATAAATCCATGTTTCTTGTGCTGTTCTTTTTTAAGATATGCTCATCTTGCTCGTCTGACACTTTTTTTCTGTTTTTTTAAAATTACCATGCAGTAACTTCATCATAAGAATAACGTAAAAAGCGATGTACTAGTACAAAGTTTTATATCTTGATTATTCATTGCATTAACATATTCCAAAGGTGATTAATCTGTGACCCAAATTATGTTCTGATGTTTTTATTTTTTGGGACTAACAAGGTACTAGTATTCTTCTGCAATTTTTTACATACGAAATTAAATAAATATAGTGTTGTGGTAGGGGAAGAAGAGAGTATATGGCAGAAACTATTATACTGTACACTTTTCCATGCAAAGTTGTAGGATCTTCCCTTCCTCGGGGGAAGAAAAAAAGGATAGTTCTGAAAGGGATAAAATTTCAAAGAGGGTGTTCTACTAGTTTGTTATTCTGCATGCACTATTTATGCAGTTTTACCCCAATTTATATTTTGTTTTATTAATCAAGATAAGATAATCTGTTATGGGTTTTAACATCTTCTACCGCTTGCTATTAGTAATTTTGGGCCATTGGTGGATCTTGTCAAGGATGGCTCGAAGAATAATCTACAACCAAGTCTACCACTAACTCATGGAATGCAGTCACAAGTGCAGCCACAGCAGCAGAGTTCTCTTCGTTTGCCTCAGCAAGTACTTGCATCTACTACTTCTTTGTGCATTTTTATGTAGTTAATATTATTGGTTTGAATCACGGACATAAATTTGGACAGACAAGGAGAGCAAATACTGATACAGGATGCTTTGAGGACCCCTTTAAAAACTTAAGTGTCCTGTGGCAGCATGTTTTCATATGATTTTTTCTTTTAGATAAATGGTGTTCTATGTGGTGGTTAAGAATGTGTGCAGTATACAGCAACCCAAGTGTGTCCATGTCAGAGATAGCTCAAATAATCCTTTGGTATGCATTTGAAAAAGAAAAAAGAAAAGCCATTTTGATCCCATCATTTGTTGCGTCTTGTGATTGAGAACTAATTAAAATCGGTTTTTGGACACATTCTGGACCTCAGTCCTTTCTACGTCATGGTGCACTTTACAGTAAACATGATGTATTATCTGATAGCTCTTGATGTTCTTGATATTCATGGAGATTTATTAATATATTATTCTCTGCAAGCATGATGTCACGCGTTTTCTAAGAAACTATTACTCAATGTTGTTAATGTATAGGTGCAGAGGCAGATGCATCCACAGATGCAGCAGATTATTCATTCACATAACTTGGCTTTTCAGCAGCAGCAGCAGCAGCAGCAAAACCAGCTGCAGCTAGAGAGAATGCGAAGGCGCCAAGCAGCAACTCCCCGCCC
Organism: Delonix regia; assembly: GCA_037074485.1. Taxonomy (NCBI): domain Eukaryota; kingdom Viridiplantae; phylum Streptophyta; class Magnoliopsida; order Fabales; family Fabaceae; genus Delonix; species Delonix regia. The sequence goes on along the minus strand of CM073461.1, from coordinate 14,163,748 downwards.
TGGTGTGGACATGGAAAAGGACAGACCACTGGTTCAAGTTAAGATTGAGAATCCATCAGACTTACCGGTGGATGGTAATGCCTTCAATACCATTAATGCCAGACATCCTCAAATGCAGTTCAGGCAGCAGCAATTGGCTGCCCTGTCGAATTTCCATTCCCAATCTAGCAATCAGTTCAGACAGATGAGTTCCCCACAAATTCCTTCAATACAGTCACCGTAAGAAAACCATTTGCTGTAGGATTTCTACCATAAGGGTGATTTAAGTGACCTTCGCTAAAAAGTTTTGTTGTTTGGTTGTCTGTTTGTAGGAACATGGGCGTGGTTAGAGCTCCACCAGTTAAGGTGGAAGCTTTCCAGGAATTGATGGGTGGGGATTCTTCTGCAAAGCATGATTCAGACGAAAGTAGACTAACTTCTCCCAGTGGTAAATAGCTTATGTGAATTATTTAGTCGATCCGTCTGCAAAAATCCACGGGGGCCCTGAGCTTTGTTTGGCCTCTGCCATAGTTTGTTTAGTTTGTTTTGGCCATTACTTTACAACTGATATTGCTTCAGTTCATTTTGTAAATTATCCCACAATGCTTCAGTTAGTGTATCTTGGATTTTATTACTTTGAGTTATTCCCCCTCAACATACACAATTTCTTATGGGTTGTTCTGATTTTGCTATTTGTTACTCCTTAATTCTTTCAACAGTGGTGTAATAGTAGCTGCACTGCACAAATTTGCACAGTTTATGTAGTTTTATTTTGAGTATAAATAGAAGTTTAAGCACGAAGATTACATGCAGCCTCAGAATTTATGCATCTAAAACTTGTGATCAGTAAGCTTGATCATCGAGTTAAACTTTTAAAATTTGGATTTAAATTATACTAAAAAAAATTATGACTCCATATTTTTGTTGAATTTTTTATTTAAGTTTTTATCACTATTTTTTGAGATGGATTTATTAGGCTAATAATGCGATTAAATCAATGATTCTTAAGATTTGAGATAAATAAGAGATAATAGTTATTATTATATATATGATTATATATAGAACTTGTAAATGCAAATGATTTGTATTAGCACAACTCTTTTAAATAAAAAGAATTAATTTTTATTTTTTTATCAAGATGTCATGTTATATTAAATTTTATTTTTAAATAATAATTTTTTATTTATTAAAAAAATGTTCAATCTAATTTTTTAAATTTATGTTAGGTTTTAAAAAAGTTTAAATTTGACCTATTTTATAAATCAAATTTTTTAATTGAATTTTTTTATTTGCATTTTATTTTTTTAAAGTTAGATTCATCAAGCTAGATAAATGTTTTTAAATTATAATGAGGTATAGTGATAAGCAATGCAACTAGCACTTGGCCTCTTTACACTTGGTTCCATTTTTAATTTGAGAAAATTGCCTTGTGACTAATTGTTAAAGCATGTAAGGAATTAGGGAAAATATTTGTTATATTTGAGATAGAAATATGTTGATATAACGGATGTTATTAAATGAAATATGTCGATTTAACGGTTCATAATTAAGTGGATTAATTTTTTAAGTGCACGTGATTATATAGTTTAATACAATAGTTCAAATCCTTTATACTGTGCGATTGAACAGTTCAAAATCAGTACATTTTTCATCTTTAACTGTAACAAATGTGGATCCAAGAATTAGTTGTTGTTATTATATATAATAAAAAAATTATATATATATATATATAACTGATATACATATAGAATTAGAAAACGATGAATAATCTTAAGATATTCCATTTTAATTATATACAAAAGGATAAATGAAAATGAAATTATAAGTTATTTTATGTTTAATAGTTTAATAAAAAGATAAAATAAAAAAAGTGTCATTTTTTGTGCACTTACAATTTTGAATACACATATACACTCAATTATAATGTAGTGACATAATTATAATAATATTAATATAAATAATAATAATATTATAATTATTTCTCTATATTATAATTGAGTGTGTTGGTACACTCAAAAGCGAGTGTACAAAAAATTTTATTATAAAATTACAATAAAATCTTTAATACTCTCACAATTTTAAATACATTAATGCATTCAGTTATAATGTAAAGATATTATTGTAATAACATTATAATTATATTTTTATATTATAATTGGATACATCAAAGATGACACAAAAAAGTATATCGGGTAAATAAAAGAAAAAATTTTCAGCATATTTCTATAATTTATTTATTAATTAATTATTTAAATGCTTTTCAAATTTTGCTTAATTATGCATGACTCCAATTTATATGGTCACCCAATGTTTAAGATCTGATGATGACATATTATATTTTAATCAGTTTCTAATTTTGTTTATATTTATATGTAGTTTTATATGCTTTAATAATATATTTATATCTATTTGGGAACTATTTATATATTTCATTTTCCTTACTTTCCAATAGGTTGACGTTTGAGATTGAATTGTCATCTAAAGGCTCGTGTGATGTCATTATATAGTACATAGTAGGCTAATTTCCACTGCTTGTATTTATTGCAGCTCTAGTTTAAATATTGTGTCATCCAATGATCTGAATTTATAAATAATAATTATCATTGCATGCAATTATAGTAATTGTTCTAATAAAAAATAAATTAAATTTTAAAATTTTTCATTCAACAATCTGAATATTTAACTGGTATTGGCTTAGGTTTGACATAGTGTCTGATCATTTATGGACTTGTGTCAGTTCCATTATTTACCAATATCATATTTCAATCTTCGATGATTATATGGTGCGTGACAGCTCCAGAAAGATTGAATATCTTGGCGGAGGAGAACGAAACACAATAACCAACCATTGTTAGCATGAGTGATGAAGAGTTCCGTAACTAAAATTTCGAGTTTAATTTTTATTTTATGCATGAAAAATATATTATTAAAAGAATTATTTTTTAATATTAGGTTTGATAATACACAATTTTAAATTAACCAATTTTGTGACTTTAAAGATTAAATTGAATATCAGAAGATAAAGTGTTAAAAAAAAAAAAGAGAATGAAACACAATATATCAGCTACGTACAAATAATGTGGTTAAAAGCTTTCACCTGAGACTTTTTTTTTTTTTTTCTTTCTCGTATTTCAATTACTATTTATAAATTTGATTTCATTTCCATTATGCATATTTAATTCTTTTATTTTTTTTTTTAACTACCCAACATATGTACTGAAAACGATAAATTTTAAATCAATTGTGTACATTGAGTGTATGTGCACACCAAAAGTTAAGATTCAATTTATACACAGTCTATGGTATGAATAAAATCTTGACCCTTGCATGTAAGTATTTAGTGTAAGTGCATTTGGCATATGCAAAATACTTTTCTTGAAGTAATGGTGATATTATTGTAGTGATAAATATAATGATTTCTTATTTTCATTTTATTTTCAAAGAGGCCCCAATGTCAATGACTTGAATGCTTTTACTTTGCCCTACCTTTTTATATGCTGAACATCAATATGCTTTTATGTAATATAAATTTCCTCGCGACTAATTTACAAGATGTATTTGATGAAATAAAGAGTTAATTAGTTATCCAGTTTAGAGTTACTACCAAGCATCTATTACGCTGTTAAATAGGCTTAGTTAATTAAAGACTTAGTTTTCCATTCCTCTTCTCCTCACTCTCTTTCTAGCCATTGTTTTCGTTCCCTGCTATTAAAGCTTGGAAGTTTGCACTACAATGAAGAATGTGAATATTGTTAGAAAAAAATATTTGAAAATAATAAAAATAAAAATTGTGTCAAAAAACATGTGTGATATTTGTTCCAATTATATTTGCTGCAGGATATAAGATAAATGATCCTTAAAATTTATCCTAAGTATTTCGAAATTAACAAACAGCTTGAAATCTCTCATAAAAGAAATTTATGAAATGTTAGAAAAACAGTAAAAATATGAAAATTGTCTCATTAATTTTTTGGTTTTTCAAAAATTTTCTATTATATAATCAAGTCTTTTTATAGGGGCGTGAATGCTCACATTAAGTTTAAGAGCTATTGAAGACCTTTTTTGCCTCCCAAACTTGTGCTAAGATAAAGCAATTCAATTCTCAGCTCCTAAACCTAAGAAAGGGGTCACTGTCTGCAAATGAATATCTGTTGAAAGTGAAGAAGAAGGTTGATGCATTATTTGATTTTGGTTCACCAAGTAGCACAATTGATCATATAGAGGCGACTTTCATTGTTCCAGTTTCTTCTAGATTCGACTCTTATGTAGTGAATGAAATTGAATGAATACTAATTGCTCTAGAAGAAAGGATCAGAAGGTTTTGAATTTACAATAGTCATAGCGCTAATATTGCCTAAAGACTAAAGCAAAGTCGACTTTAAAGTTGTGTTAAAAAGAAGTCAATAAAAAATTTATGCCCACATGTGTCAACACTACTAGTTCCACCTTTATAGGTATATTTATTTAATTATCTTAAATCAAATTTTGTTTTCGATCATATGTATATTAAATTTAATCATTTTTTCGTTAATTGCAAGCTGCTGTTGTAGGATGATATCAAGTTTATGATATGAACCTATAACTTTTTTCTTATATACAATTTTTTTTTTTACATTATTAAAACAGAGGTTGACATTTAAAACTAAAATAAGGGATGAATAAGATGACGAGTGTGGATTCGTTGCCGTACAACAGATCTGCTGATAGCAAATCAAAGAAAAAAAAACAACTAAAAATTAAAAAAAAATTTGTATGTTCTGCTGCCGCACAGTAGATTTACTGTACGGCAGTAGATTTGGATTTATAAGATGATAACTTTTTAATTGTCAACCTATTATTTAGCCATTTGATAGCTCTGGACTTGATCTACATTTTTTTATTTCTTAAGGTATGTTTTTTATATATTTTTTTAAAATTTTTTTACAGGGTTGCAATCTAACACAAATTACAACCCTCTTCTAACTTGGGTCACGGGCTGTTAAACCCATTAACCATAATTGGGGGACCCTGCCTTGATACAAATTTAGGGGCTTGTCCCCCATTTTTTTTTAGAAAGAAGGTTAATTTTTGTTATTTAATAAAATAAAACTTATTTTGATATAAAAGTGTTCATAAAATAAGTGTTAAAATAAACTTATGGATATTTTAATGTTATGAAAGTTTTATGTAGAAAATGTGGATTCCTTAAGACATTGCAAATCAATTTCTTCTTTTGCTTTATTGTGGAAGTTGCAATGGAGCACTCTTGGCCTACATTTTGTTTGGTCCAAGCGGAACTATAATGTATCACTCTTGCATAACAAGATCGTTGCTTAAGAAAACTCTTTAAGAGGCTTATTTCCAAATCAAACTGAAGATTCTCGTTAAATAATATGTCTATTCTTCCAACTTAAACCATACAAAATTATCATCCTTTATTGAGGAACAATATGTTACTCTTGAAATCCCTTAAGATTTCATTAATCGCTGGTTAGCTCAATGATATACTCATTTGCATTTGGATACTATTTGTCTTTGCGTCACATATTATGGCCATAAAGGTTAACCTGTCACGGCTAGAATTGCAATCCTAGATACCACTTACACTACCTATTAAATAGCCCTTATAGGGTTAAGCTTGACGACTCTTAATGCAGGCATTGTTATCTTGGTGATTCGTCTAGATTTCAACTTTAAGCTTTCCAATCTTACTCTTAAAGATTGACTAAATGTTCAAATCCAGATTACAGGAGCAAACTATGTTTCACAAGCTATCATGACTACCCTACATCATCAGATAGTTTTCAGGGTATAGAATCATGCTATGGACCTCCATTGTCCTAACCACACCAACGATGCTCTCATGATTGTAGCTGAAAGATATGATGTTTCTACCATCATGCAAATCCCAAGGCAGATCTCTCGAAGTGATCTTCTTCAGCTCATGCCAACTGATTGAGTCATTAATTATAAGTTACTTTGTGTCCACAGAAAGCTTATATTCACATCTAAGCCACCCAATCTTTACCGTCTGCTAAAGGACAAGTAAAGATAATTTTTAAGAAACTAGAAGAATCCACCTCCTAAGCTTCTCGTGCTCCTCCATTTTTGCAGCAAATTATGTCTATTACTCCTGTTTATCATTTAGGAAGTCACCTTAGAAATGTGTCAACCGGGCTCTGATACCAAATTAGGGGTGTCGAGCTGAAACGCAATGGTAACTACCTAAGTCCATGGAAAAAGACTTCATAGTTTAATAAACACAAAACCAAGGTAAGACTGAGGAAACAAAAAGTCTCTCTTAGGTTACAACACCTCAAGGCCACTATTGTGGGTTTATGTAACTAAATTGATTGTCTTCACCCAGGACACATAAGTTGTTACGATCATGTTACAATTCTAACTTCATATGGATCATTTGAATTAATCCTTTCTGATACACAGGATCCTTAACAGAGGCAAGTGTAGGTAAGGATGTTTAAGGGAGGTTTAACTACCTATGCCAGCCTCAACTTCAAGTTTTGTAGTCACTTAATTAATATTTTAGTCTTTCTTCATTTTTTTTTCATGAGTGTTACACAACATTGCATAAGCTAATGGGTAGAAGTCCATAAAGGTGGAACGATGATTGTTCATAGGAATGAGTACAATGAAGGTTTTGTTCACACTTTTAAGATGACCCCAGCTTCAGAAAGGATATCACCATATTAATCACATAAGGACCAACAACGTCCTAATAGACATGGTAGAATCTGGCATGAAAGCCATCTGGCCAAGGTGCACTATCTAATTTGAGTTGAAAAACCGCCTCCCTAACTCCCTAGTCAGAGAAGTCTTGAGTTAGAATTGAAAGATGCTCAGGAGAAAGAATAGGTATAGGAAGATCATTGATCTTGGTGAAATTTCACTAGTTGACATAGAGTTTTGCATCAATTACACATCATAGAAATAAGAGCTGGTCAATTGTTCAATGACGTAAGGGTCATCAGTCCGATTGTCGTCGTAATTCTTGATGTATTTGATGGAGTTATTAATTCTTCTTTTGTTAAGCAAGGTGTGAAAGAATTTTGTGTTGCAGTCTCCCTGTAGAATCCAAGTATGCCTAGCTTTTTGAGCCCAGAGCGCCTCTTGGCAATCATAAAGAAATTAGAGCTTTGTTCTGATTGGTCTTTCTGAGCCTAAGTTTAGTGAAAGGATTCTATGGATCGTTCAAGTTGTTGAATTCTACCCGAGAGATGACCAATATGGAAGCTATTCCAATGAGCGAGACTGGATATAGTGGAAGCAAGCTTCTTAGCTAGAATGAAAGCAGGAGAACCATGAAAACTTACGTTCCAATTTTGCGTGATAATATCAAAACAGTTGCTGAACATGAGCCAAGAAGTTCTCAAACCTCATAGGACGTTTCCTGAACAGACCCTCCTTTTGACTATTAAATAGAATAGGGGCGTGGTGCGAGGCTGCAATGGGTAAAACGGCAGGGAAGAGTGCACAAAATGCTAGATCCAATGAAAATTACAATTGCACTAGTCAAGCCTATCCCACACACAAGGTTGATCAATTTTTTAACTAAAATAAATTTGAACCCTCTAATTCCTTTCTTTTTCTCTCTCCCATAACCCTCACTATGAATAGACAAATCCGAAAAAAACTTTTATCAAACGTTAAATAAATAAGACGACATTTTGGGAACTAAGTGGGATAAATTAGCTAAACCTAACTGTAATTTACTCATGTTTTATTTTAAGGGGTCTACTTCTTTTTAATAAATTTTGTGATGATCAAGCAGCCTACATGATAAAAGAAAAATTCATTGGAAATAGACAAATACATATTACATATGCATAAAATAAGAGCATTCCCAAGTCCCAACTAACCCATTTCTTCAAAATGGAGGTTTTCAAGGTGGTTCTTTCCAACCACAACTCGTTATTAATTAGGAAGAACAATAAAGATCCTAACAAACTCGTAATTAATCAGAATGAAATGACAATAAAGAACAACAAATTGAATAAATAGATAAATCTAAATATTTAATAAAAGTGAATAAAATAAAATTTATTTTATATGAAATTTTCATAAAATTTATTTTATTTTAAAGTATTGATAATTTAATTACAAAATTTATTTTATGAATAATCTTATATCAAAATAAGTTTTATTTTATTAAATAATAGAAATTACTTTTTTTTTTAAAATGGGGGACTTGCCTCCAAATTTGCATTGGGCACGATCCCCCACTTATAATTAAAGTCCACAACTCAACGAAGTTAAAATAAGGTTTCGTTGTGTTGGACTGCAATCCTATAAAAAGATTTTTTAAAAAATAAAGACGTATCTTAGGAAATAGGGAATATGGATCAACTTTTGAGACATTTAATGCGAATCAAAAAGTCATAGAACACACGTAATTAAATATTCCAAAAGCAATGTTTCTTTTCTCTTTTTGTACTATTGTAATTCTTAAGCCATAATTCTACATATTAAATGTGCTTTATAATTTTGTGGTTTGCTTATTTATGAGTTTTTGTAAATTATATTTTTTCAATTGTATTATCTATGAAATGTGCTTAAGTCTATTGCTTGAAAGAATAGAGAAAGAAAGAGATGAGAAGAATTCTGCATTTATAACTAATAATTTCGCTGCACGTCAATATTGTCAATGTATCATAGCAATAAAAATACAATTCATTGGTGTATTTGCTAATTTACAAAGAAACTAGTTTGATAAACCTAAGGCAGAATATTTCTATAGTAATTATAATGGGGGGCTAAATTCACATGAAAGGAAACCAGGCTTGAATTCAAACATTGAAATTTTTTTTATAAGATAATAAAATTATCTATATTTTAAAATAAAAGTAATGTTATAAAAAATTTATTTAAAAATTTTTATATAAATAAATTTTATTTTACTCAATCATATAAAATATTAAAAATTATCTATTTAGTCAATTTATTGATAAAACAAACATTCATCTAAAAATAGAAGCCCTGTTTTCTTTTTTAAAAAATTAATTTTTATTATTAAAAAATAAAGTATATTTTGATATAAGATTAATCGTAAAATAAATAATAAAATTATTTATCTTTTAAAATAAGATTAATTTTATAATAAATTTCTAAATTAATATCAATAATTAAAATACTAAAATTTTAAATTAAAATAAACATTCTGATAAAATTATCTATCTCTTGAAATAAGGTTAATTTCTTAACTAAAATAAACTTGAACCCTCTAATTCCTTTCTTTTTCTCTCTCCCATAACCCTCACTATGAATAGATATAACAAGAAAAATTTGTATCAGATATTAAATAAATAAGACGACATTTGGGAACTAAGTGGGATAAATTAGCTAAACCTAACTGTAATTTACTCATGTTTTAATTTAAAGGGTCTAAATTTTTGTAATAATTTTGTGAAAATCAATCAGCCTACATGATAAAAGAAAAAAATAATTGAAAAATAGACGGACCCATATGCATAAAATAAGAGCATTTCCAAGTCCCAATTAACCCATTCTATGAAAATGAAGGTTTTCAAAATGGTTCTTTCCAACCACAACTCGTTGTTAATTAGGAAGAACTATAAAGGTCCTAACAAACTAGTGGTTAATCAGAAAGAAATGACAATACAGAACAATAAATTAAATAAATAGATAATTTTAAATATTTTATAAGATTGAGTAGAATAAAATTTATTTTATGAATAATTTTATATAAATAAGTCTTATGTTATTAAATAATAAAAATTAACTATTTTTAAAGTAAAAAGAATGAGGAACATGCCACCAAATTTGCATTGGGACACAGTCCCCTACTTATAATTAAGCCATAAAGTTAATATAGGGTTACATTTAGTGTCAAACCACAATCCTATAAAAAAATTTAAAAAAACGTATCTTGGAAAATAGGGAATGTGGATCAGCTTCCTAGACATTTAATACCTTAATAATAGGCTAACAATCAAAAAGCCATAGGATGCCTATAATTAAATATTCCAGAAACAATGTTTCTTATCTCAAACCATAATTCTACATATTAAATGTGCTTTATAATTTTGTGGATTGTTTGTTTATGAGTTTTTTTTTTTTTGTAAATTATGTTTTGTTATTGTATAATCGATGAAATGTGTTTAAGTCTATTTCTTGAAAGAATTAAGAAAAATAGAGATGAGAAGAATTCTATATTTATAACTAATAATTTCGCTGCACGTCAATTTATCATAGCATTAAAAATACAATTCATAGGTGCATTTGCTAATTACAAAGAAATAATTTGATAAAATTCAGGGAGAAATTTCTATAGTAATTATAATGGGGTCTGATCACAGGTTAAACTTACTTAAAAACAAACCATAATTGAATTCAAACATTAAAATTTTTCTGGGGCCCAAGTCAAATAAAAAACCCAATTGGACCATTTTTCCATATACGTTTTTTTTACTCAAACTTAATTTTTTTCTCTCATATATATATTCTTAAAAAAAAAAACATTTTGCTTCGATGTATCTAACATAAATTCTTAAATTTCAATATAAACTTTAGTGAGATGAGACAAAACATAAAATTGTAAAAGGTTACAGATCTAAGGTTTAGTTAACCTACTGGTATAATAATAAAATTTTGTTTTTCTTAATTCAAAAAATTACCTAAAATATAAATGAAATGTAAATTAGACAAACAAATTCGTGTGTAATAAGATGAAGTAGCAGCATAATAATTAGTTAAAAAATTCATATTAATTCAAATAACATAACTATTAATAAATTTTCCATTCATTGAGGGGACAACCAAAAATTTTCCAAGTTCAGCGTAGCCCAATATCAGATCATGAATCAACATTCATCCATGCTTATTTTAACCCGATATGTGCATCAATACATCACAGCAAACAAGAATCTTAAAATTAATAGTCAACGTTACTAAATACCCACTGCTATCAATATCACGTTACAATAGAATAAAAAAACCAAAACTTATGCCGTGTTTGATAGTTAAATATTAGTGAAAATCAAAATAACATGACTTCACACTATACTTAATTATAACTTAAAAAATTCACTTAACCTGATAAGTCTGATTGAAAAAAATAAAATATGAATAAAAGAAACCCAATTAAAAAAGATCGTTTTGTAAAATAGATTGGACTTGGACTTTTTTTTAAAATTTGATATGAGTTTAAAAAGTTTGAATTTTTTTTGGTAATAAAAAAATTTATTATTTTAAAAAAAAGTAGTTAAATATAACGTTTGATAAAGAAATAAAAACTAATACCTCTTATTCAAAAGATTTATGTCAATATAATAACTTAATTATATTTATAACTTTTTTATATATAATATTATAAATAATAATAACAATTAGCTGTATGATTTATTTTAAATTTTAAATAATAAATAGGCTTAATTATTACTTTAAAAAATTCATTTAGCTCCATAATCTCAATTCAAAAATATAAATAAAAGTTCAAATAAAAAATCCAATAAACAAACTGGGTCAAGTGTTTTTAGTTCAAATTGAAACCCAACCTCTAAAAGGTCCAACCTAACCATGAGCTATAATTCAAACAAACCCAACCCACACTATCACAGCCACTCACAATAAAACAGCCAAAAGCTGTGTCAACAAATTCATCGACGCATTAGTGGTAAGGAAGCAAATTACCTCTACGCTCACCTCTGTTTAATTCATTAAATTCTAATTATCCTTATTATATTCAGCTTTTTTTTGTCCTTTTTGACCAGATCTCTAGTTCTTTTAATTTAATTTCGTTCTCTTTTTTTTATTTTTATTTTGATTAATTGAATTCGTAATTAATTTATTTAATTCACCTTTCTTTTTCCTTTTTTTAAATAAAAGAAAATGAGGTATTCACACAGAAGTTATTAGAACAGAATAAACCAGTATTTGTACAGAAGCTAAAACTTTGGTACCGTTCAGTTTTGTAACTGCTGGTTGTAAAAAAAAAAAAAAAAAAAAAAAAAAAAAATATATATATATATATATATATATATATACACACACACACGCGCACACACACACAAAAAGCAATGTAGCAACAAAGTTTAACATGAAATTCGGAAAAAATTTAGTACATGGAAGTAATCAAATTCATGAAAAGCTCATGCCATGATCAACACATTGGCACAAATTTACTGAGAAGTTGACTAGAAGTCTCCAAAAATATCTAATTAGCAGACATGATTAGAACAACAAAAAAAACACCAGGGTTTGCAACTGTTAAACAAAAGCATATTAGCATGTGTGTAATCTTGAGAAAGAAGGCATAAAAGAATTCTGTACTTGATTTTGACTCTGATTATATATACTTTTTAGTCCCTGTTTGGCTCAAATAATTCTCATACTCCAATTTGTGCAAGGACATTATTCATACAGGACCTCTAAAAGTGTGAAATCAAGGATATAACAGCAGCAAACACATAATGACTACCAGCATTTCCATTTTAAAATGTTATCAATGTAATGAACAACCAGAACACAGAAAATATAGATCATATTCTAATTTAGAAAGAGTAATTAGAAATATAACACAAGAATAGTTGTGAACATCGTAATTTGTTTGAAAAGTTTCAAATCTCAATAATTAAAAATTTGAAAACACACAAAATATCAAAATTAGCAACAAAAAAAAAAATACAAAAAAATGTGGAAAAAACGAAATAATGCTAAAATATAAAAATGAGATAATTTTGAAAATGACAATAAAAATAATAAAATAAATAATAAGTGAGAAAGGATAGGGAGTTAAAAAAGAGATTCAAATAAAAATGAAAATGAAGGAAAAGAAGTGAAAATAGTGAAAAGAAGAAAAGGAAATAAAAAATGAGTTGGACACATCTGAAAAATTGCTAAAAAAAAAAAAAAAGAGTTGAACCTGAATATTGAAGGAAAAGCCTAGCCCACTTAAGTTGGCACTTCAAGATTCAAGAAGGCTTATTTGAACTCAAGCCACTCCAAATTCATGATCCAATATCTATAACCCTTCTTGACCTATTTTTCCTTTAATTTTTTATTTTTTATTTTCCCATTCCTTACTTACACATGTCATTGCATGAGGGGATTTTATTTTCATTTTATTTGCATTTTCCTTGCATTTGTTTCATTTTTAGATTTTATTATTTCTCTTTTATAGCATTTTACACATGTCATTCCAAGAAGGCTTCATTTTGCATTTCACTACAATTTCGTTTGCATTTTAGAATTTTATTTCACACATGTGACATCATCTTGTTCACCATCACTAAATTTGGTTTTTTATTTACACTTTTATTATTTTAGCATGCATTTCACACCTAGTATACAATTTAAGTTAAATTCATTTGACGCATGTGCATTTCATTTGCATTTTAAGGGTCAAATTTTCATATTGGATGCTTATTGACCTAATTTTGGATATGATCCTAGTTCTTAGACAGACACACCTCATTTTGGAGATCATCATGAGCCAAGGGGAATTGGACACCCGAGGAAGGAGAAGGTGTGCTAAAGGTGTGCTAAAGGAGGGGGTCATAGGTAAATCTCATGACCTTTCTTCGCTTGATTTTTGTTGTATATTTTTCTTTCTTTTGGCTGTATTTTCGCTGGTAATGGGTTGATTTGGATGTCATAGTTTCATTTTTGATGTTGTGATGTTTGATTTCAAGGTATTTGACAAATTGCCATTGCATGTGTGACTCTTTATGCAATCCACTTTTTAGCCCAATTTCACTTTATGTATGATTAACTTCACTGTCCATTTTTATGCATGATTTTGCCCCAAGTGTGATTCACTTTTATACTTATTTTTTTAGCACTTTTTCGCCTCACATGTGATCTTTTTGTTGTCCATTTTTCATCACAATTTTGCCTCACATATGTCTTATTTTGTTGTCCATTTTCTTGCATAATTGTGTTGTATGTATGATTGTTTTTAATGTCCATTTTTCTAGCACAATTTTGCTTCATATGCTTCATGTTGTTGTCATTTCTTATCTCAATTGTGTTGAATGTAGGATCCATTTTGATACCCATTTTCTAGCTCAATTTTGCCTCATTTTGACATCCATTTTTCAGCTCAAATTTGTTTTTGAGTGATCCATTTTGCTGATTATTTTCAGCTAATTTCACCACATGAATAATTTACTTAATCTCTATTTTGGAGCATAATTTCATTGTATAAAGTAGTGTAAAAGGCTGTTTACTCTTTAGCATAAATTTTATTGCATGAATTAATGTAAAGGGCTGTTCATTTTAAGTGTAATTGTGCTGCATACTTATTTCGAATTGGTGGTCCATTTGTGTTTATTTTACAGTCATGAATCATGTTGATGTATGTTTATTTATCCTTATGGCCGTACTTTTCCTTCCTCTTTTGCTATCAAAGTGGTGGCACAAATTACATGCTTATCACATTCACTTAGTTCTTTAATTTTGTGACATGATTAATCTTTATGTTATTTAATTTTTGGAAATGAATGTATGAGTTCTTGTTGTCCAAATTTACGTGGAATATTGGTGATTTAAAACTTGGGACTTATAGCTGAGTTGTCTCCAAACCAAGGTACAAAGAGACACCCAAGCAAGGATGACACAAATTGATGACAAGTTTAATAAGATCAAGTTGTATAATTGCTTTAAGTTTAATCGTAAGTAGTGTATTCTTAGACTTTTGACAATAATTTGTAATAATGAGTACCTAATTGAACACTAATACATAAGTCATGGTCCTCTTGCAAGTAATGAGTTGTTTCTTGCTCAAGTATTGATTCAAAGTACATAGCATTAGCTAATTTATATGATTGTTCAGATATAATCGATATTAGTTGAGTTGGCATTGTTTTCTATACGAACTCCAGTTTCCTGGTGCGACAACACCGGTGCAAAAGCTTTGGCTTCTAATCGAAGTGATGCAACCTCTCGTTTCAAAAGGGGTGTTGAGGATTGAAGATCCAAGCTCACTGTGCACCATAGTATACCATTTGTTTTTAGTATTAGTCGCATTTATTCTTACTGTATTATTGTTATCATTCATTTATTCTTTATGTACAGCTGTAAAGCTATTATTTGAGAGCATGCTACTTAATCCGTGTATATAAGAATAGCATGGCTCACTGTATTCATTCATTCAACAAAAATCTAATTATCTCATTCATTTCTATACTTTCTATCTAGATAGACAATCTCTAAGGTTCTCTAGTTTCAAGCTTTGGGTATTGTTGATCTTCTTAATAAAGTTTCGGAGTTTGCTCTCAAAGAATTCTTGTACATATAGGAGAAAAATAAAAAGTTATTGCATAAGGAGCAAAAAAATTTTATCAATGAAGTCTTTTCATCTGTCAAATGGAATTTCCATGTTAAAAAGTGTATACCTTACTTATATATAATAAATATTAATAATATAATTCAACTTAATTAGCCCCACCCTACGTTTATAACCAAACAATGCTCGTCTTTAATATAATTATTAGTTTAATGAAACTGTTCAACTATAATTATAAAATTGCATAAACAGCATTTTTAAAATTAAGAATAGTTTTATTTGATCTTAAATCTCTATCAATACAACACAAATTAAACAGTTACAACTAAAATTGTCATGGGATGAAAGGAAAAGAACCTTCATCTACGCATATAACCAAACAATGCGCGCCTTTAATATTTTAACTTCATCTACACTCATAAATTTGTTTTTTAAATTTCTATTTCTAATGTTCTATTTATTTATGGATTAGTATTTTTATTTTTTCTTTAAACTTTGATTCAAATTATATTCCTCAAATTTACATGAATCTTGAACACTTTTACTTATTTACTTATTTTCAAACACAATTACCCCACACAAAATACAAGGTCTACAAGCATAAGGAATCAAGAGATGAAAAATCTATTTGACCTGTTTAGGTATTGTGCTGATGAATCAAAAGATGAAATTGAGGTTAAAAATTAAAGTTCCGTAGATCATTTATCGAATGAGTATTTTAGTATTCATTATTGAATGCATTCCGATGGCACTTTTTAGACTAATATGCTAATTGAGTATAATAAACTTTGATCTGTTTTGGACCCAAAAGAAAAAAAACTTTGATCTACAGATTGAAATTAGGGAAATTACTAATAAATTACTTGATTGTGCAATTTTATATTAATTAGAAGTTGTATTAATACCTTGATTTATCTTAGCCTTTTTTTTTGTTGAAAGTCTTCAGTTATTTGTTTTTTGTATTTTATGCCTTTTAAGTGTCTATAGTTAGAGAAGAATCTATAATACTAAACGTAAATATTGAACATTCTATATAATAAAGGAAAAGTTAATCTTTTGGTCCCTTAATTTGTCTCACTTTTTAAGTTGGTCCTTGATATACTTTTCAAATTTTAAAAATTAGTTCTTGGGGTTAAACTCTGTTATAACACTATCAGTTAGTGGCTGAAATACTAAATTAGATCTTAGGTGGAGTTGACTTTGCCGTGTGATCCATGGTATAATCTTTCTTTCTTTTTTTCTTTCTCAATTTTAAAAAGAAAAAAGATAAAAAAAAACCCAAAATATCTATGCACCAAGCAAAATTCCTCCAAATAATAGTGGCTTTATTTCAAATAGAGCAACACCATTCCTACTTCCTAGTGAATCTCTGACTCATGAGTACATTTTATGTCTCAAACAGCTATTACACTTAATAACAATAAAGTCCCTTAAAATTTCACAAACATATCATATTTCTTCTCACTTGCTTTCATGCAATTATAGTGTTAGATTATTCCATTTAAAGACAAACATATCACATGTTGTTCATGGTTTTTTTATTCAGGAACGCAGACCCAAGTGGAGGTCTTTACCTATATTGTTCTTTTCAGATTTATAGACCACAAAGGATGGTTTTGGAATTTCTGAATATTATATGTGATACAATTCGATGTGATCATCCTTCATGCCTATTCAGTATTCACCCCATTTTCAGTCGAATATTGCACTTTGCTCTAGTTAAAACGCCATCGTTTCTAGAATTTGCGTGAGCTCCTTTTAATGGAGCCCTTCATCTTCTTTTTCCGTCGCCTACCTATATTGACCAAATACGTATTTTATATTTTTTAAACTTCTTTTTACTAAAGCGCACTGGACCCTAAAAACAGATAGGACTGAAAGTGGAAATTGAACTTATACATGGCTTCGTCACTTTTATATTTAAGAGATGTGACATATCCTCTCTCTCTTTCTCTCCATATATATATATATATATATATATATATGCCTGATATCTGATTTAAATTTTTTACCGATAAACCGATAATGTAATTATAGTGATATTATAAATTATAACTACATGTAATTATTAAAATTAAATTTGAACCGTTCCATTCTTAAATTTTCTGTAATGGACAAATATCAACTGCAGATCCAAATTGATTTGAAATTTGAATTCTTTGTAGTTAAAGAACAAAACAAATTGATGTAGTTGGGTAGAAAATTAAAAAATATATATATATAGTTATTCAATATTCAAGGTTTAATTATAACAATCATTTGTTTTCAAGACACTCTCGCGATATTTTTTTAAAAGAATTTTAAATGTTAAAAAATATAAAAATACTGTAAAATAAATAAATATAAAATTATGATATTCTTTGTAAAATTTAGTAGCAAAATTCAAATCATTTCAAAACGGAGCTTAGGTAAGCCTATTTAAGTTGAAATTCAACTATATATAATAGTATGAAAATCCCAAATATAATATAAAATAATGTTACAAACGAAAAGGGTAGGGAATTAAATAATCTAACATTATAATTTCAATAAGCTCGGCCTCCGTGATCTTTGAGGTAACTCAATAAACTATCCACGTATCTTTCCTGTCTTTCTTTATTTACAAACAAGTCCTTCATCTCTTTGGTCTTTTCCTTATAGATCCTTCCCTCTTCTTCCACCATGACCAGCCTCAACGACTCAGCCACCGACTCGCTTGTAAACGACCCGTCTCGCTCGTCCCTCGGTATCGAATACCCCATCTTCTTCTCCTCCAACACCCTCGCGTTAATCCCTTGGTCCGCCAGAAACGTCAGAAGCACAAGCGGCTTCTCGTTCTGGACCGCCTCCACTACAGAGGTCCAACCCGAGTGGGTCAAGAACCCACCCACCGACTCGTGGCTCAGGATCTTCAGCTGCGGCGCCCAACTGGTGTACACCACGCCACGCCCACGGGTCCGTTCCTCGAACCCCTCCGGCAACCGAAGAACGTCTGGGTCGGTGGGCCCACGTCGAATCCTCAGAACCCAGAAAAACGCTAGCTCCGACTTCTCTAAACCGATAGCAATCTCCCTCACTTCTTCTTGGCTCGGCTTCGCTTCACTCCCGAAAGCCACGTACACCACGGTGCCTCTGCTTTGTTTGTCTAGCCAATCTTTCATCCACCGCCATGTGTCGGTTTCGTCTCCGTCATTGGAAGCCGTGCTGGGGAGTTGGCCAACTGGTAGAACCGGTTTCTGGTAAATGTTTTCGAGGAGTTGAATCCATTCGGGTTCAAACTCAGAGCAACTTCTGACTAATACTATGTCGCAGTTTTGGAGAGCCGAGCCGAGCCGGTATGTATCTGAAACGCCGGAGTCGTTTTCCAAGAGAGAGTCTGAGATCTTCATGATCTCGAAGTAACGGAAGGCCACGTTGGTGGGGAATGGGACCCACGGTGGAGGGACTACAAAGTTTTCTGGTTCTTTTCGGATAGGGTTAGAACTCATCAAATCGGAAGAAGTTCCCATGAAACCCAGAAACGGAGCAGTGAATATACTGAAGAAGGCACACTTGATGCCAAGTTTGGAAGCAATGGATCCGATCCAATAAGGAGAAAAGTCATATAAGATCCAATCAGGATTGGAAGATTGGAGAAATCTGGTCAAGGGTTCTTCAAGTTCATCGTAGGCTTTCTTGAGGAACTGTACTACGTTGTATGGAACATCGGTGGTGGCCTCTGCGTTTTCTGGGAGATTGTGGACTTTGGGTACAGGAAGCCTGACGAGTTTGATACAAGCAGCCAAATGAGAAGGTAGTTTGGGAAGGCGATCGATGTTTCTTGGGGTTGAAACGAAGCTCACATGGTGACCCTTACCTGCTACGAGCTTCGCGAGCTCGAGGTTGGGGGTGATGTGGCCAAAGGCAAGCCATGGGAACATCACTATGTGAAGCTTCTGATCTCCTGCCATGGCGGACTTAAACTCTCACCTTAACCAGTAATCAAACGATGCTTGTTTGGGCTCTGCGTCTACACATAAAAATATATATGAAGTTAATCCAGCCATGTGATATATTATAATATTAATGTGCCCCTTTATAAAAATCCCACCGACTATGATAAAGTAATGTTTAAAAAATATTTATTTAAAAGAACTCTCATAATAAAAAAATGTGAATATTAATTATTATAAAAAATTTAATGGATTGTATTTAAAATTAACTTATCCCTAGAACGATCAAAGATTCCCAGGAATCCCTCTCAGATTTATTTTACTTAGGGACTTCTATTTAATAATAATAATAATAATGGAGATAAAGAAAAACTTTCCCCAAAAGAAAATTTGGAGAAGGAGACGAGGATAGAACCTCTTGGTCGTCTCCTGATTCTCCATCCATGCCACTTCTATATAAATATTATATATATATATATATTACTTTTTATATTTTCATATTTCACTTATTATTTATAATTATAATAATTAAAATTTAAAAATTAAATTTATTTTAAAAAATAATTCCACTTATTACATATTAATCTTTCACTTCAAAATTTGGACAACATAATAAGATTACTTTCAAAATATTTCATACTTATGATCATATTGTGATGAAGAATAAGAAACGAACATTAAAAAAATATTAATTATTTGTAAATTAAGATTAAAGATAAACATAGAAATTATAATTTTTTTAAATAGTTTTATTTTAAATTTAATCATTTTTTTGTTAAAATTTTTTTAATAATTAACTTACCTTATTAAGAGTTATTTGTTGTAACTTATAGAATTTGTTCTAAAATTTATTATATGAATGCTTGTTGTTTTTATTAACTTAATAATTTGTTAGATAACATAAATAAAGAGTTTAAATTTTAAATCTAATTTTTATACATATTATTTATTTTTTTCAACTTTTATAAAAAAAATTCAAAATCTTTATAAAAATTCGCATCCTGCAAAGAATAGAGATGAAAAAAAAAATCTCTCACAATAAAAGAATGAAAATTATAAAAAAATAATTAACTATAAAGATAAAAAAGCAGAAAGATACTCTCTGCTCCTACCTGCAAAGTTGACATCCTTAATTATCGAAATCAATAAAGTATCTTAAAAACCAAAATAGGTAGAAGATTAAAATTTTAATTTAATAGTCAGAATTCAGCAATGCGTGGACGGAGTGGTTTATATAATTACTATTGACTCTGGCGTTGTGGCTTCTAATTCAATAAGACAAAACAAAGGGACCCTATTTGTGTTTAGCAATATGCAATCCATTCAAAGTGTTATACCATAAGGACGAATTTGGAATTTTCAAACTTTTTAGTGGTACAATTCTGACCATCTTTCAAATACAAGTCTCCAAATAAAATAAATCTGGGAGGGATTCCTGGGAATCTTTTATCGTTTCAGGGATAAGTTAATTTTAAATGCAATCCATAAATTTTTTATAATAATTAATATTCACCTTTTTTTACTGGGGGAGGTTTTGTAGACAAATATTTTTTATTCTCATATTAGATTTGAACCCGAGAGATGTGTTTATGAGACACGTTAAGTCTTTAAGATTATATAGAATTTAGTATACTTTATTTGTATTTTTAATTTTTTTCTATTATTCACAAATATAGATATTTTGATGTTATTTGATAATTAATAAAGTTTAATTTTTATGCTTACATATCTTTATTTGAATATTGTGTACATTCTTATTTATTGTTAAGTATGTCGAGTAGACAAAAGAATTATCTTTCTTACACAGATAACCGCCTCAGTGTCTTTGTGACATTAGAGTTGAAACAAGATTCTAAGAAAAATTATGATGAGGATAATTTGAAAACAACTATACTTAAAATCATTTAAGTTGATTGATTGATGACATTGGGTCCTCATGATAATTGATTGATAAAGTAAATTTATCATTTCTAATCTACCTGGGTTGTTAGATGTGAGTTCAAGACATTGTGTAAATTAAGAAAGTCAATTTTAGACTTGTGGTGTTTAAAATATCATCTGTACAACATTATTTATGAAATAGACATACACTCCAAGAGAAAAAGAAAGAATGTTGTAGCACATATTTCATACTATGTGTGCAAATGTCGACCATATAGGTTAACATGAGTGCAATCTCAACTCATGATTATGTGAGACCCTTGAGCCTTTACACTGACTCTATATTTGCACCATTGGACTCCGATCATGTATTTGTGATACAACTTGGTGTTTACTATCTTAATGTGTTACCTAAGGACTATGTGTAATGATTTAGTTTAACGGGATATATTTAGAAAAATGAGTTAAGTCTGTGTTGATAGGATCATGAGAAGAGGTAGATCATAAAGAGAATCTCATTATTATGTATTTACTGGTATACCAGTTATACCTTGTGTGTCATGATTGTGAATATAAGATATTATGATAGATGAGATTATTAAGAGATATATGAATGTGATTCTTATGATCTAGGGTATATGCATACTTTATGATCTATGTGCAGTTGTGATTTAGACGAGAGACTATGTATTCGTAACTGATGTATAGCATTGATGCTCTCATAGTATACTGGTTGCACGATCTACTTTCCCTGCATGAACGACTGCAAATTATAAAAAGAAAGTGTTCTGTTGATTTACCGAGAATATGTTTTATGGGTTTAGAGCATATGAACACTCTCATTATGTATCAGTGGGAGATGTTAGAATATCGTATAATATCTAAGGTTTAAATCTGTTAAGATATTATACAGTGTTCACCCATAAGGGGTGCTCATTAAGTAAGGATAAAATAGTAATTATAAGAAGTACTACTAAATTCTAACATTAACTAGCCTTTATAAAAGAGTTAGACTATTATATGATAGATGATACATATATTGAAAATATACTCAATAAAAACTTAAGATATTTTAAGAGGAATACCTGCGAGTATTTTACAGTCGATATCTCAAAGGGGATTTAGGCTGTGGAAACCTGAAATACATTCAATATATTGTATGTATCTCATATGATCAATGATCCCAATTAGAATCTGATTAGTTTCTGCAATCAGGAGAAATATATAAATTTCCTATCTTTGAATTAAATTATAAATGTGTTCTTTATATAATTTCTTTCATTAATACTTTATTGATTTTGGTTTTTTATTTGTTTTTTTATTGAAAATTTCTCTCACAATGAAGGAATGGAGATAAAAATAAAAAATATAATTAATTATAAAGATAAAAAAGCAGAAAGACAATGCTCCTACATGCAAAGTTGACATCCTTAATTATTGAAATCAATAAAGTATCTTAAAAACCAAAATAAAGTATCACTATTAAATGAGTTGACTAACAGCTCCGTAACAATCAGAAGGTTGAAACAGCCTTGGTTTTTTTTTCACTTTACATGAGCTCACTGTCTCTAATTTTTATAATTATTTGATAAAAAATATAGAGAAATTTTATAATGAATATGTTTATGATGGCATTTTGATATAGTACGTGAGTCATCATATTGGCGGGATCCAGCAAATCACGTGTAAAGGAAATTGCATGGGCCACATAAAACCTTACAACGTCCTTACTATTTTTTTGGCCAACATATACAGTCATCGTTTATTGTTTTGAGGTGGACCAATCAAATTTTTTCATGTGGCATTAGATAATGATTAGGCAAAAAAATGGTAAAAACAAAAAATTATACCCAAATATTGTTTATATTATGGATAAGTCCCAATATTTATGAAATATTTATTATGTTCCTAATAACTTTGAAATTAACAATAATGCATTATTTCAAGTTAATTGAATTGTAAATGGCTCTCCCACTTTAAACGTTAATACCAAAATTATTATGAGAGATTATTAATGATTTAATTAGGACATCCTTACTTACTTAAATTCATAAATGGTACAACTACAAATATATATCATTTAGATACTTAATAACTAAAGTGTAGGATTGAAGTGTTAATTTTAAAGTTATTAAGGACAAAATAAATATTGAGACTGATCTATAAATATAAACAACATTTAGATATTATTTTTATTTTTACTATTTCATTGTCGTATCATTACCTAATACCATATGGAAAAGTTTCATTGGTCCATCTCAATGTGGCACCGGTGCCTTAAAAAATTTCAAGGCACCGATTAGATCACCATAGTTAGTTTGTATTTTAGAGTAAAGTGCTTATTCTTTCATCTTTCCGCATATAGATTGATCAGCAGAGTAATAAAGAAATCGTACAATTACACTGCATTTCACAGTGTTTACAGTTAATTTGATTTGTACAAAATTTTCTTTACAAAACTTTGACTTTAGATAATGACATCAACACCGGCATGAGGTGTTAACGTTGGCAATAACAGATCCAAATATGAATCACTACAATGAAATTTCGATTGGTTTAAAAAAAAAAGTAAGATTCAAATAGTATATAGTTATTACATCGGATATTGGGTGGACTTTTAAAATAGAGTTTGAATACAGATTCAGAAAAAGGTCTGAGCTCATATTTTGATCAGGCATTTTTATTTAATTTTTTATTTATACTTTTTGAGACAGATTTATCAAGTCAATTAAACTTTTTAAAGTTATAATTAAGTCAACTTATTACTTAAGATTTAAGATAAATAATATAGCTAATTATTGTTATTGTGAAATTATATTTAGGGTGGTTATAAATGTAAAAGAGTTGTATCAGCATGAATTCTTTAAATAAGATGTATTAGCTTTTATTTCTTTACCAAGATGTTACGTTATATTAAATTTTTTTAAGTAATAAGTTTTTTCTTACTAGAAAAAAAATTAATTTGAATTTTTTCGAGTTTGGGTTAGGCTTTTTAAAATATCTGACCCTAACTGTTTTATTAATAAGACTTTTTTAATAAAATTTTTTTATTTAAGCTTTATTTTTTGAGGTTAAATTTATTGGATTAGACAGATGTTTAAAATTATAATCAAATCTAATAATTGCTATCTAAAAATAAAATATTAAAATTAATCTAAAATACATATTGTTTAAAATAAAAATAAAATAGTCACGGCCCGGCATATGCTTCCACCACTGGAAGGGGGGAATTTTTGTTTTCTCTTCAACAATTTTTCTATGGATAATTTAAAAAAATACTTTAATATTATATTTATTTAAATACAATTATTCTCTTCTAGCATTTTGATTAAATTTAGTTAGAATGATTTGCTAATAATATCCTAACTTTATCCCACTTAAATCTGGAAACATAATTGAATTTGAATAAGCATTCTATTCAGAATTGCTCTGTGTGTTAATCTTATCAGTCTTGAAGTAAAAAGTGACTGACATTGAAAACAACTAAGCAAACTTTGTTTCTATAAGTCGAGTAAATAAGACAATCTAATTGCTTTAAATACAAATATAATGAAGGACGTTAAAGAAGATTCCATTCAATTCTCTAATATTATAGAATATTAATAAAAACTAAAACGGAAATCCTGCTTAAAATAGGATTTCTAGAGTCCATGAAATTTAATTTTTGATGTTTAATAATTATATAAAAATATCTCTTCATTAAGTTTCTCATGTTCCTCTAAACCACATAGTTCTGGGTTGGATAAGTTCCTCTTGCATTTGGTTTTTTTTTTTTTTTTTTTAAAGTCAAATTTCGTTGTATTATATCATCATGCATTCTTTGGACACGTATACCACTTGATGCAAATTAACTGCTTTCGAGTTCGCTTAACTTGATGGTTGAAAATGAAACGGTATAACATGAAATAATCCGGGATCATCGATCAATAATCACAAAATCAATTAATTAATTGATGACTTCATCCCTAGCACAAAATGAATGCTTGGTTTAATTTTGGATTCAAATTTACTGTATTTAAAAATACAAAGTTTACCTTATCTCACTTGTTGAATTGTATACTTTATTTAATGTAAATCGGTGGATTAAATATTTTAACTACGTATGACTACTTAATTTTAATTTAGGTCATTAGATCTGCACAATCTTTGGTTAAATCTGCGTATTTTTTCTCCAGATACACTGAATGTGTTTCCTCTAATTTTGATAAAGGTTGCATTTTCTATTGACTTTACGTATCAGTCATTTTAGACGTTTCAAAATTGTCTACTCAACTATTATGGTAGCAGTATTGGCCTTCTCGCTCGGCTTATGTGGGTAAGTATATTCCACTTAAGGTCAAGAATATAAATTTTGGTGTTGTGGCTTTCTATTCAGAAAGCCAAAACAAGTAGAGTCCCTTTTTGTTTTTTTCTGAGCAATATGCAATCTATTCAAAGTGGTATACCAAATTTTTGAAATTTGTTTACTTTTTAGTTATACAAATCTGACCATACTTATTCGCCAAAAAAAAATTCTGATCATCCTTCAGGTCAATATTCACCTCCATTTTACCAAAATATTACACTTTTTTTCTAATTAAGTGGGTTGACTAAGAGCTCCATATCAATCAAAAGGTTGAAACAGCCCTGGTTTTAATTTCCACCAGAGTTTGGATAAGTTCCTTATTCTAATTTTTAGTATTATTTTGTAAAATGTGTGTCTAGCTTGTATCATTAGTACGGAAAAATTGGATCCGAACAGCGAGATGATGATCAGGGGATTTGTTAAAAAAAAAAAAATTCTAGATTAAAAATAAAATAAGGGAAAATTGCACTTTTAGTCCTTACAGTTTCAATCAATTTTTATTTTATTTCTTATATTTTAAAATTTTGTATTTAAATTTTTATAGTTTACAAATATTTAAATTTAATCCCTATAATTAAAATTATATAAGTAGTTTATTAACTTTTATTGATGTAACTATTTTTAATATTATGAATATATATAATTTATGTTAATAATTGAAGTAAAAATAGATAATGAAACAAAAATTAACTCTGGACAAAATATTGACAAAATTATAGCAATAGGGACTACATTGTAAATTATTTAAACTATGAGGATCTAATTATAAATTTTTAAGGTATATGGACCAGATGGAAAATTAAGTGATAATACAAGAACTAAAAATGAGAATTTCCCATAAAATAAAGACAAGATGTGATGAAACAGGTTGGTACCCACGTACCCTGCATGTGATGGAACAGTGACCAATTCATTCAAGTAAGTGTTGCTCCATGACTATGATTTTAATTTCATTTGGATTATATATATATGTATATATAATACTTACATCTTCATTTACTGAAATTAAAATATACATTATATTGAATTTTCCTGTAACAAAACAAAAGTTACAATTACGTTTATTTTCATTAAAATATTCCAATTGTTGAAATAAAATAATTAGTCAATGTTAACTATATATATATAAATTGATAAATTTTTAAATTTAAAAAAAATTTAATTTTTGAGTTTTAACATAAAATAAATAACTTTTACACAAAATTTTAAAAATCCTAATTTTAATTAAATATAATATTATCACTAAAATTATTTTAATTAAATTTTTACTTCAAAAGATATTTTTATATTCAGACAAAATTTCGTCAACTTTATAATTCAACCCTCATGTCCATCATCGATTTTAGCCGCTAATATTTCGAAATAACCCATGGGAAATTATTAATTAGGCTCTCTAGTTTATGTTTGTCTTCTATACGTATAGTCTATACTCCTTGATATAAAAAAATAGTTTGAAAAAAATTAACTTAAATTTATGTATTTGTGAAGATAAGTTTTCAAGTCTTAAATTGGGCAAATTTATAGGCTTTTAAGCTTACGTAGATGATTACTCACATCATATATTAAATTTTAAAATTAAAGAAAAATATAAAGTGCTTAGTATAAATTACAAAATTAGTGCATGCACGTCTGTTAGATTGAAAAAAATATAAAATTAAGCTATTATTTGTAATCCTTTTTTTGGGCTTTTTATGAAAAATAATTATTTTGGTCCTTACATTTTGATCATATCTTAATTTGTTCATGTATATTTGCCCTGTTTTTGAAGATGGTTCTTCACATTTTTTTATAATATTAAGCAAATAAATCTCTCCATCAGGTTATAAAGACTGAATTAGAGAAATATTCAATGACGGAGGGATTAATTTTGTTCAAACATTAAAAATGTAGATGACTATTTTAAGATAGGGTAAATATAAAGGACTAAATTGAAACATAATTAAAATAAGAGCGACCAAATGAGATTTTTTTTTCTTTTTCTATTCTTCTTTTGACCATTCAAAAAATTCTTTGAGAAAGATTTCAAAAGTGATTGGCAGGATGTTTGGGAAAAAATCTTAAAGGTGACTTGCACAATTGATGTCAACATACTGCAACTATTGAGGACTGTGCAACAACAAATTAAGAAGCTCGGAGAGAGACAGATTGAAATTTCTAATATTAAAAGCTCTTAATGTGTTTTTATTTCTTTAACTACACTCATTATTTATCTCCAATTGTAAAATATTTTGAGTGCAAAAATATCCATTATAATTGAAGTCAACTTTTATTCTCATTCTCAATCATTTTGACTATCAAATGTAACCTTAATTATTCACATATCTTTTGACATTTTTATCTTAATATTATAATTAAAAATTAATTTTTAAAATCCTGACGAATCAAATTTATTACATTTAAATACTTAAAATGTCAAGAACAATTAAAAATTATTTACTTATTCTATTTATAAAGACATGCTATGTGTGAATATGACAAATTAAAGATGATTAATTTAATCGATATTTCTATAAAGACAAATTGATTTAATGATTTTTCCATATATAAGCAACTAAAAATTGGAAACGAAGAGTGGAACAGAATGGTTGAGATGAGACAAAAGCTCCGTGGAGTCACATGACTTGTGAGCGATTAATTTGGCCTAACTTACGCTCTACACAAATAAAACTATAAAATTAGCGTTTAAATTATAAATTGTATAGAAGTCCTGTGTTAAAGATAGGCATGCTAATAATTTTAAACTTATTATTAAATCACTCATTTTTAATATGTATACTTTTAGTCAGCCAAATAAAAGAAGAATAATATAATATAGATATTTTAAAAGAAAGTGCATTCCGTGTCTTTTTCTTCTTCTTGTTTTTTAATCAATTTTCTTGGTAGTATGGCATGGTACATTTTTTGGACGTCAATTTGGATTTCTTTATATTTTGACAAAAATATGTAATTATATTTAATTATGGTAAATCATTGAATGAAAACACAATGATTTAAATTTATATTAAACTAATATAATCATACACAATTATATTTTTTATTTATAAATCTGAATAATTTAATTTTCATTCAACAATCTATTATGATTAAATATAACTCATATTCTTGTCACAACACCAAGAGATCTAAATTGCTTTGGCAATGTGTTCCATTTGAACTTCACAGTTTAATTGCTTTCAAGTTCATTTAACTTAAGGTTGAAAAGGAACCAATCAAACAGGAAATAATTAGGGATTGTTGTTCAATAACCTGAAAATTCATTGATAAATTGATAACTTTATTTTTGTGCATAAGGAATCAAGATTCTTTATAATTTTTCAAAAGAACTACGCATTATTGAATGGTGCAGTTGTTTAATACTAATTGTCATATTAAAATTTAAAGTTTTACCGATTTCAATAATTAATAAATATGATCAAATCTGATTTTTTAATATTAAGTATAAACCTTCAATTTTTCACAATTCCCTTATTCCATCAATTACTTTGCAAATTTCTGTGAATCCAAATTAAAATGTGCTATCCAAGTTTGATAGTTAATTAGATAATGGAAAGCAAGCTTTTCCCATTGACAAGTACGTATCAGTCTCTTTAGACGTTTCACAATCGTCTACTTAACTACCATGATAACAATAATAATAATAGTTTTCTCACACTCATATGAGTCATTTCGAGTTTAAATTTTTCTAAAAATAAATATTATGAATTAAGATATAATAATAAATCAAAAGAAGAAAAAATAATGGTCTTCTCGCTTGGCATATATATGGCGTAGTATATTCCACTTAAGATGGGGAATATTAAATTTTGGATTTGTGGCTTTTTATTAAGAAAGGCAAAACAACTGGAGTATTTTCTTTTTTCAAAGATATTAACGCAAAATCTATTCAAAGTGGCATATATACCCATGAATACGGAATTTTGGTAGTTTTTAGTGATTCAATATGGCCATCCTTCAAGTCAATATTGACCTTCATTTTATTAAAATAATATGAAAAAAAAAATTATTTTGATCTTTTGACTTATCACTAAATTATTATATAAGTCTTCCGTGTATTTGCTACTATGATCTT
This sequence comes from Delonix regia, assembly GCA_037074485.1. Classification (NCBI taxonomy): domain Eukaryota; kingdom Viridiplantae; phylum Streptophyta; class Magnoliopsida; order Fabales; family Fabaceae; genus Delonix; species Delonix regia. Next base: position 14,134,322 of record CM073461.1, on the reverse strand, counting down.
TCACTGATAAAAGTGATTACTTCAATTCATTTCACCTAAGTTAACAAAACTTGATTCAAAAGACTACATAATGCCATGATCTCAAAAAGAAAAAAAAAAGTAACAATTTTTAATTACTAAAGTAATATATATATATATATATATATATTGAAATATTACACTTTTCTCTGATTGAATAAGTTGACTAACAGCTCCAACAATCAAAAGGTCGAAACGGTGTTGGATTTTCCACCAGAGTTTGCACGAGGTCATGTTTTCTAATCTTTAGAACTATTTTATAAAAATAAGTAGATATATTAGGATGAAAATCATTATTTAGTTTGTACAAAATTTTCCTTAAAACACTTTAGAAACAGACATCAACACTGGCATGAGGTGTTAACGTTGGCAGTAGCAGATATTAATGACTGCAATGACAGTTCGATTGGTAAAAAATGCAACAACAAAATAATCTACGTATTTAGAAATAAAATATTAAAATTAATCTAAAATACAGATTATTAAAAATAGAAAGAATGAAACAGTTTGGAACCCATGTACCATGCATAGTCTACGTAGTTAATTATAGTGCAACGACCTTATTTTTAAATTTAAAAGATGCACTATAATTAGAGTCAGTGCATACGAAAAAAGATGGACGATAAGGAGCATTTAGTACACACGGGTGAGTGGTTAAACCCTTTAACTTGGGATCCAAATTTCTTACGTTCAATTATAAATGCGTAGATTAGGCTATCATTATTAAAAAAGTATACAAATTTAACAATTCAATTATCAAAATTAGTAAAATAATAAAAAAAATCTAGCGATTCACATCAAGCGAACCATACAATCTAATCGTTCAACTAAGTTTTACAGTGAAATTTACTATTTAAGTAAACTATATTCATTTTATGTTTACTTTTTTTAAGTTGTTAAGAATTTTACCAAAGAGAAAATTGAGAGGACCACTTTTTATAGATAGGAAATTGAGTGAAACCTCCAAGTAATATATATAATATATTCTAGAACATGCGCATGCTAAGTTAATGCTAGCTGGTGGGTTTGTTCCGAGGCTTTTGATGTTTAGCCAATATCATTGTAGGAAGTTGAGTATTTATGTAAGAGGTTGTTTTTATAGATTGTTTTATTAGTTATAAGAAACGGAATATATCTATTAATTTGATATTTTCTCCTAAAATTTAAGATATTAAATTTATGCATTCTTTTTATTTATACATTTTTCTTTTAGTCAAATTTTATCTAAGGTGACACTATTTTACTCTTATTCACACTTAATGTCTATATGCAACAACTAGTCAGAACTATATAACAACAAATTAAGAAGTTTAGATAACTGATAATACTATTACTAGATAATTAGAGAGAGAGATGGATTGAAATTTCTAATACTAAAAGCACTTGATATTTTTCTATCCAATAATGTACTGTGTCTTTTTTCTTTTTATTTAACTACCCGCCATTTATCTTTCCAATTATAAAAGATTCAGATTTTGCGAAACATGGGTTATAATTAACTTAAACAGAGTTAGGGAATAATAGCTTGAATAAGGAAATTTACAGATATAATGAAGCAAATTAGCATAATATGAGTAATGCAACAAACCAGTATACACAAAGGCAGTTCAATATTTCGAATGAAGTACCCAGTCAACATCTACATCCATGTGAGGGAGTTCAAAACTATTCAACCTCCATTTAGTGAAAACATGATGTTATGTTTGATTGTAACGAATTATTAGATAAAAATTTAATAATAATTACATACACTTATATTAATTTAAAACAAAAATATAACTACCATGATTCAACCTAACTTTGTGTATCCGCTGAAATTCAAGAGAATCCAAATTACAAAACTTTAAAGTACGAGGAGACGCACTTCTAAATTTCAACAAAAGCTTAAGCTAACCACTAAAATCATCCTCATTGCGCGGTCCCTAATCCATATGGAGTAGAATGAACATTCAGCGGGTGACGGTTATCCACTCTTAGGGTTTCTGAGGAGCTTAAGGTAAGACACTAAATTATCAACGTATCTATCTTGGCTTTCTCTAGTTAGAAATAAGTCCCTCATCTCCTTTATCTTTTCCCTGAAGATCCTTCCCTCTTCTTCAACCATAACCAGCCTCAACGAATCAGCCACAGACTCACTTGTAAACGACCCGTCTCGCTCGTCCCTCGGTATCGAATACCCCATCTTCTTCCCCACCAACACCCTCGCGTTAATCCCTTGGTCCGCCAGAAACGTCAGAAGCACAAGCGGCTTCTCGTTCTGGACCGCCTCCACTACAGAGGTCCAACCCGAGTGGGTCAAGAACCCACCCACCGACTCGTGGCTCAGGATCTTCAGCTGCGGCGCCCAACTGGTGCACACCACGCCACGCCCACGGGTCCGTTCCTCGAACCCCTCCGGCAACCGAAGAACATCTGGGTCGGTTGGTCCACGTCGAATCCTCAGAACCCAGAAAAACGGTAGCTCCGACTTCTCTAAACCGATAGCTATCTCCCTCACTTCTTCTTGGCCCGGCTTCGCTTCGTTCCCGAATGCCACGTACACCACCATGCCTCTGCTTTGCTTGTCCAGCCACTCTTTCATCCACCGCCATGTGTCGGTTTCGTCTCCATCGCCGTAAGCTGTGCTGGGGAGTTGGCCAACTGGTAGTACCGGTTTCCGGTAAAGGTTTTCGAGGACTTGAATCCATTCGGGTTCAAATTCAGAGCAGCTTCGGATTGCCACTAGGTCACAGTTTTGAATACCCATGCCCGTCCTGTACAGATCTGAAACGCCCGAGTCGTTGTAGGAGAGACTGTCTGAGATGCGCATGATCTCGAAGTAACGGAAGGCGACGGTGGTGGGGAATGGAACCCACCGTGGAGGAACCGTATAGTCTTGGAGTGATTTGCGGATGATGTCAGCACCTATGATATTCGAAGGGGATCCCATGAAGGCCATAGTCGGAGCAGTAAATATACTAAAGAAGCCACTTTTGATGCCCAGCTTCGAAGCAATGGATGCGACCCAATAGGGAGCAAAGTCGTAGAAGATCGAATCAGGATTGGAAGATTCTAGAAACTGGGTTAATTGTTCTGCGTCTTCGGGGAGATTGACGACTTTTGGGAGAGGGAGCTTGACGAGTTTGGTACGAGCAACCAGATGAGAAGGTAGTTTGGGAAGGCGATCGATGTTTCTTGGGGTACAGAGGAAGCTCACATGGTGACCCTTTCCAGCTATGAGCTTTGCGAGCTCTAGGTTGGGGGTAATGTGGCCAAAGGCAAGCCATGGGAACATCACTATGTTAAGCTTGTCCTCTCTTGCCATGGCGTAACCTCTCTCCTTAACCAATATTCAAGGAATGCTTGTTTGGGTCCTGTGTCATATGCAAGAGAACGAGCAATATATGTAGCTCGGTGGTTGATTTTTAAAGTTACTATTATAATGCATGTATGGCAGTTTGTATTAGAAAAATCAAATATGAAAGTGAGAGATAAAAATATACAGTCCCATGGCTGGTACGTAGAATTAAAAGAAGTTTATCTATGCTAAGTGCGTAGTCATATAAGATACGCTTACATGAAAATGACACAGATAAGAAGCAGCAAGGTTCTAAGCACTATCATCCCTATGAACGAGGCTGTTTAATTGGGTTTATACAAAAAGCGGTGATGCTGAAAGCCAAATTGGAAACGAAAGGAAGTATCATGATTTGCTGCGGTTGGCTTTTCCAATCTAGATCGTTGGATAATTTTATATAACAATTTAAATTTTAATAATATTAGAAAAAATTAATTGAATGTTAATATATTAATTTTTGAAAAAATTATTATAATACACAAGGACATATTAACTAATAATTTACAATCCGTTTTACACACCTTATAATCTATTCCCCTTCAACAAATTTTCATCTTATCTTAAAAAAAAATTCATATATTTTTATATATAATCATAATTTAAAAAAAAAATTAAAATATATTACATTTAAATTAATTTTTAATATTCATAGAAATCTAAATCATAAATAATTTCATATAAAACTGAAACTTCCAACTGCAACAATTCCATTCTGTAAAAGAATGGCACGGATAGTAAATTGGATCCCCACATGAAAACATGGGAGTATGTTTGATCATAGTATATTATTGAATAAAATTTTAATAATTTAGATTTATATTAAATTAATATAACCACATGTAATTATATTTTTATGTATAAATTTAAACCATTAAATTTTTATACAAGGGTTCAATGTAATGGTGCACATGATGCAGTCGAACACATGGTAATGTTTTAATGGAAGTGACGAAACCATGTCATCCTCGCTTAAAAGAGAGTGTTGATTTTATATTACTCAGTTTACACTAATGTTTTTATAACTGTAGCAATTTATTATTAAAAATTGAAATATTCTTGGAAAACTTGCCTCCAAAATAGTTTTAATTAATTTCAATCATAGTAAACAATTTAAAAAAAAAATTATGTGCAAAAGAACAAAAAATATATTCATAAGAAAATTATTGTGTAAAGCCTATTTTGACTTCGTTCAAGAAATGTGTATTAGTTTTTATTTATTTATCATTACTTTAAATTTTTTTTAACTAATAAGCTTTTTTATTAAAAAAAATAATCATTCAAGTTTTTGAGTTTCGATCGAAACTTTAAAAAAGCATTTGTAGTTAACCCTTTTTGAAAGTATAACTTTTTTTTATCAAATTTTATCTTTTTACTAAACTCATCTACTCGAATAAACTTTTTAAACTTCTAAGAAATTTTTGCAGGCCATTTCAACACTTCAATAATTGGGTTCATTAGAACAAAGGCATTTATGTTAAGCCCAAAGCTCATTAACTATGAGTATTGTGCATAAACGAAGACATGGTCCACGTACGGAGTAAGACTAAGTCAAAATGAAGCAATCATTCAGGTCACTGACCACGGAGCATAGCTTAATAGGGCATAACGCAAAGAGATAAAAGTCAAAGAATATCTTGTTGCCACCATACTGATATAATGCAGTATTCAAAAATGAAAAGAAAAGAAGTAAGGTTTATGGCGTTCTGTATTCAAATACTTTTGTTGAAGAAATTTATTATATATTTTACGTTGCTTTAATTATTTGATGAAACTTGAATTGCTTAAATAGTTATTTTGATTTGACTGTTAAAATTCGAAGGAGTTATTTGAGTGCTTAAAGTTGGATTATCATTGTCAAAGATAGCTGTATGAATTGTGAAAGATAATCATTGTTACAACACCTGTTTAGTCTAGTTAAAGATGTCAGTTCATTTTGAGTGTGTAAAATAAGTTGGCTCGTTCATTCCACAATTGTAATAGGTCAACCCATATGCCCATTTTAACACTTCAAAATACGAAGGTTGGCAAATGCTATGAATGTAAGTTACTTTTACCTTCTTTTGCTACGAGAAAACACAAGATTAGATATAAAAATTATGACAGATTTTTCTTCATTTATAATCCGTGAAAAATCCACCAAGTAGTTTTTTTTTAATTAAAAAAAATCTGATACAAATTTTTTCGACAAAAAATTTTATGAAAAAAATCCGCACCTAACCACATCTCGTGTTGTCCCAAAACCATTGTTTAAATTTTTTTAAAAAAATTTTAGGGACGAATTTTTTTGGTCAAAAAAACTTGTCCCTAATAATTCTATGTCGAAATGGTTTCTTTTGTTTCTTATTCTGGAATAGTTAAACCAAGTCAGGGACACATTTTTTTTCTCTCAAAATTCGTCCCTCATACTTTAACAAAATAAAATAACTAAATATTTTTACTTTGCATATTATTTTTATAATATTTATATATTTCTTTTTTATCAAAGAATTAAATGATAAATAGTTTCATATATATTTTATAATTAAATTAAAAATAAGAAAGAATTAGAAAATTAATCTATTAGTCCTTATAGTTTGCATCAATTTTAAAATTGATCCCTATACCTTATTTTCATTTTCAAATCACTCTCTATATTTTTCAAAAGTTACACAGTTGGTCCTTACTGATACACCCACTCTTTATATTTTCCACAATTTACACTATTGGTCCTTCCTAACATCGTTAAACTCTAGTGACATGGCACAAAATAACCAATGCGGAACTGCCATGTTAGAAATCTTGCACTTTATATTGGTCACAGTGGGACTAACAATGAAACTATGGCACGTTACTGTTATTAAGGAAACAACAAGAAAAGCGCAGATACTTCTTTTATGGGGTTGAATGGTTCTCAGACTAGATGTTGAGATTGTTTTAATGATGACAAATATATAAAAAGTATGAGTTACAAATATAATATTAATATGTACTTAATTAATTAATCATTTGGACTAACTATTTGGTATTGCAAATTGAATATCTATTATGTGTAAGATGGTTTAAAGAATGAAGAGTGGGCATTGAAGTGAAAAGAACAAAATATTAATATCATGCTTCACATAAAGAGCATAAAAGAAAAGATGCCCTAAGCAATGAAGAAGTTAAGAATTTGAAGCTTGGATGCATAAAGAAAGCCAATAAATTGAATAGGTATAATTATCAAAGGCTATATATTATTTTGTGAAATTCAATCATTTAGATTTGCATTTATTGGCTCAAGATATTTTGGTTCTCAAAATATAAGTTTGAACTTAAAAGATAGTGAGATATAAATTTTACTTAAAATTATTTTTGACTTTTAATTACTATTTTACTTATATCTCACAAAACATATGTTATTTTGTATGAAAATTTATTTTGTTAAAAAATAGATTCAAAGAGCTTTCCAACAATAAGTCATACATTTAAAATGGACTTAAAATGAAAAAGTTATGACCATTTGAAATTCTGACTGCGTCATTGTAAATGATTAGTCGACTAGTCAGCTATGACAAGTTTATTGTTGAAGTACAGAAAGTGGGCAATCGACTGGTGAGCCCTCGACACTGATCAGTCCCAAATTTAAAATAATGGTCATATTTTGATAGTAGTCAGCTGGTTGCTTCCAAAAAGTTTTTTAAAAAGTAAATAATGACTTTTTTAAGTATATAATAATTATATCTCATATTGATCTAAGAATATGACCTTCCAAACATATTTTTGAGAAGAATCAAATGGTAGAATGTGATCTTTAACTTGTTATACATCTTTAAGAGAGAAACAAATATAATTGAGCTAATCTTGCAAATTCTCTTTGAGTTCTTAGAGCTTCACTTATATATCTATTTCTTTGAGAGATGTTATTCTACTGCATTCCTTTCTTCTTTGTGAGAGAGAAACTCAAGGAGGTTCTTTGAGGGAATCAAATAAGGGTGTGTTTGGATTGAGGGGGAGGTTTCCTTATTTAAGTGTAAGGAAGAAGGTCTTCCTAGGATTTGAGATTAAGGGAGAGATTATCCCTTGTTATTGTAATTGATTGTTGAGATAGTGAAAAATTCCAAGAGATTGCTTGGAGATTGAATGTAGGCTTGGATTATAGCTGAACCAGAATAAATCAATGAGTTTGCTTTCTTTATCCCTATACTCTTTATATTCCCAATTATCATATTTATACTCTGCATTTATTGTTGATATTACAATTAAGGTGTTTATATATATATATATATATATATATATATATATATATATATATATATATCCCAAGCATCTATGTTAAGCCTCCATTGATTCATATAATTGTTGTTTTACATCATATTCTTACAAGCATAATTCATAACAAAGATTTATGTAAAACAATTTTAAAAAGAAATAGAAATTTAGCAAACATTCAACTCACCCCTCACTTGGGCATTGGTTACCTGGTTTAACACTAGAAGCTGCTCAACATGGAGCAACCCGTGACATCCAATAGGTTTAAGAAAGACACAAATTTCTAAGAAATAAACTTCTCTTTTGAGTCTAAGGTAGTAGTGAGCCAATATATAGTAAGCAATACAAAGTTATGGACCATTATTTCAAGTTTTTGGGCTATAGTGAAAATTTTCAATCTTGGATTAATGTTAACATGAACAACATAGACCTAAGGACCAAGCAATTTTGATTGATTAAGCCGGATATTGATTTCAATAACTTCAAGATGAACACTCAAAGGTAATTTATGAGCTCCTATTGATCTCCTTCTCTCAAATTCATCTTCCAAAGTCGTTATTCCATTTCTTTCACTCAAGAAGATAGCAATCACCTCGTTAACACTTAGGAATACCAATATTAATATCCAAGATAATAGGAGCATGTAAAGTAATGGGCTCTTTCATACTTGAATGAATATTCAATTCACCTCACCCTAAAATCCCAAGCTTGTCCACACCCATTGTTTCAAAGTATTCGAAAAAGAAAAAAGAAAAAGAAATAGAGACCTAGAAATGAATATATAAGTTTATAATATTTTTTTCATTTATTTAAAAGAATTTTAATTTTATAATATTTTTTCATTTATTTAGATGAAGTTATAATTCTAAAATCTTTTATAAATAATTTATTAGAATTAATGTGATTGGATCGTGATTGAGAATGGAAGTATTAGGGACAAATTTTTAAGATAGAATTTCGTCTCAATGTCATCTTAAATTCAACACAAATGATTTTTTGTTATTTGAAATAATTAAACCAATTTAGTTAAACCCTTTCAACTTTAACCTAGAAAATGATCAATTATGGTTTCAAATTTGACAAACAATTAATTTAAACTTTCAAAATGAAATAAATAATGTTTTTCGTTTAAAATACCACTAGTTTGTAAATATTACTCCTCATAATTAAACTTTAAATTTCAAATTCTAAATTAAATGATAAACCAAATTTCACATGATATTATGGTAATTTTAAGTGCTCTCAATCATGACCAGAACACATGCACTAATCAAGCAACCATGCATGAAAACAAAACATAACTAATATATATTTTTATAAATCTATTTTTAATTATATTTAGTTTATATATATATATATATATATAATATTTATTATAAAAATTTGTTAAGAAAAGTACAAAAAGGATAATTTTATTTAAATTAATTAAATTTATATTGATTTACTTTGCCTATCCTAATTAAGAAATTAATTAGTGCCACTTTGACTTGAATTAACCAAAAAATCCAAATAATGACTCTATCTCTTTAAACTGGAAAAAGATTATGTTTAAATCTAATATCTTGAACAAATTTAATAAATATAAATTATATATATAGTATGAGTTATTTTATAAAATACATATTTAAAATAATAAAATAATAAAGTAAATCATCTAAAAAATGTATATTATTGTAAATATTTTGCACCAAATTTTCATTCCCCTCTTTGAATTTTGAATTTCCCTCTTTACATTTTAAAATAAACTAAAAACCTACATTCTTTGTCAAATGATCATCATTGTCCATTCATTCCTAATCCACCTTAGTTTACCTCTTGTCCTTACGCATGCAGCCACACATACTTGGCTCAAATAGGTTCAATTCGAACATATTGCTAGAGCACATGATCGATATGATGCCATTTTACTATTTAGAAAGCAAATAAAGGGACCTAATGCTAGCCATATGATTAGGGAGGCCATACAATAGTTTGAAATATGCTTATAAACACTCAGTGCTTCATATGGTCACCAAATAATCTATAAACAGAACGAGTTAAAGACATGACGAAATGATATGCAATGTAATAACACATTGGTTAACAGGGGCATTATTAGCATTGTGGCCAATCTCATTACCTTCGCCATTGCCCTTGTACAACAAGAAAACAAGTAATTAGGGACAAATTTTTCCATCCTAAATAAAAAAGAAAAAAAATTTCGTCTTTGATTTAAGGACAGAATTTTCTGTCCCAAAGTAAAACATTCGTCCCAAACTAACAAGGACAACGTATTCCTTGTTTGGGATAGAAATACAATTTCGTTCCAAATTTGTTTCAACTTGAGACAAAATCGAGACAGATTTTCCATCCCTAATTGACAACATCTGGGACAGAATTGTGTGTCCCTAATCCATCTCAAGTTGAAGATTTGAGACAAATTTCTATTTCATAATTCAATTGTTTGGGATGGAAAAATTCGTCTCAACATGCACTTTTGGGATGAAATTTTCCATCTCTAATATATCCTTAGTTAACCATTTGAAATAGTAATCTGTCTTTAATTTTAAAATAACACACCATATAATTCAATCGAACCATTGTCCAAAAAACATCTAGCCAACTAAAAATTAAACCTAATTAAATAAGCTACCAAGAAATTCAATATTTAGAACACCAATTGCAACTAAACAAAACATGTAAGCAAACCAAAAATTCCAATTTGCTAAAGTACATCATAAAACAGTCTAAACTATGAAATACACCATGTCAATTAGAAATATAAAGCTAAAGACACAATGTCAAGAAATGTGAAGACATAATGTTAAACAAAAACAATGAAAATGATGAAAATTAAAATACAACATCTTAAACTATGAGGGGATCCTGGTCTTGCGTATCGTCATTTGGGTCCAATTTTCATCTATGCTATCTAGTTGAATATGAGTCATCACCCTAATAAGTTGGAGTTTTGGAGATATAATCAAATGGTTTAGCTCAAAAAAAGTTTGCTTTAGTCTACTGTCTCTTGAGTTGTTGCAATCTTAATACATCTTTGTAACTCGCCCTCGAAGTTAGGGTGTCTTAAGTAAGGAGTTGATGTGGGATTGAATTAGATCTACCAATGTCAGGTGTCTCAGATCGTGCTCCAAAAATTCTACCTTTTTTATTCTTACTACCTATTGTTTTCCAACCAAAGCATAACTTCCTTAGCAATATCAACATTATGATTAGCATCAATTGACCCCTTGAAGATCGGACAACTTCAACCTCATATAATTAGCTTGCAAAACAATGAAAGTCTTAAAAGCATTATAATGGGGACATCATAAGAAAGATAACAAATCACTATCAAGACATTTCAATATACTCACATATACTTCTACTGCTATGTGGTCTACAAATTTCAAACTTGTCTCATCATGATGTCTCTTCATACACAGCTTAAACAAAATGGGTTCCTTACCAAGCATCTTACCCTGTTAAGCCTTACACGCACATACGCATAATGTCTCTCCATGCCATCAACTCCACTTATTCATAATTCGTTCTTGTTTCTCTTCCAAAATCAGAAATTAAACCAAAGGGGCAACAAATTAATGATTAATGAGCAAATAGAGTTACTGGAATTAGTAACAGATTAAACCAATGAGGGAAAAAATCAGAGGCATATTACACGTTTTCAGGCAGCCAAGAAATGTCAAAGAAGGAGAGAACTTAATGAATCTCTTCAGGCAAACGACGGCAACCTTCTACTCCTTCGATGGTCGATGACAGGGAAAGGAGCAACCAACGAGCCCTAGCCAAAGGTGAAAGGCAGCATATGAGTGAATGAAAGACTATAAATGTGAAGCTGATGAAGTGTTGCTAAGGGGATTTGAACACAAGCACCAAAGGGAGCATAAGATATGTGAGACCAACATTGCCAGCCTCATATTCAAGTTATACATTTACATTAATTATATTTTAACATTCTATTTGTCTCTTTTTCTACTTTAATTTTATTTTTATTTATTTTCAAATTTTATTCCAGCCAAATGCATTCCTATTCCATGCTTGAACTACAAGAATCATAATTAAATCAAAGGATTAATTTTTATATATGTGTGTGTGTCTTAATTTAAGACTCTTGAGACCAATTATGCCAGTCTCATCTTCATACTTAAGTTTTGCTTACTTTATATTTAAATCAACTTTCTACCCCTATTTAATATTTCCTTAAAATAAAAAATTAATATAGAAAAAAATATTTAATATATAAATATTACTTTAATATTCAGTGATTTAGTTATTTAAATTTTAACCATGCCATAATAAATAACCTAGTTCATATTAAATTAAGCACTCGTTGAAACTAGTAAGTTACCATTTGTTCATTTCACAATTATACTTGTAATTAGTATTCATAAACTAATGACATTTTCAATAAAACTATATATTATTGAACATAATTAGAAAATTTAATTGAATAATTTGCCCAATTTGTAACAATAATAGATTATTTACAAATCTTAAAAATCTTTATACAATAAGGTTTAATCATGGCAAGGGAAGTCATATGATTAATATAATATTAAGTTGTATAAGGTAAAATTAATACAATAAAGTATATTTACTAAACATATTAAAGGTGAATTAGATAAAAGTTTTTTAAAATTATTTGACGTCATCAACTTAGGGTTACCTACGAGAGGTTCCCTTATTTTATAAATACTCATCTTTAAATTGATAAATAATTATTTTTAAAATAGATAAATAGTTATTAGTGATAAAAAAAATTAATAAATAGTTATTGAATATAATTAAATTTCAACAACACAAGTAAATTTCTTACTTAAATTTCACTCTTTAAGATAAGATTATATTGTTATACCCTTAGTTATAAGTATATATATATAGTATTATAAGGCACATGTCATTAAACATAAAAACTTATTGCAAATTATTAATTGCTTTTAAATATGATGAGTTATTAAACTTTTAGCATATAGCCAATGAAAATTGAAGGACAATGATAAAAGTATATTAAAGCTACAAGCATTGAGAGATAATATATTTAGCATTTATATATACATATAAATATGATTTCAAAAAAATGAAATAAATAAATATAATAAGAAATAATATGAAAATTAAAAATAATTTATTTATAACAATTTTTTAAAAAATAATTAGGGACGGGTTTTTCCTTCTCAAAAATTTGTCTTTAAATATGTTTAACTATTCTAGGATATCTAATTTATATTTTGACACGGATTTGACATAGAATTAAGGAGGGGCATTTTGAGAGAAAAACATCTACCCCTAAATTTCATGCCAAAAAATCTTTTACAGAAGAAATTTACAAATCTTATTTTAGGGACGAAATTTAAATGAAATTAGGTACAAATTTTTTGACACAAAAATTTCTATATTAGAAATCTATCCCAGATTATATTTTTAAATTAAAAAATAGTTAACATTTTAGCGATGGATTTAGACATGAATTTGATATAGAAAATCCGTGTCTTATTTTTGCCCCTAAATTTGTGTTTTCTTATAGTGTTGTCATAATCAACATTGTTGTCAACCTTATTATCAACATATTCATATGAGCAACATCATATTCTTCTTATCTTCAAACTCGTCCAGTATATCCTCCATATTAATGTTGTAGGGCACATATTGTTGATTGTCGGTGGGCTGCTCATCTAATGGCTCGACTTATGCAACGTATGAACTTAATGTGTCGGTTGTCCCTCATTGACATGTATATTGCTGCTTTGCAGGAGTATAGACAAAACATAGTCATCATGTTGGGCCATTGCATTCAAGTTTAGTTCTCTCAAATTGATCAGTGCATACAACACAATAGTATTCAGTTGGGTTGAGAAACATGCATTTGCATCCCACCTCATTTGTATAATCATTGTTGTCCAACCAACATGATTAATACCTTACACGGTATAAACACACAGGATATCTATACACTAATGCTGGTGCCAATTAAAGCTTTCGCGCTCTGTTAGTTTCAACCTCTTTAATGTGATGATTTTGTCTATTCCCATTATGCTGACTTTGTTACATTTGAATAGCATACCCTTATCAGTATTGTGTATTTCTTCATTCACATATATGTCAGCCATGTCTTCGCATTTACTTATTTTGCCTGTATAATGCAAGTGGTATTCATGACATGGATAAGTACAAAATCCTCATAATTAATAATTGATTGTTGGTAAATCTTATCAGAGTACATCATTTTACAATATTATTCTAAGTTAATATTAAATTTACATGCCTGAAATAATACGCATATATAATCTTTTTATTAATTTAATACTTCATAAGTTTTATAAAAATTATTTAAACGATATTTTTTAAATTTGAATTATAAAAATATTGCATATATTTAATATTTAAATATTTAATTTAAAGTTACGTAATCAATAACTGAATTTACAAGTAAGATTAAAAACTTAAAATAGATACAACAGTTAAAATAATAAATTAATCATTAATTCACTTCATTTAATAAAAATGAAATATAAATTTTACAAACATACAAATTCAAAATAGAAAATTATAATTAAATAAATAATTAAATTTATATTTTAATATTTAGAATTAAATAAATATTGAAAATTTTAAAAATTGATATTTTCAGATTTTAAAGTCGACCTATATTATATTTATTTAATATTGAACTATTTAATAAAAAATAAATAATTCATAATGTCTATGAAAATTAAAATAACTATCACAATTAATATAATAAATTAATTAATGATTGAATTCATTCAATAAATATGAAATATAAATTCCAAAAAATCCAAAGTCTATATAAAATATTTCCTATAATAAATAAAAATACGTGCATTAATTTAAATTTAAAATTTCAAACATTACTTGAATACTTAATATTAATTAATTAATTGATAATTTTTATTTTAAATTTGACATTCTATTTTTCAATATTTATATATTCAATTAATAAGTAAATAATTAATATAAAAAATAAAATAAGAATAGAATAATTAATAATTCAATTTACTTAATGAAATGAAATATAAATTCTTAATGAAAAATATAATATATTTAATATAAAACAATAATTCAATTTCAAATTGTACATTTAAACATTGATTAAATATTAAAAATAAATAAATAAATTTATATTTACAGTATGAATTTAGAATTTATCTAATATTTAATTATTTGAGTACAAATTACGTAATTTATACTTAATTTTAAAAATAAAATTAAGATAATTATGTAAATTAAAATAATAAATTAATTAATAATTCATAAAAATGAATTTAAGATAAGTAATTAAATTTAAATATGAATATTTAACTATTAATAAAATATTAAGAAAATATTTATATTATTCTCCTATTACTGGTTACTAAAATCTTGCTATAGAAAATGAATGAATGAAATTGCTAACTGCTTTAATAAAACTACACTTAATTAATTTGGAGTAAGTAATTAGATAATATGGAACATTAAAAAAAATATGAAGTTTGAAAATTTATTCCTACCCAAATCTGACTTCAGTAAATTGATATGATATGCAACAATGGGTGCTCAGCTCTCCATCTCACATCCCATTTATAGCATTTTCTGTGAGATGGGAGAAAAATAAGGCAAAGACTATATAATGTAACGTAGGGCCGATTTTGTCTTTTCCTGCCCTTAACATATCTCAAACTAGCCATTGAAAACATGCCATGTGGCGCAGCAATCCCCTCCTTAAACCATGTTGCGTCACATGGAGTGACAGAAGCTAACCTGCACCTACACGAGATTGCTACTTTAATGCAATTTTGTACAGAGCGCTGCATTTTAGCCAGCTGGCACGTTAACTTTTCTTAAAAGAATTAAAATTAAATATTACGAGTTGTATCAGCCCACAACTTTAAAGGAAAGTTAAAAAGAAAAAGAATAAAAATGCATTTCAGGTAATTAGATTAGGGGCACAAGTATTGGGGCATTTAATGCCCCCATAATAGGTAATAGTAAAAAAGTCATGAGTTTTGTTAATGACGCAAATAAATAATTTTTAATTAATAAAATTAATTAATAATAATAGATATTTATAAACTAATTTTATTAATTAAAATTAATTTATTATAAATAATAAATAATTTTTAATTAGTGTCCTTTGTACACTAATTAACAAAATTTAAAAGTTATATTTGACTAAAATAGTTGACCGATGTTACGTTTTCTCACACTAAAATCAATGCACAGAAATTGAGAATTCTTGTGTCAAATAATTTCGAATTTTATTTTAATAAATATTTGTATGACTACACATATAACAAAATGATCATTATCTTAATTTTTAAAATTAAAATTATATGTTAAAAATTATAAGCATCAAATTAAAAAAATTTATATGTTTTTTTTATATATTTATATCATATTTTTTTAATATAAATAATTTTTTAAAAGATAAAGAATTAATAATATTAATAAATAAATAAATAAAATATAAAAATTATTTAAATATCATTAATTGATTGAGAAACCTAATATAAGTATATAAAATATAACATATAAATTTTTTCTCATCAAATGTGATTTTTGAAAGTTCATTAATTTTTTTTTTCAAAAACTAAATTTCAAATTAAAAAGTATTACATATGTCATACGTTATTGTTTAATAGTGAAAAAACTATTTTATTGAATTTAAAATTTTAAAATTGAATACTTAAAATTTTTTTCCTTTTGCATTGCAAATAAATAAATTAAAAATGATTTTTCAATATTTCAATCCTTTCAAATATTTTAACAAAAAAATAAAATAAAATCAATGGTTAGTATAATGTATTTGAATTCCTTTCCATTATTACGTTGTTTCAATTATGGAAAACAAGATTTTATTCCATCAATCTCTATTTCCTTCGGTACTCTCATTCATATAAAATTCTTTCCATCATACCAATCATGATCTTATTGACCACTCCTCTCATGGTATGACTCCAATTCTTATTGTTTCACCAAATGCATTCGATCGAACGCCCCCCACCCCCTAAATTTCTACTACATATAAAGACACTGGATGTGTTTTGGCCTCGGCATATCAATGATAACATTTTAATTTGATTCCTCATATTGCATACAAATGATTAAAAAGTGACTTTTAAATAAAACAAAATTTAACTTTTATTTTTTAAACGCTTTTTAATGTGCCTTCATGATCATCTCAGGGCTCTTTTAGAGTATTTTTATATCGCTTAATCTAATTTCAGTTCCAGCATATCTGTTCCCTCAACTTTTTATTTATTTTAAGCCTTAAAGTTTCACTTTTTAATCTTCACTCAATTATAAATACATTCATACCATTAGGTTTCAAAACTTAACAATAGTATTCACATTTCACACCTTCACTCCATTTTCTTTTGTTCAGTTTATTTTAAATTGTTCAAATATTGCACATTTTTTAAATATTTGGCTATTTACAGTTCATGCCTTCATTTCATTTTTGGTATCATAATTTATTAATTTTTAATTCATTGCTTCATGCAAACCTTGTTATACATTACCAATAAGTTTATCTATTATAGTGCCTATTTTATTAATTTTATGTTTGAGGATTAATTATGTGTAAATATATAATCGTTTTTTCCTTGTATTTCATATTTTATCATTAGTTAATATTCATATCTATGTATGATAATAAATTTTGATTAAAAAAAGAGTTTTGGTTTAGTTATTTTTTTTTCATTTTTATTAAAGCTCATTAATAGATATAGTAACTGAAAAAATGAGAGTACTTACACAGTATTATTTGATGTTTAATAATATTGATTCTAAATATATTTAAGTAACGTATTTTTTTTATTAAATGTCTAATTTTTTTCACATAAAATATTTGTAATAAAAGTCTTTTAACATATCAAATCCCCTTACTTCATAATCTTAACTCCGCCACTGATTCGAGCCAAGATCCAAGTGTAAATTTTTTGCATTTGTATATTCTTTTTTGCACTATAAAATCTAACCATTAAATTATTTCTTTTATGTACCAGGCTCAACAAAAAGTCAAAATGATGCCTTTTTTCTTGATTAATCCAGCACAATTGCCCGCGACATTTTATGTCTAACAAAAATCTAACTTTATTTATAGCCTACCTACTTTAATTAGGTTCAAACAAATCACAACTTTACTTTTGCATAAAAGTACAGGGACTATTTGGTATCTAAACAGTTTAAAATAACAGGCATTCCATAAAATTAACATAAATCTTCCTACTAAAAAAAACACGCCAGCAAATCACACTCAGTAGGTATTTCCTACTGCATTATAAGATGTGAGTTATCTAATAACTTACATTTTATTTTATATTTTTTATTTTAAATTAATAAATAAAATGCGAGTCATTAGATTAATGACTCGCATTTTACTGCAAAGCTTCTGCTTTAGGTGATCAAGGTTCCTCAAACACATTCCAACTTTCAACATTTGTGAGCTTTGAGGTAACCCAGAAAACTATCCACGTACCTTTCCTGCCTTTCATTATTTATAAACAAGTCCTTCACCTCTTTTATCTTTTGCCTGTAGATCCTTCCTTCTTCCGCAATCACCACCATCCTCAGCGACTCAGCCAACGAGTCGCTCGTAAACGACCCGTCTCGCTCGTCCCTCGGTATCGGATAACCCATCTTCTTCTCTTCCAAACCCCTCGCGTGCAGTCCATGGTCCGCCAACAACGGCAGAAGCACGAGCGGTATCTCGTTCTGAACCGCCTCCACCACAGAGGTCCAACCCGAGTGCGTCAAGAACCCACCCACCGACCCATGACCCAAGATCTTCATCTGTGGAACCCAACCAGTGCACACCACCCCGCGCTCTCGGGTCCGATTCTCGAACCCGTCGGGTAGTTTCAGCACCTCCGGGTCAGTCGGTCCACGTTGGGTTTTCAGTACCCAGAAAAATGGTAGCTCAGACTTCTCCAACCCGAGGGCTATCTCTCGTACTTCTTCTTGGTTTGGCTTCGTTTCACTCCCGAAGGCGACGTACACCACCGTGCCTTTCTCCTGCTTGTCAAGCCAATCCTTTGCCCACCGCCACGTTTCGGTTTCATCCTCGTTGTTGTATATCGTGCTGGGGAGTTGGCCAACCGGCAGAACCGGTTTCTGGTAGATACTTTCGAGGAGTTGAATCCATTCAGGTTCAAATTCGGAACAGCCTCTGATAGCCACCATGTCGCAATTTTGGATCGACGCGCCGGCGCGATACGTGTCTGTAACGCCCGACTCTTCCCCGAAAAGAGTATCTGAGATTCTTGCCATCTCATAGTAACGGCATGCGACGGTGGTGGGGAACGAGACCCACGGAGGAGGCACCGTAAAGTGTTCGGGTTTAACCCGGACACTGTCGTTGCCCATTAAAGCCGAAGCGGATCCCATGAAACCCATACATGGAGCGGCAAAAATGCTGAAGAACGAACTCTTGATGCTAAGTTTGGAAGCGATGGTTCCGACCCAGTACGGAGCAAAGTCGTAGAGGATCCAATGCGGGTTGGAAGATTCCAGAAACCGGGTCATGGGTTCTTGGAGGAGATCATAGGCTTTCTTGAGATATGGTACTACGTTGTACGGAACGTCGGTGGTAGCTTCAGCGTCATCGGGGAGATTGAGGACTTTGGGGAGAGGGAGCTTGACGAGCTTGATGAGAGAAGCAAGGGTAGGAGGGAGTTTGGGAAGACGATCGATGTTTCTTGGAGTGGAGACAAAGGAGACGAGGTGACCCTTCTGAGCAATGAGCTTAGCGAGCTCAAGGTAGGGGAAGATGTGACCAAAAGCCAGCCATGGGAACATCACTATGTGAAGCTTATCATCTCCCGCCATGGCTTGCTTGACCAGAAACAACCTCAACCTTATCCTTGAACAATACTTCGGTATGCATATTTATTCAGATATGATGGGCTCAGAATACAGTAAATTTGATCAGGTGGCGTACTGATGGGACATGAGAATTATTGTACCTCACTCACCAGTTAAGGACAACCAGGCCCTACTCATGTCTTAATGCGTTTTACACGGTAGAAATGACAGATATTGAAGTAAATTTGATAAATTACAGATGATTAATTTGTCTAATCATTGACATTTTTATGCATGTGCGAAAAGTGAGTTGCATTTAATATATTTATATGTTAATTTGTTATTAATTTTATTTTTATATTTATTTTTTATGGGTTTGATAAGCTTAAATTTTGTCACTTCAATGTATTATTATCCTACAGATTTTCAGTAGATTAGGTTGGTTGGACGACTTATTACTCATATGGAGAGTTTTTTATTCGAAAATTGTAATTCGTGCAGAAGGACCCTCTAAATTTTCAAAGGAAATTGAGAAGGTAAATTTCAGTGAAACTTAATGCATTGAAGAAGTTGAGATCAGTTTTAATAAAGAGCTGCGTTGTTCTCACTTAGCTTCCTGTCCATGTACCAGTTGAAGCAATTAATGAATGCCACGGGAGAGGAGGATACCAAACCTTCAGCGAGTCGAATATAAATCTTTTATAGTTTGAGGCTATTTTTAAAGTGAAAAGAGAGTGACTTAAAGAATGGGCTACACTTTTTCTCTTTTCGCTTGTTTTTTTTTTTTCACTTAAAAAAATTTATATTTTGAAAGTTCTAAATTCTAATTTTGCAAAAAGATGAAATAATGGGCAAACGAGGCTCTCTTTTCTGATTTCTGCCTTCTAGAATTCAATCTTTTTTGGGAATAAATTTTTCTGTTACTTCAATTACATGAAAGTAAGTTTTGAAATTCGTTTTTTCAATTACAATCAAATTTAATCTTTTCACTAAATTTTAAATTTCAAATATAAATAATTAAATTTCATATTTTTAATGAAAAACTAAATATAACATTTTTAATAAGTAGAGCTTTTTTTCTAATGTTATAATAAATGAAAAATTAAATTAAAAATTTTCTAATTAATAAAAAACTACAAAAAAATATTTTACTCGTTATAAAATAGATTCTTTTTTCTCTAAATCTTTTTCTTCTCCTGTTTGTCTTCTGTTTTTCTTTAATATGTCATCAGCCATGCACTCACTCTCAGTTATGGCAAAATATTTTGTTTCTGTACTTAATACACCGGTTATGGCAAAATCAGAGATGAAGATATATTTATCTGCGGATCTCTGTAATTCCTTGCGATTTTTACTGTTAAATTTTTATTTAATGATTTAAAATGCATTATGTGGGTTTCTTTTATTTAAATTAAATAAATATCAATTTGTTCTAAAACATTTTCATATTATTTTGTCAAATAAAAAAAATAAATATATTTTTTCATCTTCACTATTATATCTTAATTCATAATATTTATTTTTTTAAAAAAATTTGAACCGAGATTATTTGGATAAATATAAAGAAATCACTGAGTTATTTTTACTATGTTCAATAAATATTTTTTAAAAATATATAGATTATTCATCACATTTTATAATATATGTTTGTTATTTATAAAAAGATTTAAAATAATAACACATTTTATTATAATTATTTTTTGAAAAATGAACATTTATTAAAATTATATTTAAAAAGTCATACTGTACGAAATTTATGGCTTCGCCAACATGGAATCTCAGTCCCTTCAGTAGCGTAGAGGGGATAGAAAGTGAAGAGATGGGGCCGTGGCTCTTTATATTAACCGTAGATCTCAAGCCCAAATGCATTCAAACGGTTGAGATTTATCGAAATTTTACACGGAAAACTTTCACACACTTATGCCAGCAAGGAAGGAAGAAATAAAGGAAAAAAGAAGCAAAACAAAAATACAAAGGAGGATAGCACGCCAAAAAAATTGGAGGAGGTGACAATAGAAGAGAGGCGGAGACATGGAAAGGAGGGTTAAGGGGCTGTTTTATAAATTAAAGAAGTAAATAAAACATATAAAACAAAATTATATATATTTTTAAATTTTAAAAAGTCAAGAAAAGTGGTTGTTTCACGTATCTTTCCTTAAATCAATAATTATAAATCTTATTAATTTTTTTCCTCATGTTGTTTTATATTAAAAAGAAATATAAAGTAAATGATATATATTATTTTAGTGAATTTCAGGTGTTTAGGGAGATTATTTTTTATTTAAGTGAGTTTTATTTATTTTATATTTATTTCTCTTCAATTTAAGATGAATATAAAAAGAGAAAACATCACAAATCTTAATCAAATAAATACCACGCAAGATATAGTGACCCCACATAGAACGCATAGAGATTTATTTATTTACTTAATAAGTAAAATTGAGATCATTGAATGATGATGCAATTTGAACTCCACCACCAAGAATTATTAAAACTGACTTAAAGTTCTTGTATATGCCATTTTTATTTATGACTTAAACGTGTTAGAGTTTGGTTCATTTGTCTAGGAATGCATGGAGTTTCTTATTTCTAAAAAGTGTTTTACTATAAAGTGGATTAGTATAACTTTAAACTATGAGGCTTATAGGCCAGCTAAACTTTTACCAATTATTCAAGTTATAAAGTCTGGGGTAGCAGCAATGTATTAAACGTGTTTATTTAATTCATGATTTTCAGTTCTTGTTCAAATAAAAAACAAATGAAGACATTTGTTGTGGGGTGAATGAAAGGGACAAAGATTCAAAAGTTGTAATTTGTGAGATTGACGAAGATGGGACATAGTATCTGAGGCTAATGTCGTCAAACTATTCATAGTAACTAGTGAGCATGTATAGGGCAATGATGTTAAATTGCCTCATCAATAATGGGATTACGTAAAGACATATATCCATGTGCATGTATCCTTGGTTTACCCTTTGGTATATGGGACGAGACAATTGAGTTGTAGGCAGTGTAGGTTGAGAGATCAACAACCCACGTTGTTCCTAAACAGCATGTAAAATTTTCCTACGATTAAGATTAACAATTTGTTGAAAGTAGATAATAATTGATGGTGGAAGGTCATAAAGGCTAAGTCTGTATAACTCCAAAGTTATATTAGCCTGGACAAAGTTAAAAGAATACAAGGTCAAAAATAACATAATGTGTATGTTTATGAAAGAAAGAAATTGAACATTATACAGAGGCAAAAAGTATGCAATAATATACCACGAATCTGGCAGCACCACTAGTTGGATGGATCCACTGTCTCGTGTGCCTCCAGTATCACTACATGTACTCAGATATTCTATCTAAAGGCTCAGTGGATATTAGAGCATCAACAACTGCATCACACCATCTATCCCGCAATGTAATAAAGCTAGCATGTTCTTGCAACTAGTTCTTCATGGTTTTTCCTTTTAACTACAACGTATGACATGTCCCTATATTGATTGGTTCAATTGGTATTCATTGCATCATGCCAAACTAATGAAGCACACAGTTGAGCTGATGTCACTCAACGATGTGAAAACAGATAAGGGGAACGAATGCTTGCCAAATGACCAGGGATACCAAACAATAATCAATTATAATCTGTTGCATAGTAGTTGAGCTATATGGGTGTTGAATTATCAGCATTAACCACATTGTGAAGTGAAAGAATTAACAAATGTTAAATGCTTTATACATTGGAAAAGCAAAAAAAGAACAATACAACTGTAGGAGTATATCCTATCTCATCCAAGATGACCCTATATTAGCGCAAAGGTAGCTCACTTAATCTTGGTGGTCGCCTAACATTTCTCCATCTGAAACCCAATAGGGGTAGTATAGGAAATTGATCTATGTTTGGGTCTAAAGGTAGGGATCTTTAAGGAGCTAGCAATGGGAATCGATCCAATGCCTATAAGTGAAATATTGACAAGCACCCATTTATATTCTACTCATCGTAGTTAGTGGCATTGTATAACTCTTTATATTAATGTCCTAACACGATGGACCCCCAAGCCTCCATATCCATCAGATATGATAGGTACATGAGATAAACTTTATACTCTCACCTTTCAAGCATCAAATAGCCTCCAATTTGTCGAAGTATATACGAAGGAGTGAACTATAATATTGTTACGTCATCTGCATCATTTGTAAAATGTTGCATTGGCAAGACCAATTATTGGTAAGAATCTAACACATTTAAAGACGACATTCATACTTTATGTGAAGTTCGTGGCCATATGACCATATCAGCGACAACATATGCATGTGTCTACTTCTTCTTAGGTGTCCTTGCAATCCACATTGCTGCGTGATCGTGCAATCGACGTAGTTCATATAACAGCTTGTCCACCCAATGGCATTCATACGCATAACCTGTACAACATAAATAAATATGTTGTCCAAATTTGTTACATCTTGGGTGAAATGTGTGATCAGCATGTGGGCTTCCTTATGACAGAGTGTAGAGTAGCTATGAAAGAGATGACTGAGCAATGGACGAAAGTGTGTTATATATTTAGTCATCCACTAGTTGAGATACTATGTTTAAATCTACTTGACTTGTGGTAATAAAAGCATGCAACTTTGGACAGCTCAACTGCAAAGGAAATCATGAATTTGTTTCTCACTTTGTTTGTATGTCAGAATCATCTTTAATGTTGCAAACACAACACCTAGTGGGGTTTAAGGACATTGGATGTCTATAAACAAGACCAGTCATGACATGTGATGTGCCTAGTCAGAACTTTTCTACCACCAATTCCTTCAACTTCTCTAGAGTAATATTAGCATCAACTTTCACAGGCTCACTCTTTCACATTTAAATGTTGCTCCTTCATCAGACTCATAAGTTTTTCCATTTGAATAAATGCATATAACCTCTATCCTATTGCTTATTTTTTATCTTACTGTATATTGTTATAAATACATTAATATGATTCAAAAGCATAGTCACATTACCATTTAGTTCTAAATAAAGAAAAAATAACTACAAATTAATTATAACAATTTCACATTATCTTATTATAATAAGGAAAAGTAACTACATATTAAGTATTAAAAATATCATTATTTAATTATTGTTATATTATATTTCTAACTTTATTTTTTATGAATTTTTATGGAAATTTATATTTTTCATATTACCAACACTATTATTTAAATATTACTTATCACTTGCACTAATCATTTAAATATTGTGCATACCAAGTTATAACATTTAATTTTCAAGTCCTTATTGTTCTCCAATCCTATATTCTCAAATAATTTTACTATTCCAAAACTTATTTGACCAAAACTAACAATATACTATATTTTCTTATCCTAATACTCAAGCAAAAATATGGAGTTAGGAATATTATTTTCTTCCCATCTCTCTTCTCTTTATTCTTTAATTTATAATTATATTACTATATTTATGTCATTTGTTATTTATTGAATTCCACATCATTTAATATTTTAAAATGAAATTTACTAGAATTAATTTCTATTTAAATATTGTATACACCAAAATTATTAACATTATTCTACAAGTCCTTATTATTTTCCTCTACATTATTGCTTATTTTTATTAGTCAAATAATTATTTTTACATATTTTAAATCTATGTGCATTTTCTTATTCTAAATTTTTGCATTTTACAATTTATCATTTTTTTCCAATTTTTTCGTTGTCCTTTTTTCTACACGATACGACATCCAATGAATTACCTTCAGGCAACTAAAATGTCACATCTAGTTTCTACAAAAAAAAATCAAAAAATTTTATACCGAAACATACTAAGTTAACTTATATTATACAACATATAAATAATGACAAAAGAAATTTTGAATTCTTAAGAATGTTAAAATTTATATACCACGAAGAAAATTTTCCAAGTTCTAGAAGCAAAAGAAATCCCAGTAGCAAGAAAATGACAAATTGGGACCAAAAAAAATTTCTTCCAACAACCACAAACTCTTCCTCAACAGACGCAGGAACTGGCAGTTGTTTGGAGTTGAATTTGGAATCACTTTGTAATTTTCACCAACAAAAAAATATCCTTCCAGGCACAAGGCAATATAGATTTGGACCAAAAGTTAATTTCAACCAAGAAAAAAACCCACCAAGGCAGCAAATCTGCCAGAAAATGATAATTTTCTCCAGCAGAAATCCAAACTTTCAGCCGCACATACATACTTCAACGCACCAAGCCTAACAATGCGATTGCTATACAATTTTCTTAAACACAAATGGCCCACCATAATAGACAAAGGTTACCCTTAAAGGTACTATCTACATTGCTGCTGAAGATGATTCCTGAAAGTTAATATATACTGCCTAAATGCTCTTTCATAAACACTGCGGATTTCTTTGACGTTTACGCTCCCTTTCATATGCTTTAAAGAAGACAAGGGTTTTTCTCCATGTAAAGTGGATTTTCTCCATTAATAATTCTATAATAAATCTCACAGTTAATATTGATTATTATAAAAAAATTTGATGGCTTGTATTTAAAATTAAAATAAAAATTTGATAATTTTTATTTAATAAAATTAATAAAAATAATTTTTTTTATTTGACAATCAAAATTTATAAATAATTAAATAGGGTTGGAGATGCTGTCTCCGTGACAAGAAAAAAAGTATACATTAATGATATCAATGTCGGCGACAGACGATAGTTACCATGGGGTTTTCTCTGATTCCAGTGACCCGAGGGCATATAAATTACAACCACAATTAAATAAAATTTAATGATGAAATATATAACTTTAAAAATAAGAAAATTTTGGCTGTTGGAAATATAATTTATGAATGATGTGATAATTTAACTTATCCTACAAATAAATCTGGCTTGGCTCCCAGTTGTGCGTATATTTACAGCAGAATGTTATGCACCAAACGCACAATCCTTTGGTACACATTAATATTTTATTTAAAAAAATTTTTATATTAGTAAGTATTACTTTTTTAATAATTATCGGACAAAAAATTTAAAAAGATAAACATTTTTTTTATCTTTTTTTTATATAAGATAATTTTTTACACAGAGGATCGAAACCCTTCTTTCGTTTCCAATTTGTTATCCTCCTCAAAAGAAGATAAAAATGTTTATCTTTTTAATTTTTTAATTTATGACATGTTTTAAATAATTAATTTAAAAATTAAATTAAATAAATAAAATTAATTAAAAATTATTTATTATACTAATTATCAATAATAATAAATACTTACAAATTAATTTTATTAATTAAAATTAATTTATTATAAGTAATAAATAATCTGACATATTAAAAAAAAATGTGCACAGTAAATCCAAGCCCTTCTTTCGTATCCAACTTGGTCTTCGCCGCCGCTCGTCGTAGAAAAACAATTAAACAGCTTCGTTCATAGAGAAGACCTTGCAGCCATTTTGCTATTATTATTATCTCTGTCGTTTTCACTTACGCCTATCTTTACGACTATGAAGAGTAAATAAAAGATTTCTAGATCGATGTACAGAGACTCGGAAAGATGATAGATAATAATGTTTACAGGTTGCAGCCATTGGACTGTATTTATTATTATTATTTATAATGTCAATAACCATTGAGCTATATACATAGCTCGTTCTCTTTTATATGTATATACACTCCGAACCTAAACATATATTTCGAAAGAAGAGAGCTTGCGCCATGGCAGGAGAGGACAAGCTTCACATAGTGATGTTTCCATGGCTTGCCTTTGGCCACATCACCCCCAACCTTGAGCTCGCAAAACTCATAGCAGAAAAGGGTCACCATGTGCGCTTCGTTTCAACTCCAAGAAACATTGATCGCCTTCCTAAACTTCCTCCACATTTGGCTGCTCGTATCAAATTCGTCAAGATCCCTTTACCCAAAGTCCCCAACCTCCCTGAAAACGCAGAGGCCACGACCGATGTTCCATACAACGTAGTACAGTTTCTCAAGACAGCCTACGATGGCCTCCAAGAACCCCTGACCCGATTTCTCGAATCTTCCAATCCTGATTGGATCTTCTACGACTTTGCTCCTTATTGGGTCGCATCCATTGCTTCGAAGCTGGGTATCAAGAGTGCCTTCTTTGGTATATTTAATGCTGCCACTATGGCTTTCCTAGGATCCCCTTTGAATAACATAGGCAGCGATTGTGACGGCATTCGCAAAACACTCGAAGACTATACAGTTCCTCCACCGTGGGTCCCATTCCCCACCACCGTAGCCTTCCGTTACTTTGAGATCATGAAGATCTCGGACAGTCTCTCGGAAAACGACTCGGGCGTTTCAGATACATACCGTCTCGGCTGGACTCTCCAGAAGTGCGACATAGTATTGGTCAGAAGTTGCTACGAGTTTGAACCCGAATGGATTCAAGTTCTCGAAAACCTTTATCAGAAACCGGTTCTACCGGTTGGCCCACTCCCCAGCACGGCTTATGACGGTGAAGGCGAAACCGACACATGGCGGCGGATGAAAGAGTGGCTGGACAAGCAAAGCAGAGGCACGGTGGTGTACGTGGCATTCGGGAGCGAAGCCAAGCCGAGCCAAGAAGAAGTGAGGGAGATAGCTATCGGTTTAGAGAAGTCGGAGCTACCGTTTTTCTGGGTTCTGAGAATTCAGCGTGGGCCCACCGACCCGGACGTTCTTCAGTTGCCGGAGGGGTTCGGGGAGCGAACCCGTGGGCGCGGCTTGGTGTGCACCAGTTGGGCACCGCAGATGAAGATATTGAGCCATGAGTCGGTCGGTGGGTTCCTGACCCACTCAGGTTGGAGCTCGGTGGTGGAGGCGATCCAGAACGAGAAGCCACTTGTGCTTCTGACGTTTCTGGCGGACCAAGGATTGAACGCGAGACTATTGGAGGAGAAGAAGATGGGATATTCGATACCCAGAGATGAGCGAGACGGGTCGTTTACAAGTGAGTCGGTGGCCGAGTCATTGAGGCTGGTTGTGATTGAAGAAAAGGGAAGGATCTACAGGGAAAAGATAAAAGAGATGAAGGACCTATTTGTAAATAAAGAAAGACAAGGAAGATACGTGGATAGTTTAGTCTCTTATCTTAAGCTCCATAGAAGGCCTGATAGTGGAGCTGACTAATAACATGTTAGATTATACTATTATAGATCAATTTATGAGGACCAACAGCACTCCTTGATTTATACATAACTAATTTAGAAGCTCGCGATTTAGTTTCTAAATTTATATGACTCATTTATATATATATATACACACACACTCACACACACATGTATGTATGTATCAGACTGCACTGCAATAGTCACACGCACCAAACCATATACTACGTTTAGGCGTATTCAGGGCTTAATGCGGCTTGTACTTGTCGGCCGTGGTGGGTTGAGCCGTAAAAAATTGAAATTTAGATTTCTCAAATTTTTTGTCTTTAATTTTGAAGAGATATGAATACGGAGTAAATGTGATCTACTTACTACTGATTACCGAAAAATAATTAAAATTTAAAAATAATTAAAATTTTTAATTTTCATGATAAATAATGAAGTAGATTAATTTTAAAATATTACAACAATTTTCTTTTTGGCCACAACATATTACAACAGTTTAAATGTAATAAAAATCTGTTGCAATTCAAAAGAGTTTTTTATCATTCACGATGAGCTGCACGGATTCAATGATATTTGAAGATTCATCAACGATGACAGCGACAAAAAAAACGTCTGATCAGAATAAAACGATGTGAAAAATAAGTCAAATTTAGACTTTTTAAAATCTCAGTTTAAGTTTTAAAAATTTGAATAAATATTTTTTAATAAATATGAATTTATTATTTAAATAAAAATTTAATATAAGATGATACTTTTATGAAAAATAAAACTAATATATCTTATTTAAAATATTTATATCAATATAACAATTCGTTTATATTTACAATCTTTATATATAATCTTAAATATAACAATAATGATTATATATGTTATTTATCTCAAATATTAAGTAATAAATTAATTTAATTATTTTTTAAAAAAATTTGATTGGCTCGATAAGCCGATCTAAAAATATAAATAAAAAAAACTGATTAAACATTGTTCTGTGCATAAAAGTAGTATGTTAGATATTTGAAGTTGTATTAGTATAAACTAACTGATCAAAGTAACTAAAGAAATATATAACAAAGCTGTGAAAATTTTTAGAACAACTGGCACGGTTGATTTTTACGATGATCAAGTCATGATTGAAAAAAAAAAACAAACAAAACAAAACAAAAGAATCCTCTTAGGACCAGCAAGTTTTTAAAGATACTAATATAAATTTTATGAACAAATGTGAAATAAACAAAAATAAAACATCAAAAGCAAAAAATCTTATTAACAAAAAACAGTTTGAAAAACACAGAAAAATGTTGTAACATGAAAATATAACCATTACCTAATTTTAATTTACAAACACCTAGTGTTTGATAATTGTCCACTCTTGTCATATATAAAAATTTTGAGGCCATTCTATTTTTCTTTTGGGCCATAGGCCATACTTACTTTTCACTCTTAATATTTTCACATTAAGTTGACCACAACCAAATGAAAGTCTTGGAAAGATACAATCCACAAGAAAAAAAAACCCTAAAATTTGTCAATAGTTATTGCGAATAATTAGCGGCATAAGTGACAATTTTCAACTAGATGGGGTAAGCGTTTGTTGTTTTTGCCAAAACCAGCCTTTGCAACTGCGTTCAGGTTTTTTTTTTAAACTTTTAGTGGGGGGTGATCGATTTAAAGGAGAAAGCTAGAACGGAAAAGTAATATTGTTCAATAATTTCAATTATGTGCTTTATGTCTGAATAAACATGTTAGCTTTCAAGATCGAAAATGATTCAGATAGATGTTCAAGCATTAAGGCCATGTTTATTACAGATAAAAGATGCAGCTGGCAAAGGGAAAGGGGAAGAGAATCCAGTTCAGTGTTTTTGGTAGATTGCATGTGCATTGCACAGGAAACCTCTCTTCTCTTCCATCTGTATTGGGAGAGAGGTTTCCCCTAGTTAATCAATGGAATTAAGCAGGAGGCTTCAAGAAATGGCGTGAAATGATCGAAATAGCCTTGTAAAGTTTGCCAATTGCACCTCATATCTGCCATTTGACAGAAGCACCCATCTTAAAAGAGAGAGAGAGACGAACCGAGGCAAAGGAGACTGCTTGGACGGACCACTGACGGCAACAGATCAGAAACAGATCGACGACGATCGATGGCGTTTAGGAGGCACACAACTGTCCAACTCTCTGCAGTGATTCAAGCTTCCAGGTGAGTCTATTTTTCCAACACAAAAAATATCCACTGCGACAAAGACCAGATTTGTCGGTAACTTCTGCCAAAAAACCCACCGTCAACCTCCATCATACAACCAGCCGATATGTGTCCCAGCTCTCCAATCTTCGCCCCTTCCAACCACCGCAGATCCCTCGATTGACACCTTCTCGCCAAACAGACGTGAATATATTGATGGTTGCACAGGTTCCTCGCCACCACTGGAAGCAAATCGCCAACTATTTCTATGTTTGTGCATTTGATGGCCGAGGGGATGGGGTGGGTTGCAGAAACGCTCAACACCTTTTCACGCGTTTAGCAATATCTTAAGGCAACAAAAAATGTGTTGTTTCATCAAGGATAATTCCATCATTTTACCCTAAAAAATTTTCCTTTCCATCTTTATTTTATTTCTATCAAATAAATTATTAATTTCTGTCCTTATTTCTATTATCAAGTTACCGATCAGAATTTATCCCAAAAACTTTTTATGTTATGCATTTTTTTTTTTCTTGTTCTCTTTCCTATTTCATTTTTAACCTACTTTCCCAATAGATAGCAAAGTTACCCTGAGATTTGGCTTATGACTGAAACTAGTTTTTAAAACTACCCACATTCTCCTGTTCAGACAGGAATGACAACTGCTAAAAGAGAACCTGACCAAACTACCAATTTTGATTGGACTAGAATCCAAAAAAGTCGACAACATTTCGTGGACACATTTTAAGGATCTGGATAGGAGTCAATCTTGGAAACAGGTGGGATGAAGATATATAGTGATATTATATATATATATATATATATATATATATATATATATATATATATATATATATATATATTTCTTTGATGATACCATTAATCTTGTTCACCAATATTGGAATGAATGCAAAGGCAAAGGGAAAATTCTTTAAAGAAAAAGAAGAAAAAATTAAAAGCAAAGAGGAGTGAAAACAAAGGACTTCAGATTTCTTGCATTTATTAGGAAATGTGGAAATTCAACGATAAATATTAAAAATAATGTATGATTTAACAATTCAAATTAATTTTGATAATCATGTGTAATAAAAAATTATAAATTTTGATCTTGTTTAAGATTTTGATTCAATAATTCAAAATTTAAAAAATATAAAAGATGCACCATCTAACAAAAGTACAGGAAATCCAATTCAAAAAGTTAAAGCTAAAAAGATTGTATAATGTCATTCTCCACTTAACAAAGTGGTGTTAGTTTGGGATATTATATGTATATTATATTGTTCTTTAATTGTAAAGTTGCATGACATATAATGCTCTCTCTCTCTTTCTCTCCTGTATCATTGGTATATGTGAATCTCTTCATCTTTTGGGTACCATAGATTTTCATATGATTCTCCTTTTGCTTTGCAAACACTACTTTTGCAGAGCATTATTGTTAATTATTTGTTAATCTTTGTTTTGTTCTGCTTATAATTGTGCCTGAGGCTCCCTTTGAAAATATACTTCAAGTAAAACGAGTTCAACAAAAGCATCTCATGTAATTGAGAGATTAGCATAAATTATAATTTATAAGGAAAGCATAAATTAATGTTATCTGCATTACTGTTAAACTCTTAAGTCTTGATAAGCCAATTAATGAACAGTTTTTTGGAAATTAGTTTAATTCAGATAGTTTGAAAAACCTTTTCAACACTTATGCAACGAATGGAGAAAAAAAGAGACCACCTCGTTCCTAATAGGAATATTCATTATCTAATTGTACCCCACTCCTTGCCTTTAATTATAATACTGTAATTTAGTTGGATGATGTTTATGTGCAAAGGCAGCATTAATAATTATTTCAGAAAGAAGCTAATGTTGTAATAATGATAGGGGCAAGTTCTTTAAATCTAATGATCAATAATCTTAGTGTATGCTGTGAAGATTTCTTACATTTTCCTAACTCTAACAGCCTGTTTGGTTGGCAGAAATATTTTTAACAATTTTTCAAAGTTTCAAGTTCGATTTGGATAACACAAAAAGAAAAAAAAAAAACAAAGTAACTTCAAAAATAGTTTCAAAACTTGATTTAGGAGTTGCTAACAAAATTTTTGAAGGAAAATTTTGAAAAATTATATTAAATAAAAATAAATGGAAATGTGGTATGCATAAATAAAGATAAGTTTAGGAATTTATTTGAGTGTGAACAAGATTTTAGCACCCTAAACACCTTTTCGTAGGGACAATTACCCTAAATTAGTCCAGTAAAATTAAAATAATATGACCTTAGTCTTATATTAATTACCCTTATTAAAGCACCTGAAAATGAATTGGGAAAAGGGAAAATTAATTAAAAAAAATAAAATGGATATTTACAAAGAGCAAATTTACCCGGAATGAGAGCTTAAAGCCTATTTATCTAGCAATTGGAATCAAGGAAGTGTGTTTTTGGATTTATGAAATTAGAATTTTTGATCTTGATTTTGAAGGAGAATTGAAATTATTGAGTAAAAGGAATTTTTAGGAATTTCTTTTTGGATTTTTGGAATTAAAAATTTTGTTTGAGAAAGAAATAAAATCACTGGTGAAAAGGATTTTTAGGAATTTATATTTTTTGGATTTCTAGAAATTATAAATTCTTATTTCAATGAAAAGGAGCGTAATTATGAAAGTTAAAAAACTTTGGAACTATTAGTAGACAAAATAAGCAATTTTTTTAACTTTGGAATTACTTATACTTTTTTAATTTTAAAATTAGTTATTGACCTTTAAATCTTAAGAAGACTAAAAATCTCACATGAAATTTATAGTTAATTCCTAAATGTATGAGGAGATTAACAAATCCATACAATAACTTGTAAAAGAAAAGGAAATCAATTAATTTCTGTTTGGAAATTATTTCATTTGTTCGTATTTTGGGAACTAATATATAAACTTTTAAATTATGAAGAGAATAAAGATCTTACGCAAGTACTTAAAGAGATTAATATTCTCATTTTACAACTCTACAAATAAAAGCGAAGTAAACCACTTTTGTAATTAGGAATTTTTTTATTTATGTATTTTTTAAAGTAAGTTATTAACTTTTGAAGTTTAAGGAGACAAAAAATCTCATATGACCTTTTATTACTTAATTCTAAAATGTCTTAAGAGACTAATGGTCCAATGCGACAGCTTCAGGATTCTCAATTTTTAAAGATATTTGTGACCATTATTTTTATCAAGTAAAAATTTAAGACAAAGAATACGTAAAAAAACTTAGTTATTTATTATTTCTTTTTTCCTTTCCTTTTTTTTTTTTTGTCATTTTATATATTTTCTATCCTTCACAATATTCCTTCATTTGGGCTATGTTTAGAAGTTTAAGAAAGGATGGAATAAAGTGGTTATTAATAGAATGATATAGAATGGAATTGAATGGAGTGAAATGACTTGAGTAGATATGTTGTTTGGAAGTTTTAATGAAGAAAAAAAGAGATGCCTATCAATTTTGTCTAAAAGTTATAATAAAATAGATGGAATGAAATGACTCATCAATTACTTTTTTTAATATTACCCCTTATAACATAAACTCTTGACTAATAATTTGTTATTTTTCAATACATAATATTACGTAATTCTCCATCTATATTTCTTTATTTTATTTACCATTTATTATGTTCATATATTCTATCTAATACATTTATTACAAAATATTTATGTTGCTTCAAAAAATTTTAAATGACAAGCTTAAAAAGACAAAAAGAAAAATTATTGACAAAAAAGTTTTGAAAAATATATGAAACTAATCTATATTGTAGATTCTTTCATTTTCTATTTTTTATTTTAAAATTTTAAGTGAAAAAAATAGAAAAGAGGAAGACCATAACCATAATGATAGAAATTAAATAAAATTACAACAATTAGAATTGAGTATATTTGCAATAAGATAAAGATATATTAATAATTTAATTTTTTAAACCACTTCATTCTATCCTTAACTCCTAATTTGCAGAAATATCAAAATTGAAGTTTTGGATGGTAAGAAATGGTCTTAGTACCTTTCTCTTACCATCCCATTTCATCTTAAAAAAACCCAAATATAAATCAAACTCATTTTAACCATTTTACTCCGTGCCACTCCATCCTCAATATCTATCCAAACATAACGTTGAATTCCTAGACCATGCCAATCTCAATATAGCTTGCCATGACCCAATATGTACCCAAAAATTGCTCAAAAACTTAGCACAATGGCCGTGACTCGTGAGCCCAAGACCAAAGTGAAATAACATTAGCATATAGCCTAGGGAATAACGTGTAATGGAACCACAACCAGGAGCGTGAGGAGCATAATTCCCTTAACCCCATAGGCTAATATGCATCTTAGGACAATAAACTAAAGCGCAACCCGGAGAACATAATGAAACACATTATACTCCAATGACAAACATTAGATCATAGTCAAATAAAAAAAATGGGGGCTAATGAAAATGCACATTACCTACCTCACAGCGTAAATTAGCACTGTTCAAAGCCTTCTCTCTTCACTCTTCTTCTTGTTTGTTGTTGCCTATGTTCTGTTTCATACACGTGAAAACAGGGTGATTAGTGGTTCAGCTCATGTTCGTCCATGTAAGAAGTTATAACAGAGAGAAGAGAAGAGAGTAATGAAGCGTAATGTTACATTTCCATATCCAATAATGAACTACACTGACACACTATATATAGAAGAAGTACTAGTGAGTAACACCCTCTGAACTGACTTAACAAAGTACTAGCTCTCCTAACTAACTTTGACTCTTCTAACTAACTTGACTATCTGTCTCATCATTCTCACATGCTCCCCCAATTGGAACCCTCTGCTACTTTCCTTCCTCTGCTATCTTTCTTGTCTTTTCTTCTGTAGAAAGCTCTCCCACTTGTAATTTGTCACGAAACTGCAGAAACCTTACTGATGAAACAGCCTTAGTTAATAAGTCAGCAATCTGATCTTGTGAACTTACATGTTTAACACGTATCTCCCCCTTGATTGCCTTTTCTCTTACAAAATGTAAATCCAACTCTAGATGCCTTATCCGAGCATGAAGAATAGGATTTACTGTGAGTAAAACAGTGCTGAGATTATCACATAGGATTAATGTTGGACGTGTGCAACTTACATTTAACTCAGTTAACAGAGATTTTAGCCACATCACTTCAGCAACAGTATGTGCAAGACTTCGGTACTCAGCTTCAGTACTAGAGTGAGGCACAACAACTTGCTTCTTAGACCCCCAAGACACTAGATTTCCACTAAAGAACACACAAAACCCAGTTGTGCTTCTCCTGTCATCTACATCTGCTGCCCAATTTGCATCACAGTAGGCTTAAAGAACCAGATTAGTTGATCTTTTAATGTATACCCCTGTAGACAATGTACCTTTGAGATAGCTTAGAATTTTCTTCACTTCCTTCCGATGTGGTTCTTTAGGATCTTGCATGAATTGGCAAGCTTTGTTTACTGCAAAACTAATCTCAGGCCTAGTAATAGTTGCATATTGCAATGCACCCACTACCATCCCAAATAAACTTGGATTAGCTACTGGGTCACCTTCATGTTTAGACAATTTCAAGCCACTCATCATTGGAGTTTTCATACTTTTAGTCTGCTCCATTTTAGTACGTTCAAGTAGATTCCTTAGATACTTAGCTTGTGAAAGATGCAACATATCATTTCCGACCTTCATAACCTTAATGCCTAAGAAATAACTCGTTTGACTAAGTTCTTTTAATGAGAATTCTGCATTAAGTTGAAAAATGAGATTTTTAATCTCAGAAGAACTCCCTGTAATTAATATATCATCCACATAGATTAGAACATATGTAGTATGCTTAGCGGTAACTCTCGTGAATAATGAATGATCACACACTTGCAGAAAAACCATATTTGATAAGCGTAGCCCCAAGTTTCTCAAACCAAGCTCTAGGAACTTGCTTGAGCCCATACAAAGCTTTGTTAAACTTGCACACAAGATTCTTATTTCCACTTTCAAAACCAAATGGCTGCTCCATATACACTTCTTCAATAAGTTTTCCATTTAAAAATGCATTATTAACATCTATTTGCTGTATGTTCCAACTTTTGCTTAGTGCTAATGTGAGGATAACTCTGATGGTTGCTGGCTTTATCACTGGGCTAAATGTTTCTTTATAATCCAATCCTTCTTGTTGAAGAAAACCCTTTGCAACTAAATGAGCTTTGTACTTATGTATCCTTCCATCTGGATTTTCTTTAAGTTTGAAAATCCATTTGCGCCCTATAACATGTCGATTTGGAGGAGGAGGAACTAAGGTCCAGGTATTATTCTTCTGCAATGCATTGAACTCTTCTAACATAGCATTCTTCCATTGAGGAATCTGAATAGCCTCTTGAGGACTTTGTGGTTCCTTAAAAACTAGATACACTTTAGGCTTAAACACACTTCGCCCTAGTAACCATAGGATGGCAATTTAAAGGTTGGAAATCTGCTGAACTAGGCTAAATAGGAGGCTCAGTGCTATTCATAACAGGTGAATTAGGAGCATGACTAACATCATCATGTGTAGCTGTTGTCCCTGCAGACCCAGCTGTTCCTGCAGACCCAACATGATTCTGTGTCACCGAAGTAGTAGCCAATCTATTCTGATATTGTATTGAAGAAACCATAGGAGGAGAAGCTGAAGCAAGTACTGAAGATACAGATGAATGATGTTTATTTTTCTGAAACATCAAACGATAAGGAAATGAAGCTTTATCAAATACAACATCCCTTGAAGTAAAAATTCTCCTATTAGAAGAAAGGCATTTGTACCCTTTATGTTCATCACTATACCCCAGGAAGACACATTCCTCAGCCTTATAATCAAACTTATGAGCATTATACGGTCTAGTATATGGGAAACATGAACAACCAAACACACACAAGTGTAAATACTGAGGCTGCTTCTGAAACAGAACTTGAAATGGAGACTGATATTGAAGTAATGATGTAGGAAGTCTATTAATAAGAAATGTAGCTGTTCTGAAAGCTTCATCCCAAAATTTTAGTGGCAAACATGCTCTAGCTAACAATGTGAGACCAACTTCATTTATGTGTCTATGTCTTCTTTCTGCTAATCCATTTTGTTGATGAGCATATGGACAAGACTTTCTATGTAGTATACCATTTATTGAAGATAAGTTGTGAAACTACGAAAATCCTCCCCAATCACTTTGTACAGCTTTGATTTTACAATTTAACTGCAATTCTGCCATAGCCTTAAACTCAAGGAATGCCTAAAACGCTTAGGACTTATTCTTTAATAAATAAATCCAGGTGTAATGTAAATAAGTATCAGTGAAGTGAATGTAATATAAATAACCATGAAAGGACTGAACTTGTGCAGGACCTTAAAGGTCTGTGTGAATTAATTCAAGTGGTGTTGAGTATGTAGTATCTGAATACTGATAGGGAAGCCGATGACTCTTAGCCAAAACACACGATTTGCAGAAAACTTCACTATTGATAACATCACATTTGACATTGCAATGAGACAAAACACTTTTCACAACAGCAGCTGAAGGATGTCCTAGCCTATCATGCCAAAGGAAAAAATTATTAACACTTCAAGTACAAAGAAAACTACTACTCAAAGCTTTATTGTCTTGTGTGAAAACTGAATCAGCTATAGAAGCTTCGCTTCCTGTCACTTGCTGAATGTTCTGTGAATCAAACTTGTACAAACCATTATGCAATCTCCCTTCCATTATTACTTTCCTTGTTTCCTGATCCTTGACAAAACAGTGAAAGGGATGAAACTCAAAAATCACCTTATTGTCTTAAGCAACCTTGAAACACTTAACAGATTTTTCGTAATAGCAGGCACATGCAACAAATCATTGAGTGTAAGTTTGTGTGCAGAATCTGTGGTGAATACTGAGAAACCAGTATGAGAAATAGGCAAACCTGTTCCACTCCTATGAACAACCTCTCATCTCCATCATGTGGCTACTTGTAAGTAAAACTCTGAGGATCATGTGTGACATGATTTATGGCTCCTGAATCAGGATACCAAGCACTGTCAAACATAGTTTCTGGTGTAGCAAGCATCACAGTCATGTGTGAACCTCCTTTCTGAACATGTTGTGAAGGTTAAACAAGAGCAGTAGAAAACTGAGGCTGAGTATAGTTGCTGCCTTGAAAATTTGGATCATACCGATAGTAACAATAGGAGGCCAGGTGTCCAAACCTGCCACAGACTTGACAGTGAACATTAGGCTCTTGTTGATAATTCATTCGACCACGACCTCTTCTTGCAGATCCTCCAGCGAAATTTCCTCAATTATTTCCTTGATAATAAGTACCTCTGCCATTCCCAAACGTTGTGGTTTAGTTTGAGCTTGTGCAATATTAACAGAAGGTGTTTTAATATCAGTTTTGCTATGATTCTCTAACCGAGCTTCTTGTGCAAGTAATAGAGACTCAACATCAATGACACTATATGGATCTAAACGAGTAGTCAGAGATGTTATAAATGGATCATAATCAGAAGACAAACCATCAAAAATCGCATCAATGTGATCAGTGTTAGAAATTGGATGTCCAACAGATGCTAGTGCATCAACAATAGATTTGACCTGAAGTAAATATGTATTCATAGTACAGGAACCTTTCTTAGTATTCCTAAGTTGTGTTTTGAGTTGCTGAACCTTAGCTCCGGTATGTGCAGCAAAGAATGCAAGTATTCGTTCCCTGAAGCTTTATCTTGCTTTGAACTATACATCGGTGCAATATTATTATCCACAGTGAGGAATTTCTGCAATTTGTCGCCACGAATTGCAGATATTATTTGCTGCTTCCATAAGAGAATAAATTGGATGATTGAAGGTTCGAATATCATTCTTTACAGCCACTGTTGCTTGCTGTTGTAAAGGTGACGTGACAGATGGAGTAGAATTGGTGTCAGCCATGGATCAGAAGCTCTGATACCATGTAAGAAGTTATAACATAGAGAAGAGAAGACAGTAATGAAGCATAATGTTATATTTCCATATCCAATAATGAGCTACACTGACACACTATATATAGAAGAAGTACACGTGAGTAACACCCTCTGAACTGACTTAACTGAAACGAACAACCTTACTCTCCTTACCCTCCAGACGCTCTTCTCTTCTACCACTCTCAACTCTCTCAAATCTGTCTCTTATCTTCGTCCCTCCTCTCTCGCTTTATTTTTATCCTTGCTCACTGCTCGCTCTTTATTCCTCTCGATCTTCTCTCTTCTCTGATCATTATCAGCCTCTCGTCCCTCTAAATCTTGTACAGTCACTCTCCTCTGCTTTGCTAATTTAACGGCAGAGACTGGCAAAGGCATAGAGCAGCATTGCAGCGTCCCACCCCATCTATTTTTGTAATTGATCTGGTTTTTTTTTTTTCTCTTTTTTTTTAATATGCATAATGGAGCACAAGAGGGCTGCAGCGCGTTTGTTTATACCGTCCTAATATGTTTTTTTATTTTCATATATTTTAGTAATTTCATTTCTCTAACTTCAACTTTTGTTTTGTGTTCAAGTTTTGTTTTTTGTTTTTTGCTTTTTATTTTTTTTATTTTGAGTTTTATTATTATTTGTTAATTTGAAATGCCCACCTTTTTTTTTTTTAATTCTTTTAGCTTTCTTCATTTTTGGTCTGCCCTTAATTTTTCCCCTATTGTTATTTCTTATCTCCAAAATTATTATTATTACTAATTTTTTAAATTTTGTAACTTTCCATTTTTATTTTTTCAACTTTGATATTTTTAGTTTAAAAATTTATTTTATTATTTTGAAATTCCATGATTGGGTGTTCATACCCGAAGAATGGTTTAGCTTCTTCTTCGCACACGTTGTCTTCTTTGTCTTCTCTATTCCTCTTGCAGGCAGATAATAAAATTAGTGTGTTGGATCGATTCTTGCCTATCAAAATTTCTCTTATGTGAAGATCAATGATTGTGTGGAGGTTTTGCAAATCGAACTCCTTTTTCAGTGTGTTGGATCAGTTGTTGTCAATTGAAGCCATCACCGACAAGATCTCCTCAATGCCTCGGTGACACTGTACAGTCCATGAAACTTGCATGTAGAGGACCAGATGAACAACAGCAATGGCCATGGGTGTCAGGAGCAAAGATGCAGGGGCGGTAGGTGGATGATATTTTCTAATGGAAATGAAGATGTGATTGTAGTACGGATGGAGGCAATTTTGGCAACCAAATTTCCATTCCCTGAAGTCCAAGATGTTTCTTAAGGGAGACACCATTCTGGTATTTATGGGTGAGAGGTTGCCTGAGGGAGAGGTAATCGAGCATGCTTGTGCCAACCAAATAAGGGGTTGGAAATCCCTCTCCCATTCCATTGGCTAAAAGAAGTGAACCAAATGGGCTTTTAGTTTCTTTGCTTCTCCTAAAATTTTGTGATCTAAGCAAAAAGAAATGAAATTCTTATGTGAATTCCCTTGTTGCTTATGCTTTTTCCTGATGAAACCTATGAAAGGAAAAGCAAATGTGAAGGAAGAGAAATAAGACAAGGAAGGAGAGAAAGAATGAAGTGTAAAACTTGGAAACACTATTGTTGTTTTAGTTTCTCTTTCCCTTTTGCATCTCCTTAGTTTGAGATCTAGCATTTGAGAGATTATTAAATTTTGTTGAATTGTACTTTTGGATGTTACTAATGATAATTAAAAGGTTCAGTCTAGCAATATTGTCTATTCAGCTTTAAATAATAGTCAATAGACTAAATTCATCATTTGAAAAAACAGAGTGTATTTCTTGACAGTTTTTAAACACCCATAAAAATAATTTTCCGGCAGTTTTTAAAACCCCACAAAATGTAACTTTCTGGCAGTTTCAAAACCTCCGCAAAACGTTTAGCAACCCCTGTAATGGTGACATTTTTGAAACCGTAGAAACATATATTTTGTGGGGATTAAAACCGTCAAAAAATGCTTATAAATTATCATAAAAAACAGTACTTTTGGTAGTGATAGATAAAATTTGAATAATCTCAATTTTAAATTTAAATGAATTAAATTGAAATATATAAAATTATAATGTAATAATAGATGTAGCCGAAAAATATTTGAAATGTCACATGCTGAAAATTTAAAGAACCATTTATTAGTATTTTGAGGCGCTGTAGTCATCTTTTCACGGAGATGAAATTCCTTTAATATATAGTTAATAGACATTGATGTATCATTATTATAGTACTAATAAATTCTTTTTGAACTTCACAGTCTCATCCATGTCTTATGAAGTTGCTCAGCTTTTGTACATGTTAATAGAGTTCTACATTCTCTAATTACCAAGAATTTTTTGATATATTAAAATGATTTTTCCGGGAATGTGAATGGAAAAAAAATGAAAATGACAATAAGTTTTGACAAAGTGGAATACTGTGTAACATGAAAAGGGATGATAATTCTATTCCACTATGATGTTTGGTTTGTTAAAAATGAGGTAAAATTAGAAAAGAAAGCTAATTATAATAACCTTGATAAAAAAATTAAGATATCAACTTTCATTTGTTTAATTTATAAAAAATATTATTTCGAATATCCTTAATAAAAAATATTCATTTTATTTTTTTTGTTTATAAACAAAGCTTTTATATGTTTTAAAAAATAAAATATTTATGTCATATTTAAATAAAGAACTTTAACCACTTCAAATTTAATCGTCCATCTTAATTAAGATCAATTTTATCATTTAAATTTAATTTTATTGAAAATTAAAAATCTATTGCATGGAATGAAGTGAGGAGAGTGGAGGGTATTTTTGTCCCATTAGTCTTCACTCTTTTCTCTTGTTTGCCTACATCTAAGCTTATTTCTACATCTTCTGAACAAATCTAAATATACTCTCCTACTAAATATCATGGTGTTCTATACATATGGAAAAAAAGATTGTCACCAAACTTTAGATTGCGAGGAAACTTGTACATGTTTCATGAAATGCACAAAGACAACCCTTATTCTAGGAAAAACAGATACTAAAACGTTCTATGGGAAACTAACAAAACCACTATTGAAGGAGATTAAAAAATTCTAGATTCAACATAGTTGATGTATAGACAAACCTCTCTAAAACAAAAAGAAAAATCATGTCTACATATGAGTAGAATTCCACTGCATGTTAAAAGAGAACAAACAGGGCATTCTGAGCTATGTATAGAGATCAGTGCGTCTTCATGATCAAGCCAACCCAGAAAAATCCATAGAAATTAAAATACATTTCCAACATGTATATCATGAATTCAGGAAAAATAGGACTTGATTCAAAAAAACAAATTAACAATGAATTCATAACTTTATCATGATTGATTGCACAAACACCATGGAAAAGAACATAAAACATAATGAAATCTATACCACTCTACTCCAAAACATGTAAGGAAAATAACTTGAAATTGGAAATGAAATTCACAAGGACTTATTCTCCTATTTTATTAGCTAAACCCCTCCCCTATGAGAGAAAAAACCTCTTTGTCGTGAGAGCCTGCTTTTGAACAGCTTTTACCCTGCTTTAGTGTTTTCTTGTGTTATCTTTACCTCTGGCTTAAGGTGGCTATTGATTAACCAATATGGAAACAGAGTCTGATGATCACGAAGACCACTACCCAATGGGATTGGATTGGGGCGATGGTGAAAGCAGTGAAGATGGTGACAACTCTTGATTACCAAGATAGTGAATAAGAGAACAATCAAAACCTTGCTGATGAAGAGTTAGAATTTAAAAAAGAAGTTTCAGATCACAGACGTGAGGAACAACTCCTTCATTTTCAACTTTGAGTGCAGGGATGACTACAGCAAAGTCTTAAGAGATGGGCCATGGACGACACTGGGTTTTGCTCTAAATCTTAAGATCTGGAATCCAGTGCTGACTTTTGGTGAAGCGATATGAAGGTTTGTTTTATTTGGGTTCAGTTTCAGGGCCTCATGAAACAAGCAATGATGACAAAGAACCTAATAAAGTTAGGATCAAGAGTTAGTAGGGTGGTTGCTTTCTAGGAACCTAGGTTGAATGGTGGAGTCTTGCGAAATTTTGTCCAAGCCAGAGTGGAGATTTTGGCTACTGAGCCATTGGTGGGAGGCTTTTGGATCCCTAGACCCGACCTCCCTAAAATCTGGGGTAGAAGTTAAACATGAAAAAAATCTAACATTATTGTTATAACTGTGGCAGATTAGGCCATGTCATGAAATCTTGTGACCATGGGAAGGCAATGTCCACAGAAAACCCAGACCTTCCACACTACAGGATGGTCATTGGTGTTCCTCCAAACTGTGCTCTAGCGCTAGTGATTGAGATTTAGACAAAGGAATTCGAAGGAATGAAGAGCGACAATGAATGCTGGGCACATACAATTGGGAGTTGGGACCAGATGCAAGCATGTGACGGAAGAATTTAGTAACCTCATGAGTCATGGAAATGACTGGGGAATAACGGTCCTGCAGGGGGCAGTAATGAAGCATGGGATCAGTAGTTGGTTACG
Organism: Delonix regia; assembly: GCA_037074485.1. Taxonomy (NCBI): domain Eukaryota; kingdom Viridiplantae; phylum Streptophyta; class Magnoliopsida; order Fabales; family Fabaceae; genus Delonix; species Delonix regia. The sequence goes on along the minus strand of CM073461.1, from coordinate 14,090,192 downwards.
TGAAGAGATTAAACGGGCTGAAAGTGATATGTAGACTGATAATCTCAACATTTCGCTTGAATGTCCTTCAACAAGCCCATTTCACGATACCAATCTAATGACGCCCAACCAGTCACAATGCTCTTATGTTCCTCAAGGTGGGCCTGAAATCTCAGTGGACTCTAGTTCCATACCCTACATATAGAAGTTTGGCCCAAAAGGTGTCAAAAACTTGTACTACTTCGTTGAATTACCTGCTGAAGGCGAAGAAAAGTCAGGAAGCACAAAGCTGGTGGTGTTCAATAACATCGGGTATGAGGTGGAGCTAATCAATGATCTTAATAAAATAAATCACAAGTAGAATGCTGATTCAGAATAGGAGGCCTCAAAAGCTAAGGAAGCGATATAAGACAGAGGCATTATTACAGGGGGTAGTCCAAAAAGAGGTGGGCAAATCAAGATGAAGTGTAGAGCCCCACATGCATGATAAGACGTTATTCGCCACGTAGAAAGGGGAAGGGGAGAAAGAGCCGCAACTCAAAGAGTAAACAACCTATTCAAGCTACCTTATTTGGGGTGAAATGTAATCTTAATGCACAGAAGATTTGAATGAGGAGAGTTTCACAGATGGAGGTGAAAGTAGTACAGGAATCATTCTCTGGGGCTTTGTGGCAGCTTTGATGTCACCGAGTCACTATGAGTATATTTTCTTAGAATTGTTAGGGAATTGGGGCATCCCTGATAGGAAGAGCGTTGAATTTTCCCAACAAAAGATTTAAGCCCCATCCAGATTTCTTGTTTGAAACCAGAGCGAAGGAGAACAAACTTCAAAGGTTGCAGAGGAGACTCAACTTTGCACATTCTGTTTATGTGGATCCTATTGGCCTTTCAAGAGGCTTAGCTCTTTGGTTGGGAAAGGAGGTTAATCAAGACATCACTGAAGCAATAAGAAACCATGTTCATGTTATTGTTAAGGATGGTGTTGACAATTTGTGGGGGCATATTACTTTCGTTTTTGGGCCCCCGCACAGGGAAGGAGCCAATGGTGGAGAAAAGTTCTGAATTTAATCCTGGGGAGGAGGCCCATGGCTTGTGATGGGGACTTCAATGATCTGCTCTACAGTCATAAGAAGAAAGGTGGAAGGTTCATAGGGGACAATATCTTTGCTGACAGAGCAAGAGGTAGACTAAAAGGGAGGAATCAATGCATGCTTTCTCAAGTGGGATGAGAGGTTCATATTAAAGCAGTTGCCAATGCTGTCCCCACAAATCCTATGTCATGCTTCCTCTTTTCAAAGAAAACTTGTATGGAGTTTGACAGTCTAATTGCTAGCTTTTGGTGTGGTCAGGAAAAGGAGCAGCAAAGAATTCACTGGGTGGCATGAAAGAAAATGACCAAAGGAAAGATGAAAGGGGGGCATGGGTTTCAAGGATCCCCGAAATTTTAATTTAGCTCTTATAGCTAAACAATGCTAGAGCACACACGCTTGTTTAGGCTGGTAGTAAAGATGGGATTTATTCTATAAAAATGGGATACCATCGGATATGTGACAGGCTGTGTATTAATGATGGAATTAGCGCTTCCTCATCCTTCTAACATCCCGATCTATTATGGAAAATGATATGGAAATTGAAATTTGCCTCCCAAGGTTCAACATTTTATATGGAAGTTTTGTATGAATGCTATACCCCCTAGAGAAGCTTTATGGAAGAGATGCTACTTCCCATATTTACTACCAGCATTTTATATGGAAGCTTTATATGAATGCTAAACCCCTTAAAGAAGCTTTATGGAAGAGATGCTGCTGCAATACCCCCTTTATGAATGTTGTGGTAAAATGCCAGAAATTATTGAGTGCCTCCTTTCTTCTAAGATTAGGCAAAATGCATATGGTTTATTTGTAACCTATCCTTAGTGGTTGACAGAGCACGTATATCCAAATTTGATGATTGGTTCTTATCCATATGCCTAGAGTTGGACATTCAAAAGCTTTAGAAAGCCCATATCACGATGATTTGTTGGTACATACGAAAAGTGAGAAGCTCAAAAACCATTGAGGATCGTACCCTTAATCAGAAATTAGTTATAAAAAATGCTTATACTGCTGTCATTGAATATTTATATGGTAATGGATGGCTGGGTAAGAATAATTATACTGATCAATCAAATACCAGGGTTGTTACTAAATGGCATCCCTCTCTACCAAGATTTGTCAAGGTTAATGTTGATGGAAGTTTCCATCATGGAAGTGTTAGTATAAGAGTCATAATCCGAGATTGCAGCTGCATTATCATTAATTGTTACAATAGTGTTGTTCCAGCGACTTCTAGCTTCATGGTTGAGGCCCTTGTGTTGAAGATTGGTTTGCAAATGGCCATTGACTCAGAATGCCCAAATGTCCTTCTCGAGTCTAACTGCTTGACCCTTATTAAAGCTTCTTACAACTCAAACACTTGCGTAGATTGGAAAGCCTCTGCTACCATCGAAGATATAATTGCAATGCTTAGAATGATTCCCAATCTGACATTGTCATGGGTCCATAAAAATGCCAACTTGGCAGCTTGCCACGCACACAAATCGGAGAATTAGCCTACAAGTTTGGGAATTTGATCCCTCTTCCTCCTTCTCAGTTATTTGTCATCTGGACATTGCTGGGGCAAGCTTTCCTAACTCTGTGTTGGACAACGGTTTTGAGCCTGATTTTTCTTCTCAAGATCGAAAGGGTGTTGGTTATTTATTTATTTATTTTTGTGTTCTTCGCTTTCTTCTTACCGTTTTAACTTTCGCAGTCTTGTTGCTTGCCTTGTTTTTTTTTCCTATTTGAACTCTCTATCATTTCCTTTTGGTTTTGTTGAATACAATGTTGCTAACCAAAAAAAAAGAAAAAGGAAATGCACAAGGATGCTCTAATCACCAAGTAACTATGTTAAACTAAACTATCTAGCAATTGGTAAAAAAGAATATGTTCAACTAAATGCCAATGTTAGCCAATCTAAACTACTTAATAATCAATTATGATATGAAAAAGTTAGAAATTAGTATGTGTTAGAAAGTTTAAAAGCTCTTAAACTATATACAGATATCCACAAAGTCAACGTACAAGAAAATTAAGAGTTAACTATTGTGGACATCAATTTCTATCTGCACACACTAATTACATGGTATCAACAAGTTAATCAACATGTTATACATAAAAAAAAATAAAGGTGAACTAAATAAATTTAAGCATTAGTTATCAAGATTGTAAATCAAAATACAAAAGGAAAAATTATCATCCAAATCCTAGACGCAAAATTTGGAAAATAAAAGCTATCATGATATATACATATCATATGTGGACACAAATTATATAAAATCAAATACCAAAACTATTATTTGTCTTTAGATTATAAGCAAACAACCCCTATGGCACACCATTGCTTGAGATAAACAATTGTAATGACAATTCCCGTCAAGGACACCAAAAACTTGATGACTTGTAAATTATTACACCGTTCATATAGCAAGTATACCAGTTGATTGTGTAGTTAAAAATCATGGAGTACAAGTTTCTCTTTAAAGGAGAATGCTTATATCGTTCATATAGCAAGTATACCAGTTGATGGTGTAGTTAAAAATCATGGAGTACAAGTTTCTTTTTAAAGGAGAATGCTTACATATAATAGTAGAAGTTTTCATTAGGTGTTATAATCAATCATATGGTAGAGATAAACAATCCACCATTTGATGCATTTACATTCAATTAAGCACTATAATTTGATTCATTGCATGACTTCTATGTGAAAATTTCAGAAGAGCCTTCCATGAAATTTTCCATAAGTTCCACAACAGAAAACTTGTAAAGAAAAAAAGAAGATGAGCTTTGCTTTCATAAAAGAAAAAAGAAACATTGACAGCTAAACTATACAATATAAAAATAGACTCCCACTATGACAGTAGAAGCTTCTAGAGTAAAAAATATTACAATATTCAAATACAAAAATACACTTTTCCCTTGCAAACAATATAGGGCTGACCAACGTGTCTTTTACTTAACCTTATGCTATAAAGGGAGGTTCGAGGTTAGCAACACTCTTGGAAAAATATAAAGAAGGCAAAAGTGAGTGATAAAACTCAATGAGTAAATATCACTAACTATATTGGGAAGAAAACATACAATGATGATAGAGTTGACCATATTGTTATTTCAATTAAATCATATAGTAGTACATGAACCAAAATTGTTGCAATAAGGAAAAGTACAAATCAAATTATAGAAATCGTTTTGTTTTATGCCAAATTAGAGATACTTTAAAAAACAAAATGTACTGATAGTCATTCAAAATTATGAGCTTTAAAAACTTAGAAGTAGGGAAACCTCCCACAGAACCAATAGTAAAACAATAATCAAACACTAGCTATTGCTAGCAATAAAAATACAAAACAATAGTTGGTTACGGGCAATATAGCTTATGAACAGTCAATTATATGACATAATTGCTCAGTACAGTGATTTCATGGTGCATTATAGCTAACGCTACTATCATTTCCATAAAAGTGTAAACAAGGTCTAAATATATCTACACATTAGTTCTCTAGAAGCCATACAATTTACAATTCATTCAAAACTTTCCAAAAAAATCCATTATATAAATTATCATTTTAAAATCAATCCAAATGTAAAACAAAAAACTCCATAAGAATTTCTCTAAAGTTTCTACAAAAAAATTAGAATATTCTCAGGAAGAAAACAATATATTTTATAAAGTATGTCACCTAAAGCACTAGAATATACAAGACACACCAATTTGCAAAGAAAGATTTTGGAAATATAGAAAATAAGTATAATTAGTAATATCTACTCATATGATGAAGTGCACACAAACCTCTTCCTAACTTCTTCACAAATCACTTAATCACTTAATCACAAATCAATGGCTTATGTACCTATATGAACATGTAACACATACTTAACCTCTTATGCTAGGAAATATTAATCTTAATAAATTCCCTAATACCCAACCCAACACTTGTTTGATTACCAATACATAGCATTTTCTTTAATGATCTCTTACATCATTCATTACTTCTACCTTCCTATTGTTATAAACTCACATATTAGTTCACCAAACTTTCTAAATAAATCTCATAGAGGAAGAATATGAAGTTACCATTCCTAAGGCCCTTAAGAAGCCAAGTTTACATTGTTTTAATGTTTTTCTCATGGAACATCATTAAAATTTCTATCATACATCTATACTATTTTATCATTATGATTATCAATTTAAATGTTAAGACCTCACACTTTCAATTTACAATATCAACTATCAATTTCTCCTCCAAAATTAGCTTTTTTCTTGTCAAAGAAAAGCTAAATCCATCATCCAACTTTCCTATCTTTCATGTATTCATCTTTTATCATGTTAGATAATTTCCTTAGGGATTGCATTAAGAATATATGATTGACAAGAAAAATGTACAATGCACTCTAGCTTCAAAATTCAACAATTAACAAATGTATTTCCATCTCATAAAGTGTGTATAGGTAGCTATGCAATAGCCTAACTGCAAACATTAAAATAACTAATGAAAATTCAATTACACATTACACCTTTCCCATAAGAGTTTCATATCTATGCTTGCTCTTTAATTCTCTCTCCACTATTACAGGAAAATGTATAATCAATTAATCGTTAGGTTTATTTAGCTTGTAATGTGGCCTATAGTTATGACTATCACAAGAAAGTGGATAAGGAAAAATGAAGAGCAAAGCCAGGAGAATACCATTTAATGCACAATATGAAAGATATACACTCTTAATACTTTCTCCTCTTTGTCTTTCCACTATTAATTTCATTTATACTACAACACCTCCAAACTTAGATCATTTAGATCTTTTTCTTTTTCTTCACATGGGGTGTTCATTTTCTTTTGCTCTTTTTAATTTTTTTTTTTTTTACCTTATCATCTAATTTTTCAAGCCTCACAAGCAGTAAAAAATCATTCACATATATTGCTATTTCAATCTAGAGTATGTTTGTCTCGTATCATACAGAAAATATATAATCACTAGCCATATTGTCAATTGGTTTTTTCTTTAAACTCTATCATTCTACCTCTTTTAGCCAACAAATTTCTTTTCAATTGAAAATACACTACTTAAATATTCTCTTGAAATAGTAAATAATTTTTTTCATGCTAAAAGATGAAATTATGTGGGTAGTAAAAGAAAACATTATGCATTAATCTGTATATATAATTTAATGTACAATGAAGTTTAATGATAAACTTGAAAAGAATACTTTAAGGCTCAAAATAATTAAAAAATGTTTAAATTATCACCATAGATTATACACTATACTTGAGATTTCACCTTAAGAGAATATGAAATAAATTCTAGTCCTAGGTTCAAGGCATATTATATAATCTAATTGACACAAATTATGTAATACTAACAATTTTATTATTTTGCATGGTATATGTGCACAAATGGTTTTAATGTGTACTGAAAAATAATCCATTAACAGTTAATCCCATGTATAGTTTATATTAGCATAAATTTCCTGTTATTCATACACTTAATCATAATTAATAATTCTTATTAGTATTCAACATAACCAAAGACATAAAACAAGAAAAGAAAGCAATAATTAAAGCTAACAAATTTTGAAAATTTTGTTAAATGTAACAAATTTGGTTTAGATGCCCAAAGGGAAGTCACAATTAAGAGAGGGCACAAAGTCATTGGGTGTAACTAATAAAATTTTCATGAGTCCTTATCTCACTCTACCTCATCCCTCCTTGGATGTTTGATGGTTATTATTCAGGGCTAGCATCTTCCATCACAATGCTCGTAGGGTGTGTCTAAAGTGCACAAATGGCTAACAGGGTTGTTGTTAGATACCTGTGTCTATTATTAGTCCTTCAAGAATAAAAACATTTCTGTCATCCATAGAATCATTCCAAATTGATTCTAATCATCAAACTTATACATAAGTTATGCTATATGTTAGATAAACTATTTTACCAAATAGCCTATTGATTTCATACAAGTTTTTTTAAGTCATTTTCACAGCTTCTTGAAAAAAAGGCATTTTTAAAAGTCTAAAGAAAGAAGGAAATTTAGTTTTGTACAAACATCTAAAATACATAGGAACATAAAAATGCAGGGAGATGATTTAGAAGTGAAAGTATATATTTAATTTGGGATGTTATTTGCCCATTTAGAAAGGACAATATGAACCTTTAGGAATACAGAGGAACCTTTAGATCCCTAAAGAGAACAAAAAAAAGTAACCATGTAGTTGTTGTTATTATTATTATTATTATTATATTGAGTTTTATAGCTTCCCATATTATTTTCTATTTGACCCTTTTGTTGAATATGTAAAATATGCTACGCAAGTTGCATATCACAACAAGTAATACAATGGTGAGTGACAATAATTCTTATGAGGATTGAATAATAAAAGCAAAAAAGAATGTGACTTAATTAAAAATAAGTGATTAAAGAGGAAAAGTATGGGTTTCTTGTGAAAATTGTAATTATACAACTAAAATAAACCAAATGGTAATGTAATAATATAACTAGAGAGTAAAACAATAACTAAGAAATACAATGAAATGAAAGCTAATTGAATTTCAATTAATAAAGGCACTAGGATTGTTAGTTTCTCCTTAAATTGCACTCCATTATAGATTGCCATAGCAATGCCATAACAAAACATAGATGTTAATCCTAATTACAAAAAGTATAAATTTTATGTTAACCATATCAAATGGAGGTTTAAACAACCAAGGGACTTTGAATATGCTCCTTGGAACTCTATTGTGATTAAATAAGCTTTAAATGTTAAAACTCGTGCAATTTGAAGTATAAAATGCTTGATAGGCACTAAATAAGCTTTCGAAAGGATTATTGCGATTCAAGATGCTTTAAAATTGTTGAAAACCAGAGGTTTACTACTCGATAACCTCTAAATAGGCTTAATGGAACTCTATCATGATTTAAGAAGCTTTAAAACTGTTAAAAATACTTCTTCACATCCAAGTGGATTGTCAATTTCCATGTGCAACTACATTTTGAATGGGTGATGTCTATTTTGGCATATATATATATATATATATATATATATTCACTTTTCTCTCATCTTTCTTTTTTACACTAGGGATCTGTTTAGTTGGATAAGTCAATGGTTGACAGAACAACAAAAAACATGCCATCAAGGTTTAGGTATGCCCCCAATTCATTCTCCACACACTTGTGCATGTGAGCACACACACATTACCTTCCTAATTTAACATAGAGTTATACAAAAACATTAAATTTTTTTAAGAGTGGTTTGTAAATTTTATATTTTTTTGTAAGAGGTAAATTGAACTTATTGTACTTGAAAACCTTGGATTAGCCACTAATACATTGATATTTTACCTAGCTTATATCATAAATTAAAAATTCTTACATTTAAAACAATAATTAATATTTCCAAATAATATATATATTGAAATAATTTTTAAATTTATATATCAATTAGCATTAGTTTATTATTAGTGCAATTTTTTGTTGGATTAATTGGGCACTTAGTCATTGGTCTAAACTAAGAATGAATTAGGTCTTTGTTAATTATAGATAATTAGTGATAAGTTTGATTACTCATAATGCAAGGCTTGTACATAATGATCCAATCAAATTATTGACTGGGGTAAAAGGGAGATTTTGATCCAATTTATAATTTAATTTCTTAATTATCTAAGAAGTTATGGAAATGGGAAGTTGTCCTTTTAAAATAAATAAAATTAATTTTTAGGTGTTATCTTTTGTGCGACCATACAATTGGTTGCACTGATTCAATCACTATACGGTACACTAAGGAGAAGACATGCAATGACATGTCAAAGTATGTTGATTGTAGCCAACTTAAAATACCTTGTTATATTTATATTTTGACCCCCAATGATTTTAGATTTTAATTATGAACCCAAAACTAATTAAAATGTTCAATTTACCCCTTTTACTTTTAAATATTTAGTGACCATACAAACAAATAGTTCATAAAATGTAAGAATAAAATTAGAAAGTTGTGTTGAGCCCATTTTTTGAATACTATGGTTTTTGTGAAAACAAACACCATACAAAAGTTTTTCAATGTAATACATAGGTTCTAGTTATTCTTCAATGTATTATTATGTCTTAGGAAACTTTGTAAGTGATATGTAAAATTAATTTTAAGGCTTAGAGTTCAAAGAAAAGTTGATTTGGGGAACTCTGGAAGTGCCCAATTGACTAGCAGTATCCTACTAGTTGATTGGCACCTTACTAGCCAATTGCCAGGCCTTATCCCAGTTGAATGGGTGCTTTTAGTGAAGTCCCATTCAACTGGCCTTTTTCTGAGAGGATCTAGTTTGCTGCTAGCTTAAGCCTTGATTGACAGAGCTTTGTGAGTCAGCAGTCAGCTGGCCACTAACTAGCAGTCGACTAGCCACACCCAAATCAAGCCCAGTCCACTGCCAACTTCATGACCAATTGACTAGAAACTCATTGTAAGAGACCAGTTGACTAACTTTAAGTGAGTAGTTGACTATTGAGATCCTAAATTTGAATTTTTGAAAAGGGATAGAGGGACCAATTGATTGGCCATGAGAGAACAGTCGACCAACTAGTGACAGTGAAGTCATAATTGCTTTATGACAGACATATTTTGAAATCCTTGACTTCTCACTCACTCCCAAAGGATCTATTGGACCTTAGGCTATATAAACACAACCTATGGACTCTAAATCAATAAGTACAAATATTCAAGAGTGATTATATCATAAATTCTATCTTCTTATTAGCTCTTTATTACATTAGTGCTTCATTGTTCTATGTACTTTATTCATAAAGTTCATTTATTTGTAATTCTTTCTTCTTTGAGAGTGAGAGAAGCTCAAGGAGGTTTCTTGAGAGAGTCAAGCAGAGAGTGCTTGTGTTCAGGGGGAGTTTGTCCTTAGTTGTATTCAAATAGGTTCCTTAAAGGAGTCAGTGAGAGCTTGGAATTAAGGAAAGGTTCTCTTGAGTTATTGTAATTGATCATTGAGTTAGTGAAAAATCTAAAGAGGTTGCTTAGGAACTAGACGTAGGCTTGAATAAAAGTTGAGCCAGGATAAATCTCTGTGTTTATTCTCTTCCCCTATCCTCTTCATATTCTGCATTTATTGTTTTGAATCATTAAGTTTGTTCTGATTATTTTAAGTTTAAAAGCCTTTACAAAAGATTTTAATATACTGCAAAATTTTATATAACACCCAATTCACCCTGCCTCTTGGGTACCAGCCTTACTCAACAAGTTGTAGAGTTATTAGAAAAATAAAGAGAGTACAAGGGTGAATTAACAAATTTAGTAACTAATTTTTTTGGTTCATAAAAGAATTTTAGGTTCATAAAAGAAATCTAAAAATAATAGGGTCAAAATATAAATACAACAAGTTATTTTAGGTTATTATATATCTGCATAATACGACATGTCAATGTCGCATGTTTTCCTTCTAATGTTATATAATGATAGCATTAGTGCAACCAATTTTATAGTTGCACCAAAGAATTTACCTTATTGTTATTATTATTTCTTGCTTGATTTTGTAAATATTTTTTCTCGCTTTTGTAAATATTCTTTCTATGTGTTACTTTCTTTTATTTTATTCCTTTATACATATGTTAGGATTAAGGTAATTAAAACAAATTTTACTTCCTTATCATATTTTTTTACAAGTAAAATACATTTTTGGTGATCATTTATTGCCAAATTGTCATTTTAGTTCCTTACTCATTGCAACGCCTAAAATGGCTTCCCAGACATTGGAAAATATCATATTTAGTCCCCTTCTCATAGGAATTTAGGTATTGAGGTAAAGAAAAATAATGAGAGAAAGAAAAAAATGATAAAGGTCCAATAGTGAGTGATTGCACAAATGATTAAAAAGATAGAGGAATGCGTAGGAGGGAAAAATAAGTGAGCGAAATAAAGGAAAAGAATGAACAAAATGAAATGAGTGACAACAATGAAAAGAGTAACAAGAAGTTAAGCTTTTATGTAATAAAGAGAGACTTGAAGAATGTTTATCTAGGCCAGAGCACTTTGATAGTGGTTCAATTTATGGAGTTTTGCTTTCTAAGACTAACCTTAACCCAAGTTTTTCTAGTTGCTTTTTCTTTTGGTCCTAAGAGTTTAATGACGTATTACTAAATAAGATTCTGTCAAGGCTTCCTACATCAAAAGGAATTGTACAGCAAATAGAATATATACTAGGAGCTCAAATATCATCCAACTTGTTAGAGAGATCTTAAGGAGCCAAAGGAGTTACAAAGGCAAGTTGATGAGTTACTAACTAAGTGCCATATGAGAGAGAATCTTAACCTTTGATGCTTTTGGTACCAAAAAAGATAGAACTAGGACGAAGGGCAAGGACTATGGACTAATCAATAAAATCATTGTCAAGTATCACCATTTCATTCCTAAGTTAAATAATATACTTGATAAGTTGCATGGTGTATGTACTTTCATTAAAATCAATTTTAAAATTGGTTATTATCAAATCATATGAAACCAAAAGATGAATGGAAAATTGCATTGAGGACTATATGTGAATAAGTGGTAAGTTAAGTCTTTAGGAATAACGGGTGCATCTAGTACATTCATGTGTTTAATGACTCATGTCTTGCAAGAATACCTTAGGACATTTGTTATTGTATATTTTGATGAAATCTTTATATATAACAAGTCCCTTTGATGATCACATAGAGCATATGTAGAACGAATGACTTCCTAATTGAAGGAAGTTAAAGTTGGATTTAAAAATAGATGCCTACAAGATTCATTTGCTAGGTGAGTATAATGTGTCTTCTATCGTTAATGTCTTTAACTTATCTTCTTTTTATGTGGATTTAGATTTACGGATGAATCATTTCAATGAGGGAGGGATCAATATGAGTATAGATCACCATGGCAATGAGCTTGAAGGGTTAATGACTTTACACTAATAATGGGGCTAATTACATGTTATGAGCTAATATATTCAAATATACCTTACAAAGCTATCTGGCTAACTTGGTAAAGAAATGTTGTTGTAGACCTCATTTTAGACCACGAGAGTTGAAAGGGGGTTGGCCTTGTTTTATTATGCTAAGCATGTGGCCCTTATTTCATATTTAACTTTGTATTTTCCTTAGCCTTCAAGTAGTTTATGTATTTGTTATTTCCTAAGGCTGTACTTGTCGTATTTGTTATTTCCTTAGAAATTAAGTAGTTTCCATATTTCCAAAGGCTTTAAGTAGTTACCTAATTTGTTATTTCCAAAGAGATTAATAAGTTGCCTTGTTTGTTGTTTACCATAGGCGTTTATTTAATTGTTTTATTTGTTCTTTTCTTAGGCACTAATTCATGTTAGACTATAAATACTATACTTTGGCATTGTAAGACTTGTATAAATGAACGGGCACTTATGTTCCTTCTTGCACAAAAAATTCAATATCTTATTATGGTAATTCTTTATTGGTGATTTCGGTTATTTTTTCTTTTTCAAGTCTTATCATATGCATTTCTAAGAATAGGTTTGTTAAGGGGTTCAATAGAGTGAGGGTTTAGATTTGACTGTTGCCTGAATTAAGCATATGTTGGCATTTTAGTATCTTTAGGCTAGGGTTTTGTATTAACTTCCATTCAAACATTTCAACTAATAAGGCAATGATTAGTCATCTTTTTCCTTCTCAACAAGCTACTCAAGTTCTCCTCTAAAAAGTTGTGAGATGGCCTTCCTCTCTCTCCTATAAGTATTTAATGCATAACCCTAAATATCTTATATTTGTCTTGTCATAGTTAAAGGGTCTTGTCTATTTAAGCGTACTTCCCTTTTTGAGGGCACTAATAATTACACCTAAACTCAACTATAAGTATTTCTTTATTCACCTATTCACTCGAACCATACTAATATCCACATAAATTTTTAATTATGAAAATACCCCAATGGGATGACTTATTAGAAAACTTTTTAAATTATCAAGTTAAAATTTACATTTTCTAAAAACTCTTAATGGGCTTAACCCCTTCACTTTACTCAAGTAACCCTAATCTTAAAGGCTATTGTGTGTCAAAAGTTTAATTAAGGTAATTAGGTTTATAGATTTGTGTATGAAATTTGTTTTAGTGTAACTATAATAGAAGATTGTAAGTATTATCACTCTCTTTCTGAAAAGTATTTATAATGTGAGTACTACCTTAGTTAAAATGTATATATCTTTCTAATAAATTATCTAGTATGCGTTTTTGGTTGGATAATATATCAAATGAACTTGGATTGGTTTTAAATTTGGTATGGCATCTCTGGATATGTCATAATTTTATATTAGGGAGGATGGGTAAAAGGATCCAAACAAAACAGTACCAAGATTTAAGAACAAACTACAATAGCTTTGGGAGCTTTTAGAATTAAAAGGGCCAATGAGTGAATTTTTACTTGAAATCTTTATGATAATTCCAAGACATTCATAGGAGTTTTCAAGTCAAGTTTGGGAGAAATCTAAGTACATTTACCTATGTCACGACCTTAACCGATAGGACATGATTGGCATAGGGAATGAGGTAACCCTTGTCCACGTGAGCTTATCATATTCCTTAAGGACAATAGAACTTAATCTAATACATAGAACCTCATCGGATAAAACCAAGACTAATACATCAATATATAAATATCAAAAGAATCAGTCTAATTTTTGTGTAGAAATTTTGGCAAAGTCTCCCCTAAAATATAGACATCCTAAAATTTCTACAATTGTACAATATGACATACAATAGAATAAAGATCTTTGCTCAACAAATACATATAAAACAGCCCACAAACCAAAGAACTACACCAAATCCACCTGCTTGTATACAAGGAAATAACTAAATCTAATTACAAAATGTGCAATAATAGACCGTTGCCTTGGCAACAAGCAAGGCGTACTAAAATAAAAACACTATAACTCCTACTCCATATGTGGGTGTCTTGGAGCAGCGTTATGATCTGAAAAATGTTAAATAATGGAGTGAGTGAAAACTCAATGAGCAAATAATGCTAATTATACAAAGGAAGGGACAAATTGACAATGGTAGTGTTTATCGCTAAAACATATATTGTTTAAAACTTAATACCTTTCATGGTTTAAATCAGCATTTCCACAAGCAGAAGAAAACCATTAATTGTCAATAAAGTCCAACCTTGAATAAGTAAAGCATGTTCTTAACTCAAATGAATCAACATATAATGAGAATTTAAAATACCAAAATCTCACAAAATACTTAGGAATCTCCTATAGAACCATCCAATGCACAAAATACAGAACTAGCTTAAGGCTAGTATAATCAAATCAGAGCAAATAACCATTATCAGCCTTAAGCTCTAAATAATCATAGCAATAGGCTTAAGCCTCAAACAAAATATCTAGGGGCATCATACCTAATCATACTAGAATACCAAACGTAGTGCACTATGACTAACGTCTCCTACCGTTAGCTATAGGGTCCTATTTTGGATACATTCCCAAAAGTTTCTTTAATATACAAAAATCCATAATCAAAAATCAGAATTTTAGAATCAGAACACCTAACAATCTCATCTTTAAATAATTTAGATAATTCAAAAATTCATATTCATAGAGTCTATAAAACCAACAAAATTTCTAGGTTTCAAAATATGCAATAACATTTATAAATTTAGAAGCTTGCTATAAGTACTAGAGATATCAAAAATTTGTATTTGAAAATAGATAGTTTAAAACAAAAATCTTGCATAATTAGGATTATTTATTCACCTGGCACGAGCCCACATAATTCACTACCTTATTGCAACATAAAGTGCAATTGCTATAACCCTAAACACTAATAATAGACCTTTATTGTCTTATGCTGAAAAACATCTTAACTTAAATAAATTATAACAATTTCCCATAATGTGATGACATGTAAAATCCATTGTGATACTTTATTCTTTTCTCTAAGATCATGTGTTATTTCTCTTGATGATTTCAATGACCATAATTAAGGCATATACTCACATATACAACACAATTACTTCAACCACTCAAACAACCCATAAATTTAGAATTTCATAATTTCATCCTTAGCAAAAGCCAACTCAATTCATTTACACTAAAGTATTCCATTGCTTTTAATCATGCTCATATACCTAAAAATTTACATAATTTCCATCAACTTCCCCACCCATTTCTAGCATTATACCTTACACAAGACCCTAAAGCTTCTTTTTATGAACATAACATTATATACCCTTGCCAATCATAATTATCTTAACTGTAAATTCCAATACCACACTAGTCCCTAAATAGCTCAATCATTGCCTCTTTTAACACTTAAATTATCTAATATTACCCATTGGGTCAAAATTTATTTCAATAATAGCCAAGTAATTTATTAATAATTATAATCACTTTCAATGTGCTTTCATTCATCAGTTTTCCTTTAATCTACAATTAAATCTAAAATAATTTAAGGAAAATTCTCAAGTGACTTACCACTTCAAATAATAATTTCCTATAACTAAACTTGTTCTTTTTAAGGTCCAATGACACTATGAAATTAAGAAATCTTCATATATATATATATATATATATATATATATATATCACTTAACACACTTTAACTCTAACCATGAAATGAAGGTTTTTAATTATGTAATCTAATAATCAAATTGACACTTGGGAAGTGATAGATTCTTACCTAAGACCAAAAGCCCTAAAAGAGTTCATTGCATTTCCCTTCAAATCATGCTTTAATTTCAAATTTGAATTTATAGTCATTATTCACATTCTTCACCTAAAAGAGGGATTTTTGAATTTTAAGGCCAATTTATCAAATTGGAAGCTCAAACAAGTAGAGAACCATGTGAATTTCACCTAGAAATGAAAGCCTCAACAACATTTCAGGTTATAATATTTGAATTGAGCCAAAATTTGAATATTTATGCTATTGTTCATCCAACTCGCCTAAAAATGAGTTCTTCCTAAAATCAGTGGCTAAAACTTGAAATCAATAGTTGAAATTAAAGGAGAAGTGCACGAAATACCTAGGGAAAGTAAAGCCCTAACTTAGTTAGAAGAGATTTCACCTAAATCATGTGAATTTTGGATTATGGTTACTATTCACATGTTCTTCAGATAGCTAAAATAGAACTCTAAATTCTGATCCTAAAACATGAAATTAACTTCAGAAACCTTGAGAGAATGGGTTGAAATACTTGTTAAACAAAAACCCCAACCAAAATTGAAGTAAACTCGCTTGAATCCTACAGATTGTAGCCCAAAAGATTGTCCTAACACTATGTTATGTACTACCAGAATTCAGGGGTTTTTTCATGTTGAACCCATTTGCTGAGAGATCAAGGTTTTGATGATAACAATACAAGAAGAAAAGTTTTCCTATGTATTACTTAGGTCCTAGATGTTTTTAATGTTTAATCATGTATTAGGAACCTTTGTAATGATATTGAGCTGATAGCAATCATTTAAAATGAATGTATAATTAATCCCCTATTTTAAAGGTTAAGAAAAAGCTGATTTAGGAGTTTTCATTAGAGAACAGTCGACTGGCCACTAGCCCGAAGTTAATGGGTCACCCTTTGATAAGTCCCCAATCTGCTACCAGCTTAAGTTTTAATTAATTGGGCACTCTCTATGAGTGAACAGTTGACTAGTCACAGGTTAACAATTGACTGGAAACTTTCTTAGATGAGACTAGTTTGCTGTTAGCTCAAGCCTAATCAACTAGGAGCTTTTTGTGAGTGAATAGTCAACTAGTCACTTACCAGCAGTCGACTGGTCACATCCAGATCAAGCATCAGTCAATTGCCAACCTTGAGAGGAGCTTTCTATGAGTGACTAGTCAACTGGTTAAGAATGAACAGTCAACTGTTGGGGTCCAGAATTTGAAATTTTGAAAGGGAAAGAAGGAAAAGTCGACTGGTTGTTTGTAGGCAAGCCATAATGGATTTATAACAGCTATATTTTAAAATATCTAATTTCCCACTCACTCCCAATGGATCTATTGGATTCTAATCTATATAAAATTAACTTAAGGACTCTGAGAAGGGGTGAAAAACAGTCAAGAGTTATTATATTATAAGCTTTCATCATTTTATCAGCTTTATATCATATTAGTGCTTCATTGTATTATCTACTTTGTTCAAAGAGTTCTTTTATTTATAATTCTTTCTTTCTTTTGAAAAAGAAGTTCAAGGAGGTTCTTTGAGAGAGTCAAGCTGAGATAGAGCTTGGGTTTTGGGGGAGTATATCCCTAAAAGAGAACTTCAAGGAGGTTCCTTGAAGGAGTCAAGCTGTGAAAGCTTGGGAATTTATGAAAGTTTTCCTAGGTGTTGTATTGATTTGTTAAGATAGTGGAAAATCCCAAAAGGTTGGCTTAGGGACTAGATGTAGGCTTGTGTAGAAGCTGAACTAAGATAAATCTCGGTGTCTATACTTCTCCCTTACTTCTTGTATATTCTACATTTATTGTTTCAAGCTTGATTTTATTACCTTTATTTTTAAAGAAGTTTTTCAGTAAAAGTTTTATAAAACCCAATTCACCACCCTTCTTAGGTTCCAGCCTTGCTTAACATTTTGGCCTCTATCACGCCAGAGATGAGTAAGTGGTGATCGAAGATGAGTAGGTGGTGATAATGTTTTACCTGAAGTGTTATCCATCACAAATCCTCCTGGTTTCAATGTTGAAAAATTTCACTTAATAGAAACTAAGGATGAAAATTTTCTTTGAGGCTATTGACATTGACCATTGGGATGTGATTGAGGAAGGTCCTTATGTGCCTATGAAACAAGAAGAAGGCATGACCTCTGTTAAACCCAAAAGTGAATGGAATGAATCAGATAGAAGAAAAGTTTTGTTAAATAATAAAGCCTAACTTATTCTTACTAATGCACTTAGCAAAGAAGAATATTTTGGAGTATCAAATTGCATATAAGATATGTGGGAGGCATTAGAGATAGCTCATAAGGGAACCTCAGAAGTGAAAGAGTCCAGGATTCTTAATCCTACATAACAATATGAATTACTCAAGTTAAATCCTAGAGAAACCATTAAAGAAATACAAATTCGTTTTATTCACATTGTAAATCATTTGACAGCTCTATAAAAGACATACTTATAAATCGATCAGGCTTACAAGATCATGAAAGCCCTTCCTATGAAATGGCAACCCAAGGTGACAACAATTGAAAAAGTAAAAGGACCATCAGTCAAATCAGTTGCTGCTCTCTTTAGAAATCTTCAAGAGCATGAAATAAGATTGAAGCAACTTATTGAGCAACAAGATAAGAAGAAAAAGGGCATTTCTCTCAAAGCTTTATCATCAATGTATCCAGATGAAGAAGAATGTATTGATGATTCCCTGAATGAAATTGAGGAAGAAACTGTTAGTCTCTTTATTAAAAGGTTTGGAAGATTTTTTAGCAACAAAAGAATGAATAGAAGGAGACCAACTAGAAGAAGTCAAGAGACCAATTATGTGATAAGAACAATAAAGTTATATTTGATTCAAAACATTGCTTGGTTGAAATTTTAGATGAAAAGAAAACTATACTCATAAGACATAGAATGTACAATATATATGTTATTGACTTGGATGATGTTCCTTCTATCAATTCAAAATGTTTGATGAGTGTAAATGATGAAAGTTAGTTGTGGCATAAAAGGCTTGCTCATGCTAGTATGAGTTTTTTTTAGAGAAACTTGCCAAGAAAGACCTAGTTGTTGAATTGCCTAAATTAAAATTTGATAAAAACAAACTATATGATGCATGTTAAAAGGGAAAACAAGTTAATAGCTCTTTTAAAGTAGAAGGAATTATCTCCATAACTAGACTTACTTCACATAGATCTTTTTGGACCCTCCAAAACTATGAGTCTTGGAGGACATTATTACGTATTAGTAAGTGTAGATGTTTTCTCTAGAAACACTTGGACACTCTTTTTATCTCATAAAGATCAGGCATTCAAATCTTTTATGAAATTGGCTAATTTTATTCAAAATGAACAAGGCATGACCATTATGTGAATAAGAAGTGATCATGGTGGAGAATTTGACAATAATTTATTTGTGGAGTTTTGTGATGATAATGGAATTCAACATAATTTATCTACTCCAAGAACTCCTAAAAAAAATGAAGTTATGGAAAGAAAGAATAAAACTTTAAAGGAAATTGAACCATGTTAAAAGAAAGAAATCTTTCTAAGTATTTTTAGGCTAATGTTGTAAATACTGCATGTTATGTTATGAATAGAGCCATGATCTAAGCCTATATTGAAAAAGACCCAATATAAGTTATACAAAGGAAGAAAGCCTAATATTTCACATCTGCATATATTTGGATGTAAATGTTTTGTGCTTAATAATGGAAAAGATCATTTAGGTAAATTTGATGCTAAATCTAATGAAGCAATCTTTTTAGGATACTATAGTACAAGCAAAGCCCATAAGGTATATAACAAAAGAACTATAATAGTAAAAGAATCAATTCATGTAAACTTTGATGAGTCTGACCCTCATGAGCCAAGAAAGCCTTATGTGAAGAAATTACAGTTAAATTTAATGATCTCACAGTAAGCAGATTGCTTAGGAAATCAAGAAAGAAAGTGAATCCATAAGACAGATGAAAAATCCTCCTTACATGAAGAGTCTGACCAAGAAGTGGGGGAAGAAGTCACTCATGAGCTACCAAAGGCATGGTACTTCAAAAAGGGTAATCCACAAGAACAAATAATTGGTGAGGTCTTTAAAGGGTAACAACTCGAAACTCACTTAGAAATATCTTCAATCACTAAGCTTTCTTATCCCAAATAGAACCCAATAGAATTGATAAGGCATTGAAAGATTAATATTGGGCTCTAGCTATGCAAGAAGAATTGAATCAATTTGAAAGAAGTCAAGTATGGAAACTTCTTACTAGACCCAATAATTATCCAGTAATTGGTACTAAATGGAAGTTTAGAAATAAGCTTGATGAATATGGATTTGATACTATAAATAATGCTAGGTTGGTTACAAAACCTTACAATCAAGAGGAAGGTATTTATTATGATGAAACCTTTACACCAGTAGTTAGATTAGAAGCAGTCTGTATGCTACTAGCCTTTGCATGCGTAAATGATTTTAAGTTGTATCAAATGGATGTCAAGAGTGCATTTCTTAATGGATACATAATGGAAGAAGTATATGTAGAACAACCTCTAGGTTTTGAAGATCAAAATCTTCCAAATCATGTATTCAAATTAAGAAAAGCATTATATGGTCTTAAATAATCCCTTAGAGCATGGTATGAAAGACTGAGTATATTTCTCATTGAAAATAATTTCTCTAGAGGCAAGGTTGATACAACATTATTCTTCAAAAAGAAAAGGAATGATATTTTAGTTGTTCAAATTTATGTGGATGATAATATATTTGGAGCTACTAATGAAAAACTATACAAAGAATTTACTAAGATGATGAAAGGAAAATTTGAAATGTTTATGATGAGGGAGCTCACATTCTTTTTAGGTCTTCAAATCAAACAAAAAGTAAACAAAACCTTTATAAATCTATTCAAATACATCAAAGAATTGTTTACAAAATTTGGATTTGAATAGATTAAAACAAAAGTCACTTTTATGGGATCAACTGCAAAAATGGATGTTGATAAAAAGGAACAACCTTATGACATCTCAAAATATAGAAGTATAATTGGATCCATTTTATACTTAATTGTAAGTAGATGTTTCGTGTATGCATCGATGTCCGGTTTTAAACTCGTCCCAAAGAATCTCATTACTTAGCAGTAAAGAGAATTTTTAAATACATTGCTGGTACACTATAAATGGGTTTATGGTATCCAAAAAGATCCATTAATACTTTGATAGGATATTCAGATGTTGACTTTGTCAGCTGTAAAATTGATAGAAAAAGTACTAATGGAACATGACAATTCTTTGGAAATTCTCTTGTCTCTTGGTTTAGTAAGAAACAAAATAGTGTGGCATTATCCACAGCTAAAGTTGAATATGTTGTAACTGGTAATTATTGTGCCCAAATCCTATGGATGAAACAACAACTAGAGGATCTTAGTATAAATCTGAAAGAGATTCCAATTAAATGTGACAATACCAGTGCAATAAATCTTACCAAGAATCCCATTGTGCATTCAAGGTCAAAACATATATAAATCAGGCATCACTTCATTAGGGACCATGTTCAAAAGAAAGATATTAACCTTAAGTTTATTAAAACTAAGTTTCAACTTGTTAATATCTTTACTAAATCTCTACTAGAAGATTTTGTTTTATAAGAGGTGAACTTGGCATGGCCAATCCCAATGAATTGTAAAAATAAAGTTCTTAATTGTTTCACCATTTGCTTGAAGAAAACTCTCGTTAGCATAAGCATCGGAGTGGTTTCAATTTATTTTCTAGGCTATTTGTGATGATCTCTTAGGATTTCTACTTGTCTTATATGTTAATTGGATGAATTTATGGTAAAATATGTTTTTAAGTAGATTACTAACGAGCAATTAAGAAAGGTTGGCTTAAAAATTTACAATTTGGTCACATTTTATAGTGACCAGTCGACTAGTAAGCTTCTAGAAATGACCAGCTACTTAGAACAGCTAACTGAGGGCTCCCTGTAAGGGAACAGTCAACTGCTAAAGAGCAGCCAGTTGACTAAGCACCTCAGCCTGATAGTCAACTAGTATCAAGTGACCAATCATCTAAAAGGTTTCAAAGAGGAATTCTGAGAAAAATAAGGGCCTATAGTTGATGGCTCACAAGTGACTAGTTGACTGGTTGATGCCAGAGAGTGATACTGAATAAAAATAGGGCTCGATAGTCGACTGCTCACTAGTGACCAGTCAACTGGTCAATGATAGAACTCACTATTTAAGGCAATTAAACCCTAAAAACTTACCACTTACCACTTTCACTATTTTTACCAATCGACTACTTATCCCTTTTCTTGCTCTCCAATTTTTTGACCAAATCTTCACAAAATTTTTAGTAATTTTTTTTCCAAATCAACCAAAATCACCCATTAAACACCTTAATCTAGGGTTTATCA
This sequence comes from Delonix regia, assembly GCA_037074485.1. Lineage (NCBI taxonomy): Eukaryota > Viridiplantae > Streptophyta > Magnoliopsida > Fabales > Fabaceae > Delonix > Delonix regia. The sequence goes on along the minus strand of CM073461.1, from coordinate 14,068,106 downwards.
ATTTAAAAAGTAGATTTTCTACTTTCTCTTTCCCTATCCGAAATCTTTTCAATCTTTCTTGAGTTCTTGCCTCTCCATCATCATTCTTACACCTCCTTCCTCTTCAATGGCTCACAAACCCTCTCTCAAATGTGCTAGGTCTTAAAATCTAACTATTGGATCCTCCTCAAGTCATCCTCCTCTCTTCTCTTTCAAGGCTTTTGATATCCTTTATTGAAAACTTCTGACAAAGGGGAATTCTAGTAAGTAAGTATGTGTATCTTCCCTTGCTTCAAGAAGAAGGGTTTAACCTATATAATTTATTTGTAAATGCTGGGTTGAATTATCTGCTCAGCCTCAAGCTTGATTATAGCCCCAAGGTTTTTAGGGCTTTTTATTCTAATTATACCTACAACCCACATCTTTTCTCATCGCCACAAGACTGTGGCTAGTTATGACAAACTAGAGATTATGAATGGGATTTGTGAGGTGGCCATTGACAATCCTAACACTCCAATCAATGTCAATGATTTGTCTTTGGAACATAGGCTACACCACTATATCATTGCTTATTGCCTGATCAACAAGTAAAGTAATTTTGCTTATCTAAGTGAGCCTGATATGTTTATGATAAAATACATATTAGATAAAGAAAGCTTTAGGCTTTTATGGCTGATCACTCAAAGGATAGGCACATGTAAGAAGTCATCTCCATTACCTTATGCAAACGTCATAGCTGCCATCCTTCGCCACTATGACATCTCACCCCTTGAGGATGATATGGAGTCTCCTATCTAAATTGGCTGAAATAATCTACAAAGAATGGGGTTTAATTAAGACTTCTTAGGGCTATTGGGTCAGGAAAGCCTAACAAGCCTGTAGGCCTCAACCTCCTCTATTCACAACATAAGCTGAAGAAGGACCATCTTTCCATATGCCACCATCTCCTTCTACTCCCATGCCTCCATCACCACTGGGTCCCACATCAATGAGTTATACCCTGACTCAGCCCAAGACCATAGTGATTCCAAAGCCCATCCTCTTTGCTAAGATTTATGCCTTACATCAAAAGATGGGATACATTAAGCCTTTAGATGTAAATTATTCAGGAGATTGTGAAAGATATAAATGCTAGGCCCAAGCACATTAAGTTTTATCATGAGCAACATTTTGATTTTTAGGCATGTAGGGGGTAGTTGAGTTCTCTTCCACCTATTTTGATGAGACCAAAGGGGAGAGAAATTAAGATATAAACATTTGAATTTGAACTTAGGTATGTCCTTATTAGTTTTTGTTTCTTGTTTTCATTATGCTTCCATTATGTTTGAACCTTATGGCTATATGTTTCTGCTATGCTTATGATTTCAATAAAAGTAGTAGTTTCAATTGAAATGATTTTCATTATATGCTAATATCATTTGTATAAACAAGGAAACTAATTAAAATTAAAAGAAGTGAAAGGTAAACCAAGTGAACAAGTCAAACTTTCACAAAAACAAAAGATTTTACCTCAATAAACTTTTCTTGATGAAGAACTAACATTTGCAAGGTTGTCATCATAAAAAAGTTAAGCCTATTTGCTAAGAGATCAAAGTTTTGATTATAATAACACAAGAAGAAAAGTTTTCCTATGTATTACTTAGGTCCTAGATGTTTTTAATATTTAATCATGTCTTAGGAACCTTTTTAAATGATATTGAACTAATAGAAATCATTTAAAATGAATGTATAATTAATCTCAGGTCTTAAAGGTTGACAAAAAGCTAATTTCAGAGTTTTTGTTAGTGTACAGTCGACTGGTCAAGAGTGAGCAATCGACCATCAAGGCCTAGAATTTGAAATTTTGAGAGGGAAAGAAGGAGCAGCCAACTGGTTAGTGGCAAACATTCAATTGGTCGATGGCAGACAAGCCATAATGAATTTATAATGGCTATATTTTGAAATATCTAATTTCTCACTAACTCCCAATGGATCTATAAAACTTAACCTGGGGACTCTGAGAATGTGTGAAAAATATTCAAAAAGTGATTATATCATAAGCTTTCATCATCTAATCAGCTCTATTGCTTCATTATATTATCTACTATATTCAGAGAGTTCTTTCATATGTAATTCTTTCTTTATTATGAGAAAGAAGCTCAAAGAGGTTCCTAAAGAGAGTCAAGCTGAGATCTTAGGTTGAGGGGGAGTATATCCCTGAGAGAGAAATTCATGGAGGTTCCTTGAAGGAGTCAAGCTGTGAGAGCTTAGGAATTTAGGAGAGGTTCTCCTAGGTTTTGTATTGATTTTCTGAGATAGTGAAAAATCCCAAGAGGTTGCTTAGGGATTGGATGTAGGCTTGGGTAGAAGCTGAACTAGGATAAATCTCTGTGTCTATACTTCTCCCTTACTCTTTTTATATTCTGTATTTATTGTTTCAAGCTTGATTTTATTACCTCTATTTCTAAAGGAGTTTTTCAATAAAATTTTTATAAAACTCGATCCAGCCTTGCTTAACATTTTGGCTTCTATAACATCGAAGGTGAGTAGGTGGTGACCGATGATAAGAGAGATAATAGTGGAGAGGAGTAGATTGCAGCAATCTTCGATGAAGAAGAAGGAAAAAAAATTGCACAGCTCGGGAAGAACATGATGTGAAGAAGGGGAAGAAGTTAAGGGCATTTTTGTAATTTCCCCTCATCAGTGCACACATGGTTAGCCAAAAAAAAATATATTATGATGCACATGGGGGATTTGAACTGTTAACCTTAAGTTCAATGTTATAAGTTTTGATGATAACAAAAATATGTAACAAATGAATTAGACATATAGTATCAACATGTGCTTAATTGATTGCAATACTTTATACTTGAATCATCCCTTACATGAGATATACTTGCTCATATTATATCCAATAGGCTCTAATATTATAGACAATCAAAATTGGATTTATATATATATATCTATATATATATATATATATAAGAATCTTATATGCATGGTAAAAAAATATTTATATTCTACTAATTGTTATTAAAATATGCATATTGAGATATATGAATTTGACTAAGTATGTAGCTTGCTAGTTGGACTAACTATCTCATTATTATTTTGTTAAATTCACTTGGAATTTATTAGGCCAATACATTTTAGTCCTCATAATATAAGTTTGAGACAAAAAGATAAAAGAGACATAGATTTTAATGAAGTTGTTTTTGGACCTTAGATCACTATTTTTATCATATATCACAAGGGAATTTCAAAATGAAAACAATCTTAAAATAGACTTAAATATCTTTCTATTCATATACCACATGCTTAAAATAAAGTTGAAATTAAAAATTTATTATTGTTAAAGTTTTATGTATAGATATCGTACTTTTTTCTTACTTCTAGTCACATTTTCAACAATATCTCAACAACTAGTAAGCATTTTTAAATTAGGTTTAATTCATATGAAACTAGACATATCACATGATTAAAATGGATTTGAAATGAAGGAATTATTAATATTTCAATTTGTTTTTGTATATCAATCTGTTGTCTGACCTTTTGTCACTCTTTTAACAATATCTCAACAACCAAATTGCATTTTACAATGGAACTTCTCAGGATAAAAAATAAACTTACAGAACTTTTCAATGATATATAATTTATTCAAAATGAAGTTGAAGTGGAGTTATGAACATTATGGAACAAAGGATGGCCATAAAGTCAACAAATGGAGCTACTTACTTCCAACAATCAAGTTGTACAAGTTTAAATTTCTCCTTGGATTTAAACGATTTTCTTGCTTTTTTGGCCTATAAATACATGTCTAAAGAGCTTAGAAATCACAAGAAACAAAGTGAAAAATATCTTGAGTGATTCATACTCTCAAAGATCTCTTTTCATGCTAATGAGCTTCAATTATGTTATTTGTTCTTTTGAGAGTTTTTCGTTTTGAGTATTTTCTTCTTAAAATTGTTATTTCAAGGAAAGATAGTTCTCCTTGAAGAGAGTTTGGTTTTAGGGGGAGGTTCCCTCGGTTATGTTCAAGGAGGTTTCTTGAAGGAATCAAACAAAAAGGGCTTGAGATTAGGAAGTGGCTCTTCCTAAGATTTGTATTTGAGCGAGATGTTCTCTCGAGTTGTTGTAATTGATCATTGAGATAATGAAAAATCCCAAGAAGTTAGTTGGGGACTGGACGTAGGCTTCAGTTGGAGACGAATCTACCACTATACTTTATATATTCTAAATTATCTTATTTATGCTTTGCATTTGTTATTGGTATTTGAAGTATATATATATATATATATATATATATATACATATGTACATACTCCAACCATCAACATAAATCTTGCCTTGGTTGATATAATTATAGTTTTGCTTCATACACTTCCTAGTAATTTTCATAACAAGTATTTTGTAAAGAAATTTCGAAAAGAATCAAAATTTTTGTAAACACCCAATTCACCCCCCTTGGGTATTGGTTGCTTTGTTCTAACACGAAATTAGGTCTTCATAGTTGTTTGGATCAGGTTTAGCCACTTGAGCTAGCTTAGGATTCATGAAATTTGTTACCTGAATTTATGTGCTTCATTTGATGCTTTATTTTTTGTTGTTGATATTTACTTGATTTATTATTATTATTATTATTATTTTCTTATTGTAAAATAAATTACATTGTTGTTTTGCTTCATATTCTTCTAAGTAACCTTCGTACTAAGAACTTTACAAAGCATATTTAAGAAGAACCGAAATCTTTTTAAACACCTAATTCACTCCCCTCTTGGGTATTAGTTGCTTTATCTAATAGTAAACTCATCAACTCTAATTTTGAATATTTGTCAAATTTATGAGTATATTAGATACATAACTCATAATGAAACATGATCATTTTATGCTTTAGATGATATTAGTTAAGTTAGTAAATGAGACTATTTTAGTTATAAAAGTTTGCTATAAGATTACAAAATTTTTATTTATAATTTAGTATTAATGTATATATAATGTAAATATTTTAATTAATTAATTGCTTAATATTAATAGAATGTATTAAATATTTGCAAGACTATTTATGTTCATAAATATTAGGTCAAACCTAATATTATAAATTTATATGAGTAAATGACGTGTTTATATATAGTAATTCTTTTTTTACATTGTTACATACTATACTAATTGTATTAATGACATATAACCTGTTATATATGTTTGACCTAGGACTATAAGAAAATGTTTAGACTAATACCGTTACTATACTATATATATTTATAACCATATTTACTAATGGGATGTAATATATTGATAGTAATATTAGTCATTATCATTTCTATTTTTATATTTATACTTTTCTTTTGATTTCATAAATATTTTATAATTTATCATTTTGTAAATATTTATATGTTGAAAAATAAAAATTTCAAAAACATAATTATCAAGGAAATAATAATTTGAATAGAATAAAAATTAGGAGAATAAATATCAATATGATTTTACAAATTGAGACACGTTAACCAATTACTTTTTTTTTAAACTACTTTTAGTGTGCATAAGTTTTAAGCCAACTCTAACCCTGTAAATATTTTATATTTCATTTTATTCTTTACATTATTTTTCTCCGTAAATATTCCAACTTAATCATTTTATTTATATTTCAATAAATATTCTCTTTAACTTGTAAATATATTCTTTTGCCTTAATTTATTATTTTTTATGTAAAAAGTAGTCTTATTAAGAAGACTTATTATTTTGATTTAGTAATATAATTAATTGACACAACAAGTTAAGTTATGAAATAAGAATGCTATGTTATATTTATATAAAAAATAATAATAATTTATATAAAAAATAGTATTCTTATTTTTCAAAATAACATGGTCTTTTTTTAATTATATGTGTTAGAAGGGTTATTATGCCTATCAAAATATTACAATTTTTCTTTCGCCATTAACTTAATATTACCCTTTTGTTTGTAAATTATTTAGTTGTATCATTTAGTAAATAAGACTATTTGTGTTAGAAAATTTATTTATAAAACTAGAATTTATTCCAACCTCAATAATGTTGGTTAGTCTAATTTGTAAAACAATATGGTTGTAATATCTAAACATTTTTTACTAATGGGAAGATTAGGAAGTTTATTAAATGAAAAGTAAAAATCTCTACTTAGATTGATATGTATTTATTTAATTTACAATAATTTGATGGTATAATAAGTAGTTACAAATAAAGAACTATTAAATATAATTTAATATTGAACTTCAATAAAATAAGTATATTTATATATATAATATAGTCAACCAATTATTAATTATAATTGATATTAACTCAATTTTTACTATAAGGTTAATAATTTACTATTAATTAATTATTAACATGATTTTACACATTAAAGCACGCAAAAATATCTTGGTTGACTATATAAAATCTCAAATGGAATGTAAAGAATTTATTTACATATTATATTATTTGTAGCTTAATTCCTAATATTTATTAAATGGAAAAATTAATCAATTAGTCCCTATATTTTACCATAATTTATAAAGTGGTCCTTATACTTTCATTTGTTTTAAAGCACTCGTTATAGTTTTAATTTATAACAATTTGGTCCCTTCTTTTAAATCTATTCTTAATGGTTTACTGAGGTAAATGATTTTAGTTGACTTTGAGATTTTAACGTTTCTATCTCATCTTTGGTTTGCTTTTTATGATTCAACAATTTAGACATGAATTTAACTGACACTCTCTACGGTCACTTCTTTAGCCATTCACTTGTAGAATTGGAGAATACAAGAAAACCAATAAACCCTCAAAGTGAAGAGTGAGAATGCTCACGATCTTTGCAACATCTTCAAAATTTGTCAAATTTATGTTCTACCTTGCAATTTTCTTCTTCAAAACTTTAGTGATAATTGTTGTGGTATCTATTTCTTGATTATTTTTTGCTGTAGCAATTGCACATGATGGGAAAAAGACATTACTTTTATGCGATTGTGAATTCTGGGCATTAGAGAAATTCGTTTGGTTTTCACATTTACAGCAAAGGGAAATGAGACAAATTGATGAGGCAACCCTTCAAGTATAAAGGGAGATGGTTTAAATCTTGTGACCAATATTAAATATGATAAGTCAGTGGTGAAGTATACTAAGCTTTACAAACAATAAAAACATACTGGTGGAAATGTAATTATGCTTATAGCAGATTCTTTGAGCAAAGTTAGTACTATTCCTATCAACATGTTGGGCTTTGTTAAAAGAAAAAGGTGCTCTTGAATACACGACATAAATTAGATAGTCGATATCTAGTTGCTTATTTAGTGATTAAGTAATTATAGTTTGTACGATGACCTTTTTATCTTTTCTAGCTTGTATTTTTATTTAATGAAAATGTAACTTGGAAGCTTGTTGGCCATAATATTGTCGATTCCATATTGATACATATTAACATAACATGAGGGAATGTCTCTAAGCATGTTAACCTTGTGGATGGCTACCTACAAGTTATTGGCATCATTTTGTTCTTTATGGTTAATGATATGTTTGAAACTTACAGGTTTTGTTCCCCTGGTTTAATCATCACCAAGGATTGATCTCCATGTTCCCATGGCTCATTCATCATGCCTAGGGTTTGTTTCCCTTAGTACCAAGGTTCATTCCATTAGTTCCATCAACTAGGGATCGATCCCCATTGTACCAGAGCTTATTCCCTTTGTTCTTATCACTAAGGATTGATCTCATGGTAGGCTTGTTCACCATGCCAGGGCTCATTTCCCATGGTACCAAGGTTCGTTTGCTTATTTAGTGACTGAGTAATTATAGTTTGTAGGATGACCTTTTTATCTTTTCCAACTTGAATTTTTATTTAACAACAATGTAACATGGAAGCCTGTTGGCCATAATATTGTTGATTCTATGCTGATACTTATTAACATAACATAAGGGAATGTCTCTTAACATGTCAACCTGTGGATCACACCTTTAAGTTTTTAGCATCATTTTGTTCTTCATGGTTAATGATAAGTTTGAAACATACAGGGTTTGTGTCCTTGGTTTAATCATCACCATGGATTGATCTGCATGGTCCTATGGCTCATTGATCATGCCTAAGGTTTGTTTCCCTTAGTACCAAGGTTCATTCCCTTACTTCCATCAATAAGGATCGATCCCCATTGTACCAGGACTTATTCCCTTTGTTCTTATCACTGGGGATTGATCCTATTGTAGGCTTGATCACCATGCCTAGGGCTCATTTCCCATGGTACTAGGGTTCGTTTGCTTATTTAGTGACTGAGTAATTATAGTTTGTAGGATGACCTTTTTAATGACATTATAACTTGGAAGCTTGTTGGCCATAATATTGTCGAATCCATGATGATACTTATTAACATAACATGAGGGAATGTCTCAAAACATGTCAGCCCTGTGGATGGCTACAAGTTATTGGCATCATGTTGTTCTTTATGGTTGATGATTTGTTTGAAACTTACAGGGTTTATTCCTTTGGTTCAATCATCACCAATGACCAATCTCCATGGTCTCATGGCTCATTCATCATGCCTAGGGTTTGTTTCCCTTAGTACCAAGGTTCATTCCCTTAGTTCCATCAACTAAGGATCGATCCCCATTGCATCAGAGCTCATTCCCTTTGTTCTTATTACTAGGGATTGTTCTTAGGCTTGTTCACCATGCCTAGGGCTAATTTCCTATGTTACCTGGGTTTATTTGCTTATTTAGTAACTAAGTAATTATAGTTTGTATGATAACTTTTTAATCTTTTCCAGCTTTTATTTTTATTTAATGACATTATATCTTGGAAGCCTATTGACCATAATATTGTTGATTCCATGTTGATACTTATTAACATAACACAAGGGAGTGTCTCTAAGTATGTTAACCTTGTGGATGGTAGCCTTCAAGTTATTGGCATCATTTTGTTCTTTATGGTTAATGATATGTTTGAAACTTACAGGGTTTGGGTCCTTGGTTCAATCATCAGTAAGGATCGATCTCTAAGGTCCCATGACTTATTCATCATGCCTAGGGTTTGTTTCCCTTAGTACCAAGGTTCATTCCTTTGGTTCCATCTACTAGGGATCGATCCCCATTGTCCCCTGGCTCATTCCCTTTGTTCTTATCACTATGGATTGATCCCATGGTAGGCTTGTTCACCAAGCCCAAGGTTCATTTCTTATAGTACCAAGGTTCGTCTATTTATTTAGTGACTAAGTAATTATAGTTTGTAGGATGACCATTTTATCTTTTCCAACTTGTATTTTTATTTAATGAAATTGTAACTTGGAAGCCTGTTAGCCATAATATTGTCGATTCCATGCTGATATTTATTAACATAACATAAGGGAATGTCTCTTAGCATGTCAACCTTGTGGATGGCTACCTTCAAGTTAATGGCATCATTTTGTTCTTTATGGTTGATGATATGTTTATAACTTACAAGGTTTGTGTCCTTAGTTCAATCATTACCAAGAATCGATCTCCATGGTCCCATGGCTTATTCATCATGCCTAGGGTTTGATTCCCTTAGTACCATGGTTCATTCCCTTGGTTCCATCAACTAGGGATCGATCCCCATTGTATTAGGGATTTCCCTTTGTTCTTATCTCTAGGGATTGATCCCATAGTAGGCTTGTTTACCATGCCCAGGGTTCATTTCCCATGGTACCAGGGTTCGTTTACTTATTTAGTGACTAAGTAATTATAGTTTGTAGGATAACCTTTTTATCTTTTCCAACTTGTATTTTTATTTAATGACATTGTAACTTGGAAGCCTATTGGCCATAATATTGTTAATTCCATGTTCATACTTATTAACATAACATGAGGGAATGTCTCTAAGCATGTCAACCTTGTGAATGTCTGCCTATAAGTTATTGGCATCATTTTGTTCTTTATGGTTGATGATATGTTTGAAACTTACAAGGTTTGTTCCCCTAGTTCAATCATCACCAAGAATCGATCTCCATGGTCCCATAGCTTATTCATCATGCCTAGGGTTTGTTTCCCTTAGTACCAAGGTTCATTCCCTTGGTTCCATCAATTAAGGATCGATCCCCATTGTACCCTGCTCATTCCCTTTGTTCTTATCTCTAGGGATTGATCCCATGGTAGGCTTGTTTACCATGCCCAAGGTGCATTTCCCATGGTATCAGGATTTGTTTGCTTGGTTTAATCTTTACTAGGGATTATCATAAGATCCTTTTTTTTGTTTTTTGCTATTTATTATAGGAGAATGATCAGACTATTCATTGATGCATTTTTGCCATAAACAAAAAACTATGCCTTCTAATGATAAGGTTAGACAAACAATATATGATTACATAATTGTTAAGAATGAACCAACCTTGTCCTTATGATTTCTCTCTGTCATCATTGTAAAAAATGGATAAACCAATATTAATTGTCTTCTATACCAATCATGACTCTCCCAATCTCGTCAGGAACTTGCTGCAAATAAGCATGGAATAAACATGGCATATCAGTAAATATTAAGAAACATGTAGAAATGAAATGACCATTATAATCTCATTTTCCTTTATTGTTTAAATTGTTTATTTTTTTATGAATGAAGTCTTTAAAATTTGTAGCTTTTGGTATGCATATGTTACGTCAATATCTCAAAATACTTTTTAAATCAATTAATATTCTGTTAAAAAAAGGCATGTAATGACTAAAGTAATAAGATGGGATGTATATTTGTCGTAGAAATATATATATATATATATATATATATATATATATGTCATCAAAAGGAACAAAAGGTATTGGTAATATACAGAAGGTAGATGTGGAAAAGCAATTAATTAAAGAGGATCTATTAGATTTTGGGATATAAAAATAAGCAATTGGGGATTTTAGAGATGGGATAGAAACCCCCCAAAGGCATGTTAGGAACTTCCGTGACTTAGATAAATCACAAATAAAATCAATCTCTGTTGGACTACTCGTTGCATTAATTCCAAATTTTCAGTATTCCCCACAAAGATGTTAAGTCATTATTAATATTCTCAATTTGCATAAACATACAGCATCACAATAACTTTTGAGGAAGAAACTATTTGATAGAATTAAGCAACACCAATAATAAACAATGTAAGTAAAATAGGAAAATATCTCCATAATATTTTTTGTTTTCTTCTTCATAATAATCAACACCAGTAACAAACATTGTTGAAGCTTAAATCAAATTCACAATTTAATCAAATTTAGGATTTGAAGCACAAATGAAAATTCAATATAAACCAAGACTAGATATCAACTATTTAAGTCATGAATATTTTAGAAAAACAAAAACTATGATCTTTAGAACATCTCATACCAAATCTCTTTGCAAAACCAAAAGAGACAACAAGTAGTGCAAAACAGCAATACATAGCTTGTAAATTATTCTTGACATTGCTACTTGAAATTAATAAATAAAAAGGAAACGATTTCCCTCAAGTCTCAATTGAATGAAATAAAAAAGACAAAGCAAAGAAATGAGAGCCTCAAAATCAAAACAAATATTACTTGCAACCAACGAGACGCATGGAATAAAATTAAAAAAAAAAAGGATTTTGTTTTATTTACTGACAATAATAATTAATGGATTTTTACTATTTTTCATTGCATTCAATTAATGACTTTTTTGTTTTAATTTTTTTGAAAACATTGCTCTTCATATTTTTCAAAAGCATAATCAATCTCTTTTAATTTTAAAAAACTTCAAATAGATTACTAGTGAATTTTTAAGTATTTATTCCTCTAAGTAATATCTCCACATACGTGAACACACCAACTCCGAACAAACAGCAATATTCTACCTCGGATTTTTTGAAGGTGGTTTTCGTGGTACTCATTTTTCAAGAAAGAAATTCTATAATTGAAGCACTTAATAGAAACACTAATAGCTATTGGAAACAATGTGATAATTGCTCGTTACAGGCGTCGCCTTTGCATTTGGTAAATGCTTAATAGAGAAACACTATGAACGAGAAATTGCCTTTCATCACATGGGGGAAAAGGTACATGGACACAAGATTCCAACTAGGAAATGGGTCAAACCTGAGCCATGTTTCCACGATTTCCGCGGCTTCCACGCTATACGTGTCAGCCATTGGTTTATCAGGGCCAATGGTATTGTCCTGGAAAAAACATCTTCGTAAATTTATGTATAATCTATAGAAACAACTTTAAAGGCAACCAAGAAGAGGTTGATTCACAAATACGAAACCGAAGAAATGAGCAAGTGCGCACCATGACTGGGCTAAGATGATGCCTCACCTATATACATACAGATATTGCATAGTTTTGAAAGAGCATAGCTAAAACCGCTCTCAGAAACAACATCTCTGGATCAGAAGCAGAGCTGTTGCGCAAGTACGCAGGCAGAGAAGTAAGAACGTGAAGGAAAAGTACAGGAGGGCTTCAAATACGGAAGAATTACAATTCCTATGGCACCATGTAATTACGATTTACGATTCAGAGAGCAAGTGGGGGCTTTATGTGGACTTTCACATGTCCAGGGCAAATAAAAGGTCGGTGGCGAAGAGCGTAGTTAGATTACGACGGTGAAAAATTTTGAATTCATTCATTGATTGCCTGTATTCCGTTTTCTGATTGATAGTCTTGAACGGTCAAAAATTTAAAATTGAACCGTTAATTGGCATGAAGGACATCGACAGGGCAATTAGTTTTAAAATTGAATGGTTGGTGAATCCGCAGTCTGTTGCCAATTACGTCAGGGCATGAAGGTTATCGACAGATGAAGGAAAGTATAGCAGGAATTATAGCACGGGCTCCTTCCAGAAGCACTAGGAAGTTACCCTCATGGATTGGGCTATGCTCCAAACTGGACCTGAATGACTAGGGCCCTTATACTTACATGACTGGCAATGATTGGATCATAGAGCTTCTCTATAGTTAGACTAGGCTTTAAGCCCATATGGGCCATTGGATAATTTAAATTTAATAAAATTTTTAAAAAATTATTTAATTTTAAGAAATATTAGTTTTCTTTAAAAAGATTATTATATTACATATTAAAATTTTAAATTATTTTTTAATACAAGATGTTATTCTGATGAAGACAAAAAATGATAAATAATTTTTAACAGCTCACAATCTATTTTGTTTTCTTTAACTAAATGTTATTCTCTATTAAAAAATTATCCATAATATTAATATGTCTAAATAATTTTTTTTAAAAAAATTAATATTCATTGAAATTAAATTATTTTCAAAAAAAATTTATTTACTTTTTTAAATCTAAATTATTAAATTTTTATTTAAAATAGGGCTACAGAACATATTGTCCAAGTATTGCTATCTGGTCAAGCTTTATGTGTTTAGAATATAGTTTCCTTTGTTTGGGTGCTACTGACAAAACCCTTAAAATATGTTCCTTTGGAGTCATAGGTTTAGAAAATTATTAAAGGTGCCCGTAGATTTAGATTGTATATATTTGAGAATTCAAATTTTTAATATCTGAAGAGATTTTGATCATTAAATTTTTATCTATTAAATTTTATTAATATTAAATCATTTTTAAGAATTTTTTAAATTTTAAATTAGGAAACTTTTATCCAACTGTATATATTTTATCAAATTTATCTATATTTAAATTCTCAAATACAAGAATCTATTTCCGACCTGGGATTAGGAGTTTCTCTCCGCCGGAATAGAGAGCCACTTTTCAACTTCCAATAATATAGCAATACAGTTTTGAGCACAAATCTCCTAATCTTGTTGCTAACAAAATATCCTAGCATTTACCTTTTGACCAAAAAAAATATCTTAATTTTCACAGTATGCATATTGTCTATAATCTATAATTTCTAATTAATTAGGAAGAAAATGCACTTTATTAGATATTATTGTGTCTTTTCCTTTTTATAAATATTATGTTTTAAGTTTCGTAGTTTTATATATGTGCAAAATAGATTTCCTTTAATTAAGCTTTGGTTGATTAGAGCCTCATCTAATCAAACTTTTATCATTTTTATAATGTTAGAAATTCTTTGAAATACATAAATTTTTTGAAGTCAATGAGAAAAAAAATGATGAAGTATTTAATTAATTACTTAACTTTCTATTAAATCAAAAAAAATTTTAAGTCTAAATTTTTTTTTTGGAGTGAATGAGAAAATTAATAAATTAATTAAATATATCTTAAATCGAAAATTCATTAAAGTTTGAATATTTTTAAGAGTCAACGAAAATAATAATTAATTAATTAATTAATTGTCCCTTAAATTATCTAATAAGAGACTATAAATATAATTTGACATAATCCTTATTTAAAGCAAAAGAAAACGATATATGATTTATTCAACAATTTGGATTGTCTATTATCATACATTAATCATAGTTAGAGGTAGAGCAAAATGTGACTATTAATTTTTGAGATTTCAAAATTTTTCAAAAGAGTAACAATGAGAGCTACTTGGTACGACGAAAAAGATCACTTATGACGGTGTCCATCAAAAAGCTCATTGTCATTTCTCTCACACTAATATTATATAATCATTTTTATGCACTTTCTCAAATTTATTATGTTATTTTTTATATCACAATACATTACTAAATTTAATTTTTTGCTAACACCTGATATATAGCAAAACAAACTAAATTTCTCTAAGGACCATGCAATGCGCAGGAAAATAAACTAGTTATATCTATAAACAAATTTGTAAATTTTTAGCCAAGGATTGTGTCCGATGCAGGCTTAACCATCATAAATTGTGGTTAGATAATACACCTATGTTGTGGATCTGAGAACACATGCCATATTTTAACCATCACATGATAATGTGCCATGTGTGTCTTCTTCGTCTTGTATTTCTTCAATTATGATAGGGTACAACATGGGAGAGAAGGCAAGAAGAAAATGAGGTAAAACTCTTTGATGCCTTCAAATACTTGAGGGCACTAGTGCCTCTCAAATAGAATGGTGTCACGTAGTTAATTAGTTGGAAGGAAGAATGGAGAAAATTAGAAAAACACTCATAATATGCAGTCAAATTTTCCAACAGTTTTTTTGGTCGAAAATTATGACTGAATATCAACCGAAATACGAAGTATTATGAATTTTTTTTTATACCTAATTACACAAACATTACAAATGAAATTATTTACGTACTAAAAAATGTTCTATATAACTTTTTGTTGTTTATTATAAAAAATATTCAACATGATTATAATATGCAAAAATGAGGTAATTATTAATAAGATGGTTAATTAGAATATATAATATTTATTAAGTAATCCCTGAAAAGTCCTACATATTATTCCTTTGTTCTTCTTTATTGTTCTTTTTTTTTTGCCTTAATATTCATTTAATTTTTTTTTCCAATTCTTTGTGTTCTACATCAAAAATTGTTATTCTTAAAAAACATTTCATATATTATAATGGTTACACTTTACTTAATACTCAAGATAAAGTTGATAAATAAAAAGATAACAAAGAAAGCCGATAAAAAGGTTGTGGCCATGATTTTGAATTAATAATAAAATAAATAAAGTATAAAATCAAACTAGGGAAAGTAATCAATTCATTCATATAGTTTACTGTTGTTTATAAATTAGTTCCTATACTTTTATTTTTTTCAAATCACTTCCTATAATTTTAGTTTATTGCAATTTGGTCCATGCCGTTAAATCTATTCTTAACCGTGATTATTTTTAGTTGAGGTGGATGATTTTTGTTGACTTTGAGATTGAAAGAGTGGTCCATGCACTCCTTCTATACTTACGTGGCTATCTCTCATCTTTGGTTCTGTCTCCTTTTGTTCTTTCCATTTGAAATAGAAAATAGAGCAAGTTTTCTTTTCTTCAACATTCTTTTTGACTTTTCTTTTCCTTTACAAAGAAGATGGAAAAATCAAAAACTTAGAAAGAAAGCACTTTTTTCCATTCTCTCACACTTTGCACTCTCACACATTGTTTTAAGTATGAGGTTCTATTTTTCTCTTTTTTTTTTTTTGGTTAAATGTAGTTACCCAAACTACTGATATTCTTTAGGACAAAATGATGTCAATAACTTGAAGGTAGCCATCCTTGAGGTCAACATGCTAAAAAACATTTCCTCATGTTATGTTAACAAGCATCAATATGGAATCCATACATAATATAGACAATATTATGGCCGATAGATTTACAAGTTACAATGTCATTAAATAAAGAAACAAGCTGGAAAGATAAAAAGGTCATTTTACAAACATTATTTACTTAGCCACCAAATAAGCAACTAGACATTGGCTATCAAATTTATGTCATATACTCATTTTTCTCTCTAAAAAAAGCCTAACGAGTTGATAGGATTAGTATCGGTATAAGCTTGCAATGCTTCAAGTGTAACTACTTTGCTCAAAGGCTCTGTTCTGAGCATAATTAGATGACCATCATTAAGTTTATCCTCATTATAAAGTTTAGCATACTTCATTACTTATATATCAAATTCAAAATTGGCTACAAATTTTGAACCATTTCTCTTTAAATCTTGAAGGGTTGACCCAACAATTTGTTTCACTCTCCCCTACCGTAAATGTGAAAACCAAATGAATTCCTAATACCTAGAAATCACAGTCGCATAAAAATAATTTCTTTCTCCCTTTGTTTGCAATTGTTACGGCAATAAATAATCAAGCAATGGATACCACAAGAATTATCATTAAAATTTCAAAGATGAAAATTACAAGGTAGAACAAAAATTTGACAAAATTTGAAGAAGTCGCAAAGATTGTGAGCATTCTCATTCTTCACTTTGAGGGTTTATAGGTTTTCTTGTATTCTCCAATTCCACGAGTGAATGACTGTGCAAGTGACTGTAGAAAGTGTCGGTTAAATTTATGTCTAAATTGTTGAATCAAGGAAAGCGAACAAAGGGTTAAAGATAGCCACATCAGCACCTCAAAGTCTAACTAAAATCATTCACCACAATAAAACATAAACACCATTAAGAATGAATTTAATAAAAGGGACCAAATTGTAAAAAATTGAAATTATAAGGAGTGACTTGAAAAAAAAATAAAAGTATAAGGACTAATTTACAAACTATGGTAAATTATAACTACTTATTATACCAACATATTATAGTAAATTAAATAAATACATATCAATCTAATTAGAGATTTTTACTTTTCTTTTAACAAACTTCCTAATCTTCTCATTTGTAAATAATGTTTTGATATTACAACCATATTGTTTTACAAATTAGACTAACTAACATTATAGGTTGGAATAAATTCTAGTTTGATAAATAAATTTTTTGACACAAATAGCATTATTTAATAAATGATACAACCACTTAATTTATAAACAAAAGGGTAATATTAAGTTAACCACGAAAGAAAATTTGTAATATTTTAATAGGCTTAATACTCATAGAAGTAACACATAATTGAAAAAAACCATGTTATTTTGAAAAATAAAATTACTATTTTTTATATAAATAATTACTATTTATTATATAAAAAACTTTAATATATCATTCTTATTTCATAAATTAATTTGTTGTATAAATTAATTATATTACTAATCAAAATAATAAGTCTTATTTGAATAAGACTAATTTTTACATAAAAAAAAAAAATAAATTAAGGGAACGAATATAATATTTACAAGATAAAGAGAATATTTATAGAAATACAAATAAATGATCGATTTGAAATATTCACAGAGAAAAATAATGTAAAGAATAAAATAAAATATATACTTACTGGGTTAAGCTTAACTTATGACCAATGTACACTAAATGTAGTTTCACAAAAAAATTAATTGGTTGATGTGTTTCAATTTGTAAAACTATATTGATATTTTGCTCTCCTAATTTTTATTCTATTCAAATTATTATTTTCTTGAAATTTCTGTTTTTGAAATTTTTTATTTTTCTTCATTTAAATACACATATGCAGTAATTAAAAAAAAAAAGAAAATAACTCATAAAAATATTTACAAAAGGATAAAATATAAAATATATATGAAATCAAAATAAAAGTAAAAATATAAAAATAAACTTTTAATAATTAATATTACCATCATTATATTTCATCCCATTAGTAAATATGCTTATAAATATATATAGTAATGGTATTAATCTAGAGATTTTCTTTTAGCCCTTGGTCATACATATGTAACACGTTATATGTGATTAATACATTAGTATAGTATGTAACGATGTAAAATAAGTATTAGTATATGTAAACATGTCATTTATTCATATAAATTTATAATATTAGGCTTGAGCTTATATTTATGAACTTAAATAGTCTTGTAAATCATTAATACATTTAATATTAAGCAATTAATTAATTAAAATATTTCCATTATATATACATTAATACTAAATTATAAATAAAAATTTTGTAATCTTATGGCAGACTTTAATAACTAAAATAGTCTTATTTACTAACTTAACTAAAATCATCTCAAGCATAAAATGATAATGTTTCATCATGAGTTATGTATCTAATAAAATCACAAATTTGAAATATTCAAAATTAGAGTTGATGAGTTTACCATTATATATAGCAACTAACACTCAAGAGGAGATGAATTGGATGTTTACAAAAATTTAATTTTTTTCAAATTTTTTTTTTGTAAAGTTATTGGTACGAAGGTTACTTAAAAGAGTTTGAAGCAAAATAACAATGTAATCTATTTTACAATTACTTTACTTGAAATAGATATAGAAAATTGCATCAAGCAAATAATAACAATAAATCAAGTAAAATATCAACAACAAAAAAATAAATGAAACAAATAAAATAAAATAAAATAACTTGACAAAAGGATTAAAATAAAAAATTTACAAAATTAAACAAGAAACATTTACAAAGGTAGTTTTGATATCATCTCAACCGATTCAGATAGCTATTGGCAAGTTGATTTCTTAGGTTAAAGTGTGAAGTTTAATTTGTAAGACTCAATTAAATTATCCTCCTTGCTCTCACAATTTTCTCTCATTTCTATTATTTATTTGTGGAATATAGTATTTTTAGTTTTTAATTTTCTTTATAAGATATCATATCAAAAGAAATTAAAATAAAAAACAAAAACAATGACAAAATGAGAAAATAAAATTATTCAGGTTAGTGTGCTTGTGCGTAGATGTATGTATGGAGTAAAGACATAACGATTACCCTGTCATAGCAGATACGTAAAGGAATAAAATAGAAGAAAAAACTACATAAAAAGAATATTTACAAAAAGATAAAAAATAATATCACTACAAAATCAAGAAATAATAATAATAATAATATTTTTATTAATAAGATAGGGGAAAGAAACTAATAATTACAAGAAAACGAAAAATGTAAAATAGAATAGAAGATTATTGACATTGAATATTAAAAAATGTATTTACTAAAATGAAAAATATTATATTTACAAGATTGAACTTAACCTACGTCTACTAAAACTAATTTTACAAAAATATTTTGGAGTGGTGTTTTAATTCATAAATCCATGTTACTCTCTCCTCTCCAAATTTTCTCTCTTTTCAATTAATTTTTTTTATTGTTTTTAAAATTTTAATTTTTCTCTACATAAAAATATTTACAAGGAAGTAAAAGAAAGGAATAAAATAAAATAAAGGAACCTAACAAAAGGGTAAAAAATGAAATACTTACAACAATAAAATAAGAAATAATTATAATAAGTTGGAGTTTGAGGATTTAAGAGGGTTTAAACTTGAGCCCAAGCCACTTCCAATCCATGATCCATGATCGATGATCCTTATTGATCCCTTTTCCTTTATTTATTTTTTTTTTCAATTTTCCTTTTCCCTACTTACACATGTGTAATTACTTGAGAAATTTCATTTTCATTTTATTTTCATTTTCCCTGGATTTATTTCATTTTTAGATTTTCTTTATTTATCTTTTCTTGCATCTTACATGTGTCAGGAGATAAAGGCTTCATTTTTCATTTTTACTATAATTTCATTTGCATTTTTATTTTACATTTTAGATCTTTATTTCTCATCATACTTGACATTTTATTATAATTGGGTCACATTTTATAGTGACCAGTCGACTGCCAAAGAGTGACAAGTCGACTAGTAAGCTTTTATAAATGACCAGCTACTTAGAGCAACTGACTGAAGGCTCTTTGTAAGAGAATAGTCAGCTGCTAAGGAGCGGCCAATCTACTTAGCACCTCAGCTTGACAGTCAACTAGTATCAAGTGACCAGTTGACTAAAAGGTTTCAGAGAGGAAATCTGAGAAAAATAAGGGCCTACAGTCGACTGCTCATAAGTGACCAGTCGACTGGTCAATGCTAGAGAGTGATATTAAATAAAAATAGGGCCTGACAGTTGACTGCTCACTAGTGACCAATCAACTGGTCTAAAAACTTACCACTTACCACTTTTACTACTTTTACCAGCCGACTACTTATCCCCTTTCTTGCTCTTCAATTTTTTGACCAAATCTTCACAAAAGTTTTAGTGATTTTGTTTCCAAATCAACTAAAATCACTGATTAAACACCTTAATCTAGGGTTTTATCAATTTAAAAGGAGATTTTCTGCTTTTCTCTTTCCCTGTCCAAAATCTTTTCAATCTTTCTTAGGTTCTTGCCTCTCCATCATTATTCTTGCACCTCCTTCTTCTTCAATGGCTCACAAACCCTCTCTCAAATATGCTTGGTCCTAAAATCCAACTGTTGGATCCTCCTCAAGTCCTCCTCCTCTCTTCTCTTTTAAGGATCATGATATCCTTTATTGAAAGCTTCTAACAAAGGGGAATTCTTGTAACTAAGTATGTGCAGCTTCCCTTACTTCAAGAAGAAGGGTTTATCCTATCTAATTTATCTGTAAATGCTGGGTTGAATTATTTGCTAAGCCTCAAGCTTGATTATAGCCCCAAGGTTTTTAGGGCTTTTTATTCTAATATTACCTACAACCCACATCTTATCTCATCACCACTAAGGTCAGTGGAACAAGAATCATTTTTTGTGATAAAACATTGGCTAAAATTCTAAATCTTTCATCCCTTACTGGTTATTACTTTATTAATCATCCTAATTCCCACAAGACTGTGGCTAGTTATGACAAACTAGAGATTACGAATGGGATTTGTGAAGTGGCCATTGACAATCCCAACACTCCAATCAATGTATTTGTCTTTGGAACATAGGCTGCACCACTATATCATTGTTCAATGCCTAATCAACAAGTAAAGTAATTTTGCTTATCTGAGTGAGCCTGATATATTCATGATGAAATGCATATTAGATTAAGAAAGCTTTAGGCTTTTATGGCTGATCACTCAAAGGAAGGGCACATGCAAGAAGTCATCTCCTTTGCCATATGCAAACGTTATAGCTGCCATCTTTTGCCACTATGACATCTCACCCCTTGAGGATGATATAGAGTCTCCTTTCTAAATTGGATGAAATAATCTACAAAGGATAGGGTTTATTAAGACTTCTTAGGGCTATTGGGTCAAGAAAGCCTAATGGGTCTGTAGGCTTTAACCTCCTCCATTCACAACATCAGCTAAAGAATGACCTTCTTTCCATATGTCACCTTCTCCTTCTGCTCCTATGCCTCCATCACCACAAGGTCCCACATCAATGAGTTGTACCCTGGCTCAGCCCAAGACCATAGTGATTCCAAAGCCCATCCTCCTTGCTAAGATTTGTGCCTTACATCAGAAGATGGATACATTTAGCCTTCAGATGTAGATTATTTAGGAGACTGTGGAAGATATAAATGCTAGGCCCAAGCGCATTGAGTCTTATCATGAGCAACATTCTAATTTTTAGGCATTTAGGGGGTAGTTAAGTTCTCTTCCTCCTTTTCTAATGTGACAAAGGGGGAGAGAAATTAAGATATAAACATTTGAATTTGAACTTAGGTGTTTCCTTGTTAGTTTTTGTTTCTTGTTTTCATTGTGCTTCCATTGTGTTTGAACCTTATGGCTATATGTTTCTGCTATGCTTATGATTTCAATGAAAGTAGTAATTTCAATTGAAATGATTTTCGTTATTCGCTAATATCATTTGTATAAAAAAGGAAACTAATTAAAATTAAAAGAAGTGAAAGGTAAACTAAGTGAACATGTCAAACTTTCACAAAAACAAAAGATTTTACCTCAATAAACTTTTCTTCATGAAGAACTAACATTTGCAAGGTTGTCATCATAAAAAAGAGGGAGATGTTAAGACCATTTGCTGAGAGATCAAAGTTTTAATTATAATAACACAAGAAGAAAAGCTTTCCTATGTATTACTTAGGTCCTAGATGTTTTTAATGTTTAATCAAGTCTTAGGAACCATTTTAAATGATATTGAGTTGATAAAAATCATTTAGAATGAATGTATAATTAATCCCAGGTCTTAAAGGTTGAAAAAAGATAATTTCAGAGTTTTTGTTAGTGCACAATCGACTGGTCAAGAGAGAATAGTCAACTATCAGGGCCCAAAATTTGAAATTTTGAGAGGGAAAGAAAGAGTAGTCAATTGGTCAGTGGTGAACATTTAACTAGTCGATAGTAGACAAGCCATAATGGATTTATAATGGCTATATTTTGAAATATCTGATTTCTCACTCACTCCTAATGGATCTATTAAACTTGACCTAGGGACTCTAAGAATGTGTGAAAAACATTCAAAAGTGATTATATCATAAGCTTTCATCATCTAATCAGCTATATATCATATTATTGCTTCATTATCTACTATATCCATAGAGTTCTTTCATATGTAATTCTTTCTTTATTCTGAGAGAGAAGCTCAAAGAGGTTCCTTGAGAGAGTCAAGCTAAGATCTTAGGTTGAGGAGGAGTATATCCCTGAGAGAAAAATTCATGGAGGTTCCTTGAAAGAGTCAAGCTGTGAGAGCTTAGGAATTTATAAGAGGTTCTCCTAGGTTTTGTATTGATTTTCTAAGATAGTGAAACATCCCAAAAGGTTGCTTAGGGATTAGATGTAGGCTTAGGTAGAAGCTGAACCAGGATAAATCTCTGTGTCTATACTTCTCCCTTACCATTTTTATATTATGAATTTATTGTTCCAAGCTTGATTTTATTACCTCTATTTCTAAAGGATTTTTCAGTAAAATTTTTATAAAACTCAATTTACCCCCTTTTGGGTTCCAACCTTGCTCAACATTTTGGCCTCTATCATGCCGAAGATGAGTAATTGGTGACCGAAGATAAGAGAGACAACAGTTAAAAGGAGCATATTGCAGCAATCTTCGATGAAGAAGAAGGAAAAAAAAACTGCACAACTCGGGAAGAACACGATGTGAAGAAGGGGAAGAAGTTGAGGCCATTTTTGTAATTTCCCCTCATCAATGCACACATGGTTAGCCGGAAAAAAATTTATTATAATGCACATAGGGGATTCGAACTGTTAACCTTAAGTTCAATGTTATAAGTTTTGATGATGACAAAAATATGTAACAAATGAATTGGACATATAGTATCAACATGTGCTTAATTGATTGCAATACTTTATACTTGAATCATCCCTTATATGAGATATACTTGCTCATATTATATCCAATAGTTCTAAAATATTATGGATAATCAAAATTGGATATATATATTTATAGGAATCTTATATGCATGGTAAAACAATATTTATATTTTACTAATTGTTATTAAAATATATGAATTTGACGAAGTATGTAGCTTATTAGTTGGACTAACTATCTCATTATTATTTTGTTAAATTCATTTGGAATTTGTTGGGCTAATACATTTTAGTCCTCATAATATAAGTTTGGGACAAAAAGAGAAAAGAGACATGGATTTTAATGGAGTTGTTTTTGGACCTTAGATCATTATTTTTATCATATATCACAAATCAAAGAGAATTTCAAAATGAAAAAAATCTTAAAATGGTCTTTAAACGTCTTTCTATTCATATATCACTTGCTTAAAATAGATTTGAAGTTAAAAAGTTATGATTGTTAAAGTTTTATGTATAGATATCACACTTTTTTCTGACCTCTAGTCGCATTTTCAACAATATCTCAACAACTAGTAAAAATTTTTAAATTAGGTTTAATTCATATGAAACTAGACATATCACATGATTAAAATGGATTTAAAATGAAGGAATTATGAATATCTCAATTTATGGCTTTGTATATCAATTTGTTATTTGACCTTTTGTCACTCTTTTAACGATATCTCAACAACCAAATTGCATTTTACAATGGAACTTCTCAAGATAGAAAATAGACTTACAGAGCTTTTCAATGATATATAATTTGTTCAAAATGAAGTTGAAGTGAAGGAGTTATGAACATTATGGAATAAAGGATGGCCATAAAGTCAATAAATGGAGCTACTTACTTCCAACAATCAAGTTGTACAAGATTAAATTTCTCCTTGGATCTAAACAGTTCTCTTGCTTTTTTGGCCTATAAATACGTGTCTAAAGAGCTTAGAAATCACAAGAAACAAAGTGAAAAACATCTTGAGTGATTCATACTCTTAAAGATCTCTTTTCATACTAATGAGGTTCAATTGTGTTATTTGCTCTTTTGAGAGTTTTTTTTTTTTTTTGAGTATTTTCTTCTTAAAAATGTTATTTCAAGGAAAGATATTCCTTAAGAAGAGATTAAATTCAAGTAAAGGTTTTCCTTGAAGAGAGTTTGGTTTTAGGGGGAGGTCCCCTCAGTTATATTCAAGGAGTTTCTTTGAAGGAATCAAGCAGAAAGTACATGAGATTAGGAAGTGGTTCTTCCTGGGATTTGTAATTGAGGGAGATGTTCTCCCAAGTTGTTGTAATTGATCATTGAGATAGTGAAAAATTCTAAGAAGTTGGTTGAGGACTGGATGTAGGCTTTGGTTGGAGCCTAATCTATCCCTATATTTTTTATATTCTAAAGTATTGTATTTATGCTTGCATTTGTTATTGATATTTGAAGTGTATATATGTATGTATATATATATACATACATACATACTCCAACTATCAACATAAATCTTGTCTTGGTTGATATAATTGTAGTTTTGCTTCATACACTTCCTAGCAATCTTCATAACAAGTATTTTGTAAAGAAATTTTGAAAAGAATCAAAATTTTTGTAAACACCCAATTCACCCCCGCTTGGGTGTTGGTTGCTTTGTTTTAACACAAAATTAGGTCTTCATAGTTGTTTGGGTCAAGTTTAGCCATTTGAACTAGCCTAGGATTCATGAAATTTGTTACCTGAATTAATATAACAACTCTTTTAAATCTCCCATTTCTACAACTAATTAAATTATCATATATTATTATTATTATTATTATTATTATTTATTTTTTAATTAAATTTCTTCTTCCCTTTTAACTTATATAAATATTCAAAAGAATTATCCCTCAAAGTTAAAAATTTTAGATATCAAATTTCGGAATATTACAACTTAGCTACCCAAATCAAAATATCCCTATATTCTTTACAATTTATGTGCTTCATTTGATGCTCTATTTTTTGTTGTTGATATTTACTTGATTTATTATTATTATTATTTGCTTATTGTAAAATAAATTACATTGTTGTTTTGCTTCATACTCTTCTCAGTAACCTTCGTACCAAGAACTTTACAAAGCATATTTAAGAAGAATCGAAATCTTTTTAAACACCCAATTCACTCCCCTCTTGGGTATTAGTTGCTTTATCTAACAGTAAACTCATCAACTCTAATTTTGAATATTGGTTAAATTTATGAGTATATTAGATACATAACTCATAATGAAACATGATCATTTTATGCTTTAGATGATATTAGTTAAGTTAGTAAATGAGACTATTTTAGTTATAAAAGTCTACTACAAGATTACAAAATTTTTATTTATAATTTAATATTAATGTATATATAATGTAAATATTTTAATTAATTAATTGCTTAATATTAACAGAATGTATTAAATATTTATGTTCATAAATATTAGGTCAAGCCTAATATTATACATTTATATGATTAAATGACGTGTTTATATATAGTAATTCTTATTTTACATTGTTACATACTATACTAATTGTATTAATGACATATAACCTGTTATATATGTTTGACCTAGGACTATAAGAAAACGTTTAGATTAATACCATTACTATACTATATATATTTATAACCATATTTACTAATGGGATGTAATATATTGATAATAATATTAGTCATTATCATTTTTATTTTTACATTTTTACTTTTCTTTGGATATCATAAATATTTTATAACTTATCATTTTGTAAATATTTATATGGAGAAAAATAAAAATTTCAAAAACATAATTTTCAAGGAAATAATAATTTGAATAGAATAAAACTTAGGAGAGCAAATATCAATATGATTTTACAAATTGAAACACGTTAACCAACTAATTTTTTTTGAAACTACTTTTAGTGTGCATAGGTTTTAAGCCAAGTCTAACCCTGTAAATATTTTATATTTCATTTTATTCTTTACATTAGTTTTCTTTGTAAATATTCCAACTTAATCATTTATTTATATTTCAGTAAATATTCTCTTTAACTTGTAAATATTTTATTCTTTTGCCTTAATTTATTATTTTTTATGTAAAAATTAGTCTTATTGAGAAGACTTATTATTTTGATTTAGTAATATAATTAATTGACACAACAAATTAAGTTATGAAATAAGAATGCTATGTTAAAGTATTTTTATATAAATAATAATAATAATTTATATAAAAAATAGTATTCTTATTTTTCAAAATAACATGGTCTTTTTTTAATTATATGTGTTACTTCAATGGCTATTATAAATAATAATTTTTCTTTCGCCGTAAACTTAATATTACCCTTTTGTTTGTAAATTAATTAGTTGTATCATTTAGTAAATTTATTTATAAAACTAGAATTTATTCCCACCTCAATAATGTTGGTTAGTCTAATTTGTAAAACAATATGGTTGTAATATCTAAACATTTTTAAATGAAAAGTAAAAATCTCTAATTAGATTGATATGTATTTATTTAATTTACTATAATTTGATGGTATAATAAGTAGTTATAAATAAAGAACTATTAAATATAATTTAATATTGAACTTCAATAAAATAAGTATAAATTATTAATTATAATTGATATTAACTCAATTTTTACTATAAGGTTAATAATTTACTATTAATTAATTATTAACATGATTTTGCACATTAAAACACGCAAATATCTTGGTTGACTATATAAAATCTCAAATGGAATATTATACATTGTAAAGAATTTATTTTTTTATATTCATAAATTATTTATTTACATATTATATTATTTGTAACTTAATTCCTAATATTTATTAAATGAGAAAATTAATCAATTAGTCCCTATATTTTACCATAATTTATAAATTGGTCCTTATACTTCCATTTTTTTCAAAGCACTCGTTATAATTTTAATTTATAACAATTTGGTCCCTTCTATTAAATCCATTCTTAATGGTTTACTAAGGTAAATGATTTTAGTTAACTTTGAGATTCTAACGTGGCTATGTCTCATCTTTGGTTTGCTTTTTATGATTCAACAATTTAGACATGAATTTAATTGACACTTTCTATGGCCACTTCTGTAGCCATTCACTTGTAGAATTGAAGAATACAAGAAAACCAGTAAACCTTCAAAGTGAAGAGTGAGAATGCTCACAATCTCTGCAACATCTTCAAAATTTGTCAAATTTATGTTCTACCTTGCAATTTTCTTCTTCAAAACTTTAATGATTGTTGTGGTATCTATTTCTTGATTATTTTTGTTGTAACAATTGCACACAATAAGGAAAAGACATTACTTTTATGCAATTGTGATTTGTGGGCATTAGAGAAATTTGTTTGGTTTTCACATTTGCAGCAAAGGAAAGTGAAACAAATTGATGGGTCAACCCTTCAAGTATAAAGGGAGTGGTTCAAATCTTATTACCAATATTAAATCGGATAAGTTAGCAGCGAAGTATACTAAACTTTATAAATAGCACAAACATACTAGTGGTCATGTGCTCATAGCAGATTCTTTAAGCAAAATTGGTACTAGTCCTATCAACATGTTGGGCTTTTTTAAAAGAGAAAAAAGAGCTCTTAAACAAAAACAAATATCTGACATAAATTAGATAGTCGAAGTCTAGTTGCTTATTTAGAGATTGAGTAATTATAGTATGTACGATGGCCTTTTTATTTTTTCTAGCTTGAATTTTTATTTAATGACATTGTAACATGGAAGCCAACATAATATTGTCGATTCCATGCTTCTAACATAACATGAGGGAATGCTTTTAAGCATGTCGACCATGTGTTTGGCATAAAAGTTATTGGCATCATTTTGTTCTTAATGGTTGATGTTTGAAACTTACAAGGTTTGATCCTTTGGTTCAATCATCACCAAGGATCGATCTCCATGGTCCCATGGCTCATTCATCATGCCCAAGGTTTGTTTCCCTTAGTACCATGGTTCATTCCCTTAGTTCCGTCAACTAGGGATCGATCCCCATTGTACCAGGGCTCATTCCCATTGTTCTTATCACTAGGGATTGATCCCATAGTAGGCATGTTCATGCCTAGGGTTCATTTCCCATGGTACCAGGGTTCGTTTGCTTATTTAGTGACTGAGTAATTATAGTTTGTAGGATGACCTTTTAATGACATTGTAACTTGGAAGCATGTCAACCTTGCGGATGGCTGCCTACAAGTTATTGGCATCATTTTGTATTTTATGGTTGATGATATGTTTGAAACTTACAGGGTTTGTTCCTTTAGTCTAACCATCACCAAGGATCGATCTCCATGGTCCCATGGCTCATTCATCATGCCTAGGGTTTGTTTCCTATAGTACTAAGGTATGATCCTATGGTAGGCTTGTTTACCATGCCCAAGCTTCATTTACTATGGTACCAAGGTTTGTTTGTTAATTTAGTGACTAAGTATTTATAGTTTGTAGGATGACTTTTTTATCTTTCCTAGCTTGTATTTTTATTTAATAACATTGTAACTTGGAAGCCTGTTGGCCATAATATTGTCGATTCCATGTTGATACTTATTAATATAACATGAGGGAATGCTTCATAGCATGACAACCTTATGGATGGCTTGCTTACAAGTTATTGGCATCATTTTGTTCTTTGTGGTTGATGATATGTTTGAAACTTACAGGGTTTGTTCCCTTAGTTAAATCATCACCAAGGATCAATTTCCATAGTCCTATGGCTCATTCATCATGCCGAGGGTTTGTTTATCTTAGTACCAATGTTCATTCCCTTGGTTCCATCAACTAGGGATCGATCCCTATTGTACTAGAGCTTATTCCCTTTGTTCATGTCACTAGGGATTGATCCCATGGTAGGCTTGTTCACCATGCCCAAGGTTCATTTCCCATGGTACTAGGGTTCGTTTGCTTATTTAGTGACTGAGCAATTGTAGTTTGTAGGATGACCTTTTAATGACATTGTAACTTAGAAGCCTGTTGGCCATAATATTGTTGATTCCATGCTGATACATATTAACATAACATGAGGGAATGTCTCTAAGCATCTCAACCTTGTGGTGGCTGCCTTCAAGTTATTGGCATCATTTTGTTCTTTATGGTTGATGATGTGTTTGAAACTTACAGGGTTTGTTCCCCTGGTTCAATCATTACCAAGGATTGATCTCCATGATCCCATGGCTCATTTATCATGCCTAGGGTTTGTTTCCCTTAGCACCAAGGTTCATTCCCTTTCCTTCAACTAGGGATCTATCCTCATTGTACCAGTGCTCATTCCCTTTATTCTCATCACTAGGGATTGATCCCATGGTACCAGGGTTCGTTTTGTTATTTAATGACTGAGTAATTATAGTTTATAGGATGACCTTTTTATCTTTTCTAGCTTGTATTTTTATTTAATGACATTGTAACTTGGAAGCCTATTACCCATAATATTGTTGATTCCATGCTGATACTTAACATAATATGGGGGAATGCCTCTAAGCATGTCAACCTTATGGATGGCTGCCTTCAATTTATTGGCATCATTTTGTTCTTTATGGTTAATGATATGTTTGAAACTTACAGGGTTTGTTCCCCTAGTTCAATCATCACCAAGGATCGATCTCCATGGTCCCATGGCTTATTCATCATGCCCAAGGTTTGTTTCTCTTAGTACCAAGATTCATTCCCTTGGTTCCGTCAGCTAGGGATCGATCCCTATTGTATCAGTGCTTATTCCCTTTGTTCTTATCACTAAGGATTGATCCCATGGTAGGCTTGTTCGCCATGCCCAGGGTTCATTTCCCATGGTACTAGGGTTCGTTTGCTTATTTAGTGACTAAGTAATTATAGTTTGTAGGATGACCTTTTTATCTTTTCCAGCTTGTATTTTTATTTAATGACATTGTAACTTGGAAGCCTGTTGGCATATTGTTGATTCCATGATGATACTTATTAACATAACATGAAGGAATGTCTCTAAGCATGTCAACCTTGTGAATGACTGCCTACAATTTATTGGCATCATTTTATTCTTTATGGTTGATGATATGTTTGAAACTAACAGGGTTTGTTCCCCTAGTTCAATCATCACCAAGGATTGATCGCTGTGGTCCCTTAGTACCAAGGTTCATTCCCTTGGTTCCATCAACTAGGGATCGATTCCCATTATGCCAGGGCTTATTCCCTTTGTTCTTATTTCTAGGGATTGATCCCATGTTAGGCTTGTTTACCATGCCTAAGGTTCATTTTCCATGGTATCAAGGTTCGTTTGCTTGGTTTAATCTTTACTAGGGATTATCATAAGATTCTATTTATTTTTTTTTGGCTATTTATTAGAGGAGAATAATCAGAGTATTCATTGATGCATTTTTACCATAAACAAAACACTATGCCTTTTAATGATAAGATTAAACAAATAATACATGATTACATAATGGTTAAGAACGAACCAACCTTGTCCTTATGATTTCTCTCTGTCATCATTGCAAAAATGGATAAACCAATGTTAATTGTGTCTTCTATACCAATCATGACTCTCCAAATCTCATCAAGAACTTGCTGCAAATAAACATGGAATAAGCATGGCATATAAGTAAATATTAAGAAGCATGCAGAAATGAAATGACCATCATAATCTCGTTTTCCTTTATCATTTAAATTGTTTATATTTTTATGAATGAAGTCTTTAAAATTTGTAACTTTCTGTATGCATATTTTAAGTCAATATTTGAAAATAATTTTCAAATCAACTAATATTTAGTTAAAAAAATGGCATGCAATGACTAAAGTAATAGGATGTGATGTATATTTGTCATAGAAAAAAAAAAAAATATATATATATATATATGTATGTATGTATATATATGTCAGCAAAAGTTAAAAAAAGGTATTGGTAATATATAGAAGGTAGATGTGGAGAAGCAATAAATTAAAGAGGATCCATTAGATTTTGGGATATAAAAATAAGCAGCTGGGGATTTCAAAGATGGGATAGAAACCCTGAAGTCATGTTAGGAACTTCCGCGACTTAGATAAATTGCAAGTAAAATCAATCTTTGTTGGACTACTCGTTGCACTAATTCAAAATTTCCAGTATTCCCTACATTAAGTCATTATTGATATTCAGCATAACTTTTGAGGAAGAAACTACTTGACAGAATTAAGCAACACTAGTAATAAACAACTATAAGTAAAATAGCAAAATATCTCCATAATATTTTTCATTTTCTTCTTCATAACAATCAACACCAGTAACAAACATTGTTGAAGCTTAAATCAAATTCACAGTTTAATCAAATTTAGGATTTGAAGCACAAATGAAAATTCAATATAAACTAAGACTAGATATCAACTATTTAAGTCATGAATATTTTAGAAAAACAAAAACTTTGATCTTTTTTTTAACATCTCATACCAAATCTCTTTGCAAAACCAAAAGAGACAGCAAGTAGTGCAAAACAAAGCAATACATAGCTTGTAAATTATTCTTGACATTATTACTTGAAATTAATAAATAAAAAGGAAACAATTTCCCTCAAGTCTCAATTGAATGAAAGAAATGAGAGCCGCAAAATCAAAACAAATACTACTCACAACCAAGGAGACCTATTGAATAAAAAAAAAAAAAAAAAGGATTTTGTTTTATATACTGACAATAATAATTAATGGATTTTTACTATTTTTCATTGCATTCAATTAATAACTTTTTTTTTTAATTTTTTTTTAAAACATTGCTCTTCATATTTTTCAAAAGCATAACCAATCTCTTTTAATTTTAAAAAACTTAAAATAAATTACTAGTGAATTTTTAAGTATTTATTCCTCTAAGTAATATCTCCACATACGTGAACACACCAACTCCGAACACACTGCAATATTTTACCTCGGATTTTTTGAAGGTGGTTTTTGTGGTACTCATTTTTCAAGAAAGAAATTCTACAATTGAAGCACTTAAGAGAAACACTCATAGCTGTTGGAAACTGTGATAATTGCTCGTTACAGGCGTCGCCTCTGCATTTGGCAAATGCTTAATAGAATAACACTATGAACGAGAAATTGCCTTCATCACATGGGGGGAAAAGGTACATGGACACAAGATTCCAACTAGGAAATGGATCAAACCTGAGCCATGTTTCCACGGTTTCTGCGGCTTCCACACTGTACGTGTCAGCCATTGGTTTATCAGGGCCAATGGTATTGTCCTGGAAAAAACATCTTCGTAAATCTATGTATAATCTACAGAGACAACTTTAAAGGTAACCAAGAAGAGGTTGATTCACAAATACAAAACCGAAAAAATGAGTAAGTGCGCACCATGACTGGGCTAAGAAGATGCCTCACCTATATATGTACAGATATTGCATAGTTTTGAAAGAGCATAGCTAAAACCGCTCTCAGAAACAACATCTCTGGATCAGAAGCAGAGCTGTTGTGCAAGTACGCAGGCAGAGAAGTAAGAACGTGAAGGAAAAGTGGGGGCTTTACAATTCCTATGGCACCATGTAATTACGATTTACGATTCAGAGAGCAAGTGGGGGCTTTATGTGGACTTTCACATGTCCAGGGCAAATAAAAGGTCGGTGGCGAAGAGCGTAGTTAGATTACGACGGTGAAAAATTTTGAATTCATTCATTGATTGCCTGTATTCCGTTTTCTAATTGATAGTCTTGAACGGTCAAAAATTTAAAATTGAACCGTTAATTGGCATGAAGGACATCGACAGGGCAATTAGTTTTAAAATTGAATGGTTGGTGAATCCGCAGTCTGTTGCCAATTACGTCAGGGCATGAAGGTTATCGACAGATGAAGGAAAGTATAGCAGGAATTATAGCACGGGCTCCTTCCAGAAGGACTAGGAAGTTACCCTCATGGATTGGGCTATGCTCCAAACTGGACCTGAATGACTAGGGCCCTTATGCTTACATGACTGGCATTGGATCACAAAGCTTCTCTATAGTTAGACTTAGCTTTAAGCCCATATCGGCCATTGGATAATTTAAATTTAATAAATTTTTTTAAAAAGTATTTAATTTTAAGAAATATTAGTATTCTTTTAAAATATTATTATATTACATATTAAAATTTGAAATTATTTTTTAATACAAGATGTTATTTTGATGAAGAGAAAAAATGATAAATAATTTTTAACAGCTCACAATCTATTTTGTTTTCTATAACTAAATTTTATTCTATATTAAAAAATTATCTATAATATTAATATTTCTAAATAATTTTTTTTAAAAAAATTAATATTCATTGAAATTGAATTATTTTTTAAAAAATTTTATTTATTTTTTTAAATCTAAACTATTAAATTTTTATCTCAAATAGGGCTACAGAACATATTGTCCAATCATTGCTATCTCGTCAAGCTTGATGTGTTTAGAATATAGTTTCCTTTGTTTGGGTGCTACTGACAAAACCCTTAAAATATGTTCCTTTGGAGTCATAGGTTTAGAAAATTATTAAAGGTGCCCGTAGATTTAGATAAAATTTTTAATATTTGAAGAGATTTCGATCATGAAATTTTTAAATATTAAATTTTATTAATATTAAATAATTTTTAACAATTTTTTTAATTTTAAATTATGAAACTTTTATCCAACTGTATATATTTTATCAAATTTATCTATATTTAAATTCCCAAATACAAGAATTTATTTTCGACCTGGGATCAGGAGTTTCTCTCCGCTGGAATAGAGAGCCACTTTTCATCTTCCAATAATATAGCAATACAGTTCTGAGCACAAATCTCCTTATCTTGTCACTAACAAAATATCCTAGCATTTACCTTTTGACCAAAAAAAATTTCTTAATTTTCACAGTATGCATATTGTCTATAATCTATAATTTCTAATTAATTAGGAAGAAAAAGTACCTTATTACCAACAATATTTTAGATATTATTGTGTCTTTTCCTTTTTATAAATATAATGTTTTATGTTTTAAGTTTTGTAATTTTATATATATGCAAAATAGATTTCCTTTAATTAAGCTTTGGTTGATTAAAGCCTCATTTGATCAAACTTTTATCATTTTTATAATGTTAGAAATTCTTGGAAATGCATAAATTTTTTTAAGTCAACTAGAAAAAAATGATGAAGTAATTAATTAATTAATTAACTTTCTATTAAATCAAAAAAATTTTTAAGTCTAAATTTTTTTTGAAGTGAACGAGAAAATTAATAAATTAATTAACTATATTTTAAATTGAAAATTTATTAAAGTTTGAACATTATTAAGAGTCAACAAGAATAATTAATTAATTGTCTCTTAAATTATCTAATTTGACATAGTCCTTATTTAAAGCAAAAGAAAATGATATATGATTTATTCAATAATTTGAATTGCCCATTATCATACATCACTCATAGTTAGAGATAGAGCAAAATGTGACTCTATTAATTTTTTAGATTTCAAAATTTTTCAAAAGAGCAACAATGGGAGCTACTTCGTATGATAAAAAAAATCACTTATGACGATGTCCTTCCAATAAGTTCATTGTCCTTCCAATAAGTTCATTGTTGTTATTTCTCTTCTACTAATATTACATAATCAATTATATATATTTTCTCTAATTTATTATGTTTTCTTTATATCACAATAATTACTAAATTTAATTTTTTGCTAACACTTTATATATAGCAAAACAAACTAAATTTCTCTTAGGACCATGCAATGCGCAAGTAAATAAACTAGTTATATCTATAAACAAATTTGTAAATTTTTAGCCAACCTAAAATTGATTGTGTCCAGTGCAGACTTGACCACCATAAATTGTGGTTAGAAAATACACCTATGTTGTGGATCTGAGAACACATGCCATATTTTAACCATTACATGATAATATTAATTGAATGTGCCACATGTGTCTTTTTGTCTTGTATTTCTCCAATTATGACAGGGTACAACATGGGAGAGAAGGCAAGAAGAAAATGAGGTAAAACTCTTTGAGGCCCTCAAATACTTGAGGGCACTAGTGCCTCTCAAATAGAATGGTGTCACATAGTTAATTAGTTGGAAGGAAGAATGGATTAAATTAGAAAAACACTCATAATATGCGGTCAAAATTTTCAATTGTTTTTTTGTTGAAAATTAGGACTGAATATCAACCGAAATACGAAGTATTATGAATATTTCTTATACCTAATTACACAAACATTACAAATGAAACGATTTACATACTAAAAAATCTTCTATATAACATTTTGTTGTTTATTATAAAAAAATATTCAACATAATTATAATATGCAAAAATGAGGTAATTATTAATAAGATGGTTAATTAGAATATATAATATTTATTAAATAATCCCCAGAAAGTCCTACATATTACTCCTTTGTTCTTCTTTATTGTTTTTTTTTTTTGCCTTAATATTCATTTTATTTTTTTCCAGTTCATTTTGTTCTACATCAAAATTTGTTATTCTTAAAAAACATTGCATATATTATAATGGTTACACTTTACTTAATACTCAAGATAAAGGTGATAAATAAAAAGATAACAAAGAAAGTCGATAAAAAGGTTGTGGCCATGATTTTGAATTAATAATAAAATAAATAAAGTATAAAATCAAACTAGGGAAACAAATCAATTCATTCATATAGTTTCCTGTTGTTTATAAATTGGTTCCCATACTTTTTTTTTTTCAAATCGCTTCCTATAATTTTAATTTCTTGCAATTTGGTCCATGCCGCTAAATCTATTCTTAACCGTGATTATTTTTAGTTGAGGTGGATGATTTTTGTTGACTTTGAGATTGAAAGAGTGGTCCATACACTCCTTCTATACTTACGTGGCTATCTCTCATCTTTGGTTACATCTCCTCTTCTTCTTTCCATTTGAAATAGAAAACAGAGCAAGTTTTTGTTTTTTTCAACATTCTTTTTTACTTTTCTTTTCCTTTACAAAGAAGATGGAAAAATCAAAAACTTTAGGAAGAAAGCGCTTTTTTCCATTCTCTCACACTTTGCACTCTCACACATTGTTTTAAGTATGAGGTTCTATTTTTCTCTTCTTCTTTTTTTGATTAAATGTCGTTACCCAAACTACTAATATTCTTTAGAACAAAATGATGTCAATAACTTGAAGGCAGCCATCCTCGAGGTCAACATGCTAAGAGACATTCCCTCATGTTATGTTAACAAGTATAAGCATGGAATCCATACAAAATATAGACAATATTAGGCCAATAGACTTACAACTTACAATGTCATTAAATAGAGAAACAAGCTAGAAAAGATAAAAAGGTCATTTTATAGACAATATTTACTCAGCCACCAAATAAGCAACTAGATATTGGCTATCAAATTTATGTCATATACTCATTTTTCTCTCTTAAAAAAGCTCAATGAGTTGATAGGATTAGTATTGGGATAAGCTTGTAGAGCTTTATGGATAACTACTTTGCTCAAAGGCTCTGCTCCAAGCATAATTAGATGACCATCATTAAGTTTATCCTCTTTATAAAGTTTAGCATACTTCATTACTAATTTATCATATTCAAAATTGGCCACAAATTTTGAACCATTTGTCTTTAAATCTTGAAGGGTTGACCCAACAATTTGTTTCACTCTCCCTTGCTGTAAATGTAAAAGCCAAATGAAATTCTAATGCCCAGAAATCACAGTCGCATCAAAATAATTTCTCTCTCCCTTCATTTGCAATTGTTACAG
The DNA here is from genome assembly GCA_037074485.1 of Delonix regia. Lineage (NCBI taxonomy): Eukaryota > Viridiplantae > Streptophyta > Magnoliopsida > Fabales > Fabaceae > Delonix > Delonix regia. The sequence continues at coordinate 14,031,088 of CM073461.1, read as the reverse complement.
CAATAAATAATCAAGCAATAGATATCACAAGAATTATCACTAAAATTTCAAAGATGAAAATTACAAGGTAGAACAAAATTTTGACAAATTTTGAAGAAGTTGCAGAGATTGTGAGCATTCTCATTCTTCACTTTGAGGGTTTATAGGTTTTCTTGTATTCTCCAATTCCACGAGTGAATGACTGCGCAAATGACTGTAGAAAGTGTCGGTTAAATTCATGTCCAAATTGTTGAATCAAGGAAAGCGAACAAAGGGTGAGAGATAGCCACGTCTGCACCTCAAAGTCTAACTAAAATCATTCACTACGATAAAACATAAACACCATTAAGAATGGATTTAACAAAAGGGACCAAATGTAAAAAATTGAAATTATAAGGAGTGATTTGAAAAAAAATAAAAGTATAAGGACTAATTTACAAATTATGGTAAACTATAAGCAATAATTGATTATGTTTTAATTTAATAAATATTAGGAATTAAGTTACAAATAATATAATATGTAAATAACTTATTTATGAATATGTAAATCATTAATACATTTAATATTAAGAAATTAATTAATTAAAATATTTCCATTATATATACATTAATACTAAATTATAAATAAAAATTTTGTAATCTTATGGCAGACTTTAATAACTAAAATAGTCTTATTTACTAACTTAACTAAAATCATCTAAAGCATAAAATGATAATGTTTCATCATGAGTTATGTATCTAATAAAATCAAAAATTTGACAAATATTCAAAATTAGAGTTGATGAGTTTACTGTTATATATAGCAACTAACACTCGAGGAGATGAATTGGATGTTTACAAAAATTTTGATTTTTCTTAAATTTTTTTTTTGTAAAGTTATTGGTACGAAGGTTATTTAGAAGAGTATGAAGCATAACAACAATGTAATCTATTTTACAATTACCTTACTTGAAATAGATATAGAAAATTGCATCAAGCAAATAATAACAATAAATCAAGTAAAATATCAATAACAAAAAAATAAATGAAACAAATAAAATATTTACAAGGAAGTTAATGAAACAAATAAAATAAAATAAAATAACTTGACAAAAGGATAAAAATAAAATATTTACAAAATTAAACAAGAAACATTTACAATAAATGAAACAAAAAATGTTTTAAAAAATAGAAATATATAATTGACCTTGATTTTCACAAAGAAATAGAATGTAATTATTAAAAAGAAAAATAAAAAATTTACATGGTGAACCTGACCTAGGAAAGTGACCTACATATCCATAATAGAGGTCACCAAGGTAGTTTTGATATCATCTCAACCCATTCAGATAGCTATTGGCAAGCTGATTTCTTAGGTTAAAGTGTGAAGTTTAATTTGTAAGACTCAATAAAATTATTCTTCTTGCTCTCACAATTTTTACTCATTTCTATTATTTATTTATTTGTGGAATATAGTATTTTTAGTTTTTAATTTTCTTTATAAGACATCATATCAAAAGAAATTAAAATAAAAAACAAAAACAATGACAAAATGAGAAAATAAAATTATTCAGGTGTGCTTGTGTGTAGATGTATGTATGAAGTAAAGACATAACGATTACCCAGTCGTAGGAGATACATAAAGGAATAAAATAGAAGAAAAAACTACATAAAAAGAATATTTACAAAAAGATAAAAGATAATATCACTACAAAATCAAGAAATAATAATAATAATAATATTTTTATTAATAAGATAGGGGAACGAAACTAATAATTACAAGAAAATGAAAAATGTTTACAGAATAAAAGATGATTGACATTGAATATTAAAAAATGTATTTACTAAAATGAAAAATATTATATTTACAAGATTGAACTTAGCCTATGTCTACTAAAACTAATTTTACAAAAATATTTTGGAGTGGTGTTTTAATTCATAAATCCATGTTACTCTCTCCTCTCCAAATTTTCTCTCTTTTCAATTAATTTTTTTTATTTTTTTTAAATTTTAATTTTTCTTTATATAAAAATATTTACAAGGAAGTAAAAGAAAGGAATAAAATAAAATAAAGGAACCTAACAAAAGGGTAAAAAATGAAATACTTAAAAAAAATAAAACAAGAAATAATTATAATAAGTTGGAGTTCGAAGATTTAAGAGGGTTTAGACTTGAGCCCAAGTCACTTCCAATTCATGATCCAAGATCGATGACCCTTATTGACCCCTTTTTCCCTTATTTTTTTTTTTTTCAATTTTCCTTTTCCCTACTTACAAGTGTGTCATTACTTGAGAAATTTCATTTTCATTTTCCCTTGATTTATTTCATTTTTAGATTTTCTTTATTTATCTTTTCTTGCATCTTACATGTGTTAGGTGATAAAGGCTTCATTTTTCATTTTTACTATAATTTCATTTGCATTTTTATTTTACATTTTAGATTTTTATTTCTCATAACACTTGACATTTTACTATAATTTGGTTACATTTTATAGTGACCAGTCGACTGCCAAAATTTTTTAGTGATTTTGTTTCCAAATCAATTAAAATCACTGATTAAACACCTTAATCTAGGGTTTTATTAATTTAAAAGGAGATTTTCTGCTTTTCTCTTTCTCTGTCCAAAATCTTTTGAATCTTTCTTGAGTTCTTGCCTCTCCATCATCATTCTTGCACCTTCTTCCTCTTCAATGGCTCACAAACCCTCTCTCAAATGTGCTCGGTCCTAAAATCTGATTGTTGTCTCCTCCTCAGGTCCTCCTCCTCTCTTCTCTTTCAAGGCTCATGATATCCTTTATTGAAAACTTCTAACAAAGGGGAATTCTTGTAAGTAAGTATGCGCAGCTTCCCTTGCTTCAAGAAGAAGGGTTTATCCTATCTAATTTATTTGTAAATGCTGGGTTGAATTATCTGCTAAGCCTCAAGCTTAATTATAGCCTTAAGGTTTTTTGGGCTTTTATTCTAATATTACCTACAACCCACATCTTATCTCATCACCACTAAGGTCAGTGGAACAAGAATCGTTTTTGGTGATGAAACATTGGTTGAAATTCTAAATCTTCCATTCCTTACTGGTTATTACTTTACTGATCATCCTAATTCCCACAAGATTGTGGCTAGTTATGACAAACTAGAGATTATGAATGGGATTTGTGAAGTGGCCATTGGCAATCCCAACACTCCAATCCATTTATTTGTCTTTGGAACATAGCACCACTATATCATTGCTCAATGCCTAATCAACAAGTAAAGTAATTTTTCTTATCTTAGTGAGCTTGATATGTTTATGATGAAATGCATATTAGATAAAGAAAGCTTTAGGCTTTTATAGCTAATCACTCAAAGGATGGGCACATGTAAGAAGTCATCTCCTTTGCCTTATGCGAACGTCATAGTTGCCATCCTTCGCCACTATGATATCTCACCCCTTGAGGATGATATGGAGTCTCCTATCTAAATTGGCTAAAATAATCTACAAAGGATAGGGTTTATTAAGACTTCTTATGGCTATTGGGTCAAGAAAGCCTAACGGGTCTATAAGCCTCAACCTCCTTCATTCACAACATCCACTAAAGAAGGACCTTCTTTCCATATGCCACCTTCTCCTTCTGATTCCATGCCTCCATCACCATAGGGTCCCACATCAATGAGTTATACCTTGGCTCAGCCCAAGACCATAGTGATTCCAAAGCTCATCCTTCTTGCTAAGATTTGTGCCTTACATCAAAAGATGGATACATTTAGCCTTCAGATGTAGATTATTTAGGAGACGATGGAAGATATAAATGCTAGGCCCGAGCACATTGAGTCTTATCATGAGCAACATTCTGATTTTTAGGCATTTAGGGGCTAGTTGAGTTCTCTTCCTCCCTTTTTAATGTGACAAAGGAGGGAGAGAAATTAAGATATAAACATTTGAATTTGAACTTAGGTATTTCCTGGTTAGTTTTTGTTTTTTGTTTTCATTGTGCTTCTATTGTTTTTGAACCTTATGGCTATATATTTCTGCTATGCTTATGATTTCAATAAAAGTAGTAATTTCAATTGAAATAATTTTCGTTATTTGCTAATATCATTTGTACAAAAAAGGAAGCTAATTAAAATTAAAAGAAGTGAAAGGTAAACCAAGTGAACATGTCAAAATTTCACAAAAACAAAAGATTTTACCTCAATAAACTTTTCTTCATGAAGAACTAACATTTGCAGGGTTGTCATCATAAAAAAGGGGGAGATGTTAAGCCCATTTGTTGAGAGATCAAAGTTTTAATTATAATAATACAAGAAGAAAAGCTTTCTTATGTATTACTTAGGTCCTAGATGTTTTTAATGTTTAATCATGTCTTAAGAACTTTTTTAAATGACATTGAGCTGATAGAAATCATTTAGAAAGAATGCATAATTAATCTCAGGTCTTAAAGGTTGAGAAAAAGATATTTTTAGAGTTTTTGTTAGTGTACAATCGACTAGTTAAGAGTGAGCAATTAACTGCTAGGGCCAGAATTTGAAATTTTGAGAGAGAAAGAAGGAGCAATCAATTGGTCAATGGTGAAAATTCAACTGGTCGATGGCAGATAAGCCATAATGGATTTATAATGGCTATATTTTGAAATATTTGATTTCTTACTCACTCCTAATGGATCTATTAAAATTGACCTAGGGACTATAAGAATGTGTGAAAAACATTCAAAAGTGATTATATCGTAAGCTTTCATCATCTAATCAGCTCTATATCATATTATTGCTTCATTATCTACCATATTCAGAGAGTTCTTTCATATGTAATTCTTTCTTTATTCTGATAGAGAAGTTTAAAGAGGTTCCTTGAGAGAGTCAAGCTGAGATCTTAGGTTGAGGGGGAGTATATCCCTGAGAGAGAAATTTAAGGAGGTTCATTGAAGGAGTCAAGCTATGATAGCTTAGGAATTTAGGAGATGTTCTCCTAGGTTTTGTATTGATTTTCTAAGATAGTGAAAAATTCTAAGAGGTTGCTTAGGGATTGGATGTAGGCTTAGGTAGAAGCTAAACCAGGATAAATCGCAGTGTCTATACTTCTCCCTTACTCTTTTTATATTTTGTATTTATTGTTTCAAGCTTGATTTTATTACCTCTATTTCTAAATGAGTTTTTAGTAAAATTTTTATAAAACTCAATTTACCCCCTCTTGGGTTTTAGCCTTGCTCAATGTTTTGGCCTCTATCACGCCAAAGATGAGTAAGTGGTGATCGAAGATAAGAGAGACAACAGTGGAGAGGAGCAGATTGTAGCAATGTTTAATGAAGAATAAGGGAAAAAAACTGCACAGCTCAGGAGGAACACGATGTGAAAAAGGGGAAGAAGTTAAGGGCATTTTTGTAATTTCCCCTTATCAGTGCACACATGGTTGGCTAGGAAAAAATATATTATATTGCAAATGGGGGATTTGAACTGTTAACCTTAAGTTCAATGTTATAAGTTTTGATGATGACAAAAATATGTAACAAATGAATTAAACATATAGTATCATCATGTACTTAATTGATTGCGATACTTTATACTTGAATAATCCCTTATATGAGATATACTTGCTCATATTATATCCAATAGGCTCTAATATATTATAGACAATTAAAATTGGATATATACATATATATATATATATATATTTATAGGAATCTTATGTGCATGGTAAAAAAATATTTATATTTTACTAATTGTTATTAAAATATGCATATTGAGATATATGAATTCGACGAAGTATGTAGCTTGTTAGTTGGACTAACTATCTCATTATTATTTTGTTAAATTCATTTGGAATTTATTGGGCCAATACTTTTTAGTCCTCATAATATAAGTTTGGGACAAAAAGATAAAAGAGGCATGGATTTTAATGGAGTTGTTTTTGGACCTTAGATCAATATTTTTATCATATATCACAAATTAAAGGGAATTTCAAAATGAAAACAATCTTAAAATAAACTTAAACATCTTTTTATTCATATATCACATGCTTAAAATAGAGTTGAAATTAAAAAGTTATGATTGTTAAAGTTTTATGTATAGATATCACACTTTTTCCTGACCTCTAGTCGCATTTTCAACAATATCTCAACAACTAGTAAGAATTTTTAAATTAGGTTTAATTCATATGAAACTAGACATATCACATGATTAAAATGGATTTAAAATGAAGGAATTATGAATATCTCAATATATGGCTTGTATATTAATTTGTTGTCTGACCTTTTGTCACTCTTTTAACATTATCTCAACAACCAAATTGCATTTTACAATGGAACTTCTCAGGATAGAAAATAGACTTACAGAGCTTTTCAATGATATATAATTTGTTCAAAATGAAGTTGAAGTGAAGGAGTTATGAACATTATGGAACAGAGGATGGCCATAAAGTCAACAAATGGAGCTACTTATTTCTAACAATCAAGTTGTACAAGCTTAAATTTCTCCTTGGATCCAAACGGTTCTCTTGCTTTTTTGGCCTATAAGTACATGTCTAAAGAGCTTAGAAATCACAAGAAATAAAGTGAAAAACATCTTGAGTGATTCATTCTCTTAATGATCTCTTTTCATACTAATGAGCTTTAATTGTGTTATTTGCTCTTTTGAGAGTTTTTTTTTAGTATTTTCTTCTTAAAATTGTTATTTCAAGGAAAGATATTCCTTAAGAAGAGAATAAATTCAAGGAAAGGTTTTCCTTGAAGAGAGTTCGGTTTTAAGGGGAGGTTCCCTCGGTTATGTTCAAGGAGTTTCCTTGAGGGAATCAAGCAGAAAGTGCTTGAGATTAGAAAGTGGTTCTTCCTGAGATTTGTAATTGAGGGAGATATTCTCCCAAGTGTTTGTAATTGATCATTGAGATAGTGAAAAATTCTAAGAAGTTGGTTGGGGACTGGATGTAGGCTTTAGTTGGAGCCGAATCTATCCCTATACTTTTTATATTCTAAATCATTGTATTTATGCTTTGCATTTGTTATTAATATTTGAAGCATATATATATATATATATATATACATACATACATACTCCAACTATCAACATAAATCTTGCCTTGGTTGATATAATTGTAGTTTTGCTTCATACACTTCCTAGCAATCTTCATAACAAGTATTTTGTAAAGAAATTTTGAAAAGAATCAAAATTTTTGTAAACACCTAATTCACCCCCCTTTGGGTGTTGGTTGCTTTGTTTTAACACAAAATTAAGTCTTCATAGTTGTTTGGGTCTTCATAATATTGTCGATTCCATGCAGATACTTATTAATATAACATGAGGGAATGCTTCCTAGCATGTCAACCTTGTGGATGGCTTGCCTACAAGTTATTGGCATCATTTTGTTCTTTATGGTTGATGATATGTTTGAAACTTATAGGGTTTGTTCGCCTAGTTGAATCATCACCAAGGGTCGATTTTCATGTCCCATGGCTCATTCATCATGCCTAGGGTTTGTTTCCTTTAATACCATGGTTCATTCCCTTGGTTCCATTAACTAGGGATCGATCCCTATTGTACTAGAGCTCATTCCCTTTGTTCATATCACTAGGGATTGATCCTATGGAAGGCTTGTTCACCATGCCCAGGGTTCATTTTCCATGGTACCATGGTTCGTTTGCTTATTTAGTGACTGAGAAACTATAGTTTGTAGGATGAACTTTTAATCTTTTTCCAGCTTGTATTTTTATTTAATGACATTTTAACTTGGAAGCCTGTTGGCCATAATATTGTTGATTCCATGCTAATACTTGATAACATAACATGAGGGAATGTCTCATAGCATGTCAACCATATGGATGGCTGCCTATAAGTTATTGGCATCATTTTGTTCTTTATGGTTTATGATATGTCTGAAACTTACAGGGTTTATGTCCTTGGTTCTATTGCATCACCAAGGATCAATCTTTATGGACCCATGGCTCATTCATCGTGCCTAGGGTCTGTTTCCCTTAGTACCATGGTTCATTCCCTTGGTTCCATCAACTAGGGATTGATCCCATGGAAGGCTTATTCCTTTTACCCAGGGTTCATTTCCTATAGTACCAGGGTTCATTTACTTATTTAATGACTGAGTAGTTATAGCTTGTTAGATGACCTTTTCATCTTTTCTAGCATGTATTTTTATTTAATGACATTGTAACATGGAAGCCTGTTGGCCATAATATTGTCAATTCCATGCTAATACTTATTAACATAACATGAAGGAATGTCTCTTAGCATGTCAACCATGGTAGGCTTATTCACCATGCCCACGATTCATTCCTATAGTACCAGGGTTCGTTTGCTTATATAGTGACTAAGTAATCATAGTTTGTAGGATGACCTTTTTATCTCTTCCAGCTTGTATTTTTATTTAATGGCATTGTAACTTGAAAGCCTGTTGGCCATAATATTGTTGATTCCATGATGATACATATTAACATAACATGAGGGAATGTCTCTTAGCATGTCAATCATGTGGATGGCTACCTACAAGTTATTGGCATCATTTTGTTCTTTATGGTTGATGATATGTTTGAAACTTACAGGGTTTGTTGAACCCATGGTACCAGGGTTTGTTTCCTTATTTAGTGACAGAGAAATTATGGTTTGTAGGATGACCTTTTTATCTTTTCCAGCTTGTATTTTTATTTAATAACATTGTAACTTGGAAGCTTGTTGGCCATAATATTGCCGATTCCATGCTGATACTTATTAACATAACATGAGGGAATGACTCTAAGCATGTCAACATTGTGGATGGCTGCCATCAAGTTATTGGCATCATTTTGTTCTTTACAATTGATGATATATTTGAAACTTACAGGGTTTGTTCCCTTGGTTAAATCATCACAAAGGATCGATCTCTATGGTCCGATGGCTCATTCATCATGCCCAAGTTATGTCTCCCTTAGTACCAAGGTTCATTGGTTCTGTCAACTAAGGATCGATCCCTATTGTACCAGTGCTCATTCCCTTTGTTCTTATCACTAAGGATTGATCCCATGGAAGGCTTGTTCACCATGACCAAGGTTCATTTCCCATGGTACTAGGGTTCGTTTGCTTATTTATTGACTGAGTAATTATATTTTATAAGATGACCTTTTAATGACATTATAACTTGGAAGCCTATTGGCCATAATATTGTCGATTCCATGTAATACTTATTAACATAACATGAAAGAATATTTTCTAGCATGTCAACCTTGTGGATGGCTGCCTTTAAGTTATTGGCATCATTTTGTTCTTTATGGTTAATGATATGTTTGAAACTTACAGGGGTTGTTCCCCTGGTTCAATCATCACCAAGGATTGATCTCCATGGTCCGATGGCTCATTCATCATGCCTAGGGTTTGTTTCCCTTAGTACCAAGATTCATTCCCTTGGTTCCATCAACTAGGGATCGATCCCCATTGTACCAATGCTCATTCCCTTTGTTCTTATCACTATGGATTGATCCCATGGTAGGCTTGTTCACCATGCCTAGGGTTCATTTCCCATGGTACTTTCGTTTGCTTATTTAGTGACTGAGTAATTATAATTTGTAGGATGACCTTTTTATCTTTTCTAGCTTGTATTTTTATTTAATGACATTATAACTTGGAAGCCTGTTGGCATATTGTTGATTCCATGATGATACTTATTAACATAACATGAAGGAATGTCTCTAAGCATGTCAACCTTGTGAATGACTGCCTACAATTTATTGGCATCATTTTATTCTTTATGGTTGATGATATGTTTGAAACTTACAAGCTTTGTTCCCCTAGTTCAATCATCACCAAGGATTGATCTCCGTGGTCCCTTAGTATCATGATTCATTCCCTTGGTTCCATCAACTAGGGATCGTTCCCCATTGTACCAGGGCTCATTCTCTTTGTTCTTATATCTAGGGATTGATCCCATGTTAGGCTTGTTTACCATGCTTAAGTTTCAATTCCCATGGTACCAGGATTCGTTTGCTTGGTTTAATCTTTACTAGGGATTATCATAGGATTCTTTTTTTTTTTTTTTTGCTATTTATTAGAGAAGAATAATCAGAGTATTCATTGATGCATTTTTACCATGAACAAAAAACTATGCCTTCTAATGATAAGGTCAAACAAACAATACATGATTACATAATGGTTAAGAACGAACCAACCTTATCCTTATGATTTCTCTCTATCATCATTGTCAAAAATGGATAAACCAATGTTAATTGTGTCTTCTATTCCAATCATGACTCTCCAAATCTCATCAGAAACTTGCTACAAATAAACATGGCATATTAGTAAATATTAAGAAGCATGCAAGAATGAAATGACCATCATAATCTCATTTTCCTTTATCGTTTAAATTGTTTATATTTTTATGAATGAAGTCTTTAAAATTTGTAACTTTCTGTATGCATATTTTAAGTCAATATCTCAAAATACTTTTTAAATCAATTAATATTCAGTTAAAAAAAAGGCATGCAATGACTAAAGTAATAGGATGAGATGTATATTTGTCATAGAAAAAATATAAATATATATATATATATATATATATGTCATCAAAAGGAAAAAAAAGTATTGGTAATATACAGAAGGTAGATGTGGAGAAGCAATTAAATAAAGAGGATCCATTAGATTTTGGGATATAAAAATAAGTAGTTGGGGATTTCGAAGATGGGATAGAAACCCTAAATTCATGTTAGGAACTTCCTTGACTTAGATAAATCGCAAGTAAAATCAATCTCTATTGGACTATTCGTTGCACTAATTCAAAATTTCCAGTATTCTCCACAAAGATGTTAAGTCATTATTAATATTCTCAATCTACATAAACATACAGCATCACAATAACTTTTGAGGAAGAAACTACTTGACAGAATTAAGCAACATCAGTAATAAACAACTGTAAGTAAAACAGGAAAATATCTCCATAATATTTTTCGTTTTCTTCTTCGTAACAATCAATACCAGTAGCAAACATTGTTGAAGCTTAAATCAGATTCACAATTTAATCAAATTTAGGATTTGAAACACAAATGAAAATTCAATATAAACTAAGACTAGATATCAACTATTTAAGTCATGAATATTTCAGAAAAACAAAAACTTTGATCCTTTTTGAACATCTCATACCAAATCTCTTTGCAAAACCAAAAGAGACAGCAAGTAGTGCAAAAAATAGCAATATATAGCTTGTAAATTATTGTTGACATTACTACTTTAAATTAATAAAAAAAAAAAAAGGAAACAATTTCCCTCAAGTCTCAATTGAATGAAATAAAAAAGACAGGATAGAAATGAGAGCCGCAAAATTGAAACAAATATTACTTACAACCAAGGAGACCCATTGAATAAAAAAAAAAAAAAAAAAGGATTTTGTTTTATTTACTGACAATAATAATTAATGGATTTTTACTATTTTTCATTGCATTCAATTAATAAATTTTTTTAAAAATTTTTTTGAAAACATTGCTCTTCATATTTTTCAAAAGCATAATCAATGCCTTTTAATTTTAAAAAACTTAAAATAAATCACTAGTGAATTTTTAAGTATTTATTCCTCTAAGTAATATCTCCACATACGTGAACACACAAACTCCGAACAAACAGCAATATTTTACCTCGGATTTTTCGAAGGTGGTTTTCGTGGTACTCATTTTTCAAGAAAGAAATTCTATAATTGAAGTACTTAATAGAAACACTCAGCTGTTGGAAACACTGTGATAATTGCTCGTTACAGGCGTCGCCACTGCATTTGGCAAATGCTTAATAGAGAAACACTATGAACGAGAAATTGCCTTCATCACATGGCGGAAAAGGTACATGGACACAAGATTCCAACTAGGAAATGGGTCAAACCTGAGTCATGTTTCCACGATTTCCGCGGCTTCAACAGTATACGTGTCAGCCATTGGTTTATCAGGGCAAATGGTATTGTCCTGGAAAAAACATCTTCGTAAATTTACGTATAATCTACAGAGACAACTTTAAAGGCAACCAAGAAGAGGTTGATTCACAAATACAAAACCGAAGAAATGAGCAAGTGCGCACCATGACTGGGCTAAGATGATGCCTCACCTATATACATACAGATATTGCATAGTTTTGAAAGAGCATAGCTAAAACCGCTCTCAGAAACAACATCTCTGGATCAGAAGCGGAGCCGTTGCGCAAGTACGCAGGCAGAGAAGTAAGAACGTGAAGGAAAAGTACGGGAGGACTTCAACTACGGAAGAATTACAATTCCTATGGCACCATGTAATTACGATTTACGATTCAGACGGTCAAAAATTTTGAATTCATTCATTGATTGCCTGTATTCCGTTTTCTGATTGATAGTCTTGAACGGTCAAAAATTTAAAATTGAACCGTTAATTGGCATGAAGGACATCGACAGGGCAATTAGTTTTAAAATTGAATGGTCGACAGACGAAGGAAAGTATAGCAGGAATTATAGCACGGGCTCCTTCCATAATGACTAGGAAGTTACCCTCGTGGATTGGGCTATGCTCCAAGCTGGACCTGAATGTCTAGGGCCCCTATACTCACATGACTGGCAATGATTGGATCACAGAGCTCCTCTATAGGTAGACTGGGCTTTAAGCCCATATGGGCCATTGGATAATTTAAATTTAATAAAATTTTAAAAAAATATTAGTTTTCTTTTAAAATATTATTATATTACATAACAAAATTTTAAATTATTTTCTAATACAAGATGTTATTCTGATGAAGAGAAAAATGATAAATAATTTTTAACAGCTCAAAATCTATTTTGTTTTCTTTAACTAAATGTTATTCTGTATTAAAAAATTATCTATATATTAATATGTCTAAATAATTTTTTATTAAAAATTAATATTCATTGAAATTAAATTATTTTTTAAAAAAATTTATTTACTTTTTTAAATCTAAACTATTAAATTTTTATTTAAAATCAAATAGGGCTACAGAACATATTGTCCAGTCATTGCTATCTCGCCAAGCTTTTTGTGTTTAGAATATAGTTTCCTTTGTTTGGGTGCTACTGACAAAACCCTTAAAATATGTTCCTTTGGAGTCATAGGTTTAGAAAATTATTAAAGGTGCCCGTAGATTTAGATTGTATATATTTGAGAATTCAAATTTTTAATATTTGAAGAGATTTCGATCATTAAATGTTTAACTATTAAATTTTATTAATATTAAATAATTTTTAACAATTTTTTAAATTTTAAATTATAAAAATTTTATCCAACTGTGTATATTTGATCAAATTTATCTATATTTAAATTATCAAATACAAGAATCTATTTCCGACCTGGGATAAGGAGTTTCTCTCCGCTGGAATAGAGAGACACTTTTCTTCTTCCAATAATATAGCAATACAGTTTTGAGCACAAATCTCCTTATCTTGTCGCTAACAAAATATCCTAGCATTTACCTTTTGACCAAAAAAAATTTCTTAATTTTCACAGTATGCATATTGTCTATAATCTATAATTTCTAATTAATTAGGAAGAAAAAGCACTTTATTACCAACAATATTTTAGATAATATTGTGTCTTTTCCTTTTTATAAATATTATGTTTTAAGTTTTGTAATTTTATATATACGCAAAATAGATTTCCTTTAATTAAGCTCTAGCTCATTGAAGCCTCATTTGATCAAACTTTTATCACTTTTATAATGTTAGAAATTCTTTAAAATGCATAAATTTTTTAAAGTCATTGAGAAAAAATGATAAAGTAATTAACAAATTAATTAACTTTCTATTAAATAGGAAATTTTTTAAGTCTAAATTTTTTTAATGTGAACGAGAAAATTAATAAATTAATTAACTATATCTTAAATTAAAAATTCATTAAAGTTTGAACATTTTTAAGAGTCAATGAGAATAATAATGAATTAATTAATTAATTGTCTCTTAAATTATCTAATAAGAAACTATAAATATAATTTGACATAATCCTTATTTAAAGTAAAAGAAAATGATATATAATTTATTCAATAATTTGGATTGCCCATTACTATACATCACTTATAGTTAGAGGTAGAGCAAAATGTGACTATTAATTTTTGAGATTTCAAATTTTTTCAAAGGAGTAACAATGGGAGCTACTTCATATAATAAAAAAATCACTTACGATGGTGCCTTTCAAAAAACTTATTTATTTCATTTCTCTCACACTAATATTACAGAATCATTTTTATGCACTTTCTATAATTTATTATGTTTTCTTTATATCACAATACATTACTTTATTTAATTTTTTGCTAACACCTGATATATAATAAAACAAATTAAATTTCTCTAAGGACCATGCAATACGCAGGTAAATAAACTAGTTATATCTATAAACAAATTTGTAAATTTTTAGCCGGCCTAGGATTGATTGTGTCCGATGCAGGCTTGACACCATAAATTGTGGTTAGATAATACACCTGTGTTGTGGATTTGAGAATGCATGCCATATTTTAACCATTATATGATAATATTAATTGAATGAGCCACCTGTGTCTTCTACGTCTTGTATTTCTCCAATTATGACAGGGTACAACATGGGAGAGAAGGCAAGAAGAAAATGAGGTAAAACTCTTTGATGCCCTGAAATACTTGAGGGCACTAGTGCCTCTCAAATAGAATGGTGTCACGTAGTTAATTAGTTGGAAGGAAGAATGGATAAAGTTAGAAAAACACTCATAATATGCGGTCAAAATTTCCAACTATTTTTTTGTCAAAAATTATGACTGAATATCAACCGAAATACGAAGTATTATGAATGTTTTTTATACCTAATTACAGAAACATTACAAATGAAACGATTTACATACTAAAAAACCTTCTATATAACTTTTTGTTGTTTATTATAAAAAATATTCAACATAATTATAATATGCAAAAATGAGGTAATTATTAATAAGATGGTTAATTAGAATATATAATATTTATTAAATAATCCCCGGAAAGTCCTACATATTATTCCTTTGTTCTTCTTTATTGTTCTTTTTTTTTTTTTACCTTAATATTCATTTTATTTTATTTTTTCCAATTCTCTGTGTTCTACATCAAAATTTGTTATTCTTAAAAAACATTTCATATATTATAATGGTTACACTTTACTTACTACTCAAGATAAAGGTGATAAATAAAAAGATAACCAAAAAAGTCGATAAAAAGGTTGTGGCCATGATTTTGAATTAATAATAAAATAAATAAATTATACAATCAAACTAGGGAAAGTAATCAATTCATTCATATAGTTTACTGTTGTTTATAAATTGGTTCCTATACTTTATTTTTTTCAAATCACTTCCTATAATTTTAATTTATTGCAATTTGGTCCATGTCGCTAAATCTATTCTTAACCATGATTATTTTTAGTTGAGGTGGATGATTTTTGTTGACTTTGAGATTGAAAGAGTGGTCCACACACTCCTTCTATACTTACGTGGCTATCTCTCATCTTTGGTTCTGTCTTCTCTTCTTTCCATTTGAAATAGAAAACAGAACAAGTTTTCTTTTTCTTCAACATTCTTTTTTACTTTTCTTTTCCTATACAAAGAAGACGGAAAAATCAAAAACATAGAAAGAAAGTGCTTTTTTCCAGTCTCTCATACTTTGCACTCTCACACATTGTTTTAAGTATGAGGTTCTATTTTTCTCTTCTTCTTTTTTTGATTAAATGTCGTTACCCAAACTACTAATATTCTTTAGAACAAAATGATGTCAATAACTTGAAGGCAGCCATCCTCGAGGTCAACATGCTAAGAGACATTCCCTCATGTTATGTTAACAAGTATAAGCATGGAATCCATACAAAATATAGACAATATTAGGTCAATAGACTTACAAGTTACAATGTCATTAAATAAAGAAATAGGCTGGAAAAGATAAAAAGGTCATTTTATAGACAATATTTACTCAGCCACCAAATAAGCAACTAGATATTGGCTATCAAATTTATGTCATATACTCATTTTTCTCTCTTAAAAAAGCTCAATGAGTTGATAGGATTAGTATCGGGATAAGCTTGCAATGCTTCAAGGGTAACTACTTTGCTCAAAGGCTCTGCTCCGAGCATAATTAGATGACCATCATTAAGTTTATCCTTATTATAAAGTTTAGCATACTTCATTACTAATTTATCAGATTCAAAATTGGCCACAAATTTTGAACCATTTGTCTTTAAATCTTGAAGGGTTGACCCAACAATTTGTTTCACTCTCCCTTGCTGTAAATGTGAAAACCAAATGAAATTCTAATGCCCAGAAATCATAGTCGCATCAAAATAATTTCTCTCTCCCATCGTTTGCAATTGTTACAGCAATAAATAATCAAGCAATAGATACCACAAGAATTGTCATTAAAATTTCGAAGATGAAAATTACAAGGTAGAACAAAAATTTGACAAATTTTGAAGAAGTTGCATAGATTGTGAGCATTCTCATTCTTCACTTGGAGGGTTTATAGGTTTTCATGTATTCTCCAATTCCATGAGTAAATGACTACGCAAGTGACTATTGAAAGTGTTGGTTAAATTCATGTCCAAATTGTTGAATCAAGGAAAACGAACAAAGGGTGAGAGATAGCCACATCAGCACCTCAAAGTCTAACTAAAATCATTCACCACAATAAAACATAAACACCATTAAGAATGGATTTAACAAAAGGGACCAAATTGTAAAAAATTGAAATTATAAAGAGTGATTTGAAAAAAAATAAAAGTATAAGGACTAATTTACAAACTATGGTAAGCTATAAGCACTAATTGATTATGTTTTAATTTAATAAATATTAGGAGTTAAGTTACAAATAATATAATATGTAAATAACTTATTTATGAATATAAAAATAAATTCTTTACAATGTATAATATTGCATTTGAGATTTCATATAGTCAACCAAGATATTTTCATGTTTTAATGTGTAAAATCATGTTAGTAATTAATTAATTGTAAATTATCAACCTTATAGGAAAAATTGAGTTAATATCAATTATAATTAATAATTGTTTGACTATATTATATATAAATATACATATTTTATTGAATTTCAATATTAAATTATATTTAATAATCCTTTATTTGTAACTACTTATTATACCAACATATTATAGTAAATTAAATAAATACATATCAATCTACTTAGAGATTTTTACTTTTCTTTTAACAAACTTCCTAATCTTCCCATTTGTAAATAATGTTTTGATATTACAACCATATTGTTTTACAAATTAGATTAACTAACATTATTAAGGTTGGAATAAATTCTAGTTTGATAAATAAATTTTTTGACACAAATAGCCTTATTTAATAAATGATACAACCACTTAATTTACAAACAAAAGGGTAATATTAAGTTAACCACGAAAGAAAATTTGTAATATTTTAATAGGCTTAATAGTCATAGAAGTAACACATAATTGAAAAAAAACCATGTTATTTCGAAAAATAAAATTACTATTTTTTATATAAATTATTATTATTTATTATATAAAAAATTTAATATATCATTCTTATTTCATAAATTAATTTGTTGTATAAATTAATTATATTACTAAATCAAAATAATAAGTCTTATTTGAATAAGACTAATTTTTACATAAAAAATAATAAATTAAGGGAAAGAATATAATATTTACAAGATAAAGAGAATATTTATAGAAATACAAATAAATGATTGATTTGAAATATTAACAGAGAAAAATAATGTAAAGAATAAAATAAAATATATACTTACAGGGTTAAGCTTAACTTATGACCAATGTACACTAAATGTAGTTTCACAACAAAATTAATTGGTTGATGTGTTTCAATTTGTAAAACTATATTGATATTTTGCTCTCCTAATTTTTATTCTATTCAAATTATTATTTCCTTGACATTTCTGTTTTTGAAATTTGTTATTTTTCTCCATTTAGATACACATATACAGTAATAAGAAAAAGAAAATAACTCATAAAAATATTTACAAAAGGATAAAATATAAAATATATATGAAATCAAAAGAAAAGTAAAAAATATAAAAATAAAATTTTAATAATTAATATTACCCTCATTATATTTCATCCCATTAGTAAATATGCTTATAAATATATATAGTAATGGTATTAATCTAGAGATTTTCTTTTAGCCCTTGGTCATACATATGTAACACGTTATATGTGATTAATACATTAGTATAGTATGTAACGATGTAAAATAAGAATTAGTATATGTAAACATGTCACTTATTCATATAAGTTTATAATATTAGGTTTGACCTGATATTTATGAACTTAAATAGTCTTGTAAATCATTAATACATTTAATATTAAGCAATTAATTAATTAAAATATTTCCATTATATATACATTAATACTAAATTATAAATAAAAATTTTGTAATCTTATGGTAGACTTTAATAACTAAAATAGTCTTATTTACTAACTTAACTAAAATCATCTAAAGCATAAAATGATAATATTTCATCATGAGTTATGTATCCAATAAAATCACAAATTTGACAAATATTTAAAATTAGAGTTGATAAGTTTACGGTTATATATAGCAACTAACACTCAAGAGGAGATGAATTGGATATTTATAAAAGTTTTGATTTTTCTTAAATTTTTTTCTGTAAAGTTATTGGTACGAACGTTACTTAGAAGAGTATGAAGCAAAACAACAATGTAATCTATTTTACAATTACTTGAAATAGATATAGAAAATTGCATCAAGCAAATAACAACAATAAATCAAGTAAAATATCAACAACAAAAAAATAAATGAAACAAATAAAATAAAATAAAATAACTTGACAAAAGGATAAAAATAAAATATTTACAAAATTAAACAAGAAACATTTACAATAAAAGAAACGAAAAATGTTTTAAAAAATAGAAATAAATAATTGACCTTGATTTTCACAAAGAAATAGAATGTAATTATTAAAAAGAAAAATAAAAATTTTGCACAGTGAACTAGACCTTGAAAAGTGACCTACATATCCAAAATAGAGATCGCCAAGGTAGTTTTGACGTCATCTCAACCCATTCAGATAGCTATTGGCAAGCTGATTTCTTAGGTTAAAATGTGAAGTTTAATTTGTAAGACTCAATTAAATTATCCTTCTTGCTCTCACAATTTTCTCTCATTTCTATTATTTATTTATTTGTGGAATATAATATTTTTAGTTTTTAATTTTCTTTATAAGATATCATATCAAAAGAAATTAAAATAAAAAACAAAAAAAATGACAAAATGAGAAAATAAAGTTATTCAGGTTAGTGTGCTTGTGTGTAGATGTATGTATGGAGTAAAGACATAACAATTACCTCGTTGTAGGAGATACATAAAGGAATAAAATAGAGGGAAAGCTACATAAAAAGAATTTTTACAAAAAGATAAAAAATAATATAATTACAAAATCAAGAAGTAATAATAATAATATTTTTATTAATAAGATAGGGGAAAGAAACTAATAATTACAAGAAAACGAAAAATGTTTACAGAATAAAAGATGATTGACATTGAATATTAAAAAATGTATTTACTAAAATGGAGAATATTATATTTACAGGATTAAACTTAACCTACGTCTACTAAAACTAATTTTACAAAAATATTTTGGAGTGGTGTTTTAATTCATAAATCCATGTTACTCTCTCCTTTCCAAATTTTCTCTTTTTTCAATTAATTTTTTTATTGTTTTTAAAATTTAAATTTTCTCTATATAAAAATTTACAAGGAAGTAAAAGAAAGGAATAAAATAAAATAAAGGAACCTAACAAAAGGGTAAAAAATGAAATACTTAAAAAAATAAAACAAGAAATAATTATAATAAGTTGGAGTTTAAGGATTTAAGAGCGTTTAAGGTTTAGACTTGAGCCCAAGTCACTTCCAATCCATGATCCAAGATTGATAACCCTTATTGACCCCTTTTTCCTTTATTTTTTTTCTTTTAATTTTCCCTTTCCCTACTTACACGTGTGTCATTACTTGAGAAATTTCATTTTCATTTTCCCTTGATTTATTTCATTTTTAGATTTTCTTTATTTCTCTTTTCTTGCATCTTACATGTGTCACTCCATAAAGGCTTCATTTTGCATTTTTAATATAATCTCATTTGCATTTTTATTTTACATTTTAGATTTTATTTCTCACCACACTTGACGTGTTACTATAATTTGGTCACATTTTGTAGTGACCAGTCGACTGCCAAAGAGTGACAAGTCGACTAGTAAGCTTTTGGAAATGACCTGTTACTCAGAGCAACTAACTGAGGGTTCTCCATATGGGAATAGTCAACTGCTAAGTAGCGACTAGTCGACTAAGCACCTTAGCTTGACAGTCAACTAGTCTCAAGTGACCAGTCAACTAGAAGGTTTCAGAGAGGAATTCTGAGAAAAATAAAGCCCTACAGTCGACTGCTCACAAGTGACCAGTCGACTGGTTGATGCTAAAGAGTGGTATTGAATAAAAATAGGGCTTGACAGTCGACTGCTCACTAGTGACTAGTCAATTGGTCTAAAAACTTACCACTTTCACTATTTTTACCAGCTGACTACTTATCTCTTTTCTTGCTCTCCAATTTTTCGACCAAATCTTCATAAAAATTTTAGTGATTTTGTTTCCAAATCAACTTAAATAACTTATTAAACACCTCAATCCAGGGTTTTATCAATTTAAAAGGAGATTTTCTACTTTTCTCTTTACCTATTTAAAATCTTTTCAATCTTTCTTGAGTTCTTGCACCTCCTTCCTCTTCAATGGCTCACAAACCCTCTCTCAAATGTGCTAGGTCCTAAAATCCAACTGTTGGGTCCCCCTCAGGTCCTCGTCCTCTCTTCTCTTTCATGGCTCATGATATCCTTCATTGAAAACTTCTAACAAAGGGGAATTCTTGTAAGTAAGTATGTGCAGCTTCCCTTGCTTTAAGAAGAAAGGTTTATCTTATCTAATTTATTTGTAAATGTTAGGTTGAATTATCTACTAAGCTTTAAGCTTGATTATAGCCCCAAGGTTTTTAGGGCTTTTTATTCTAATATTACCTACAACCCACATTTTATCTCATCACCACGAAGGTCAATGGAACAAGAATCGTTTTTGGTGATGAAACATTGGCTGAAATTCTAAATCTTCCATCCCTTACTGGTTATTACTTTACTGATCATCCTAATTCCCACAAGACTGTGGCTAGTTATGACAAACTAGAGATTATAAATGGGATTTGTGAGATGGCCATTAACAATCCCAACATTCCAATCAATGTATTTGTCTTTAGAACATAGGCTACACCACTATATCATTCCTCAATGCCTGATCAACAAGTAAAGTAATTTTGCTTATCTGAGTGAGCCTGATATGTTTATGATGAAATGCATATTAGATGAAGAAAGCTTTAGGCTTTTATGGCTAATCACTTAAAGGATTGGCACATGCAAGAAGTCATCTCCTTTGCCTTATACGAACGTCATAGCTGTCATCCTTCACCACTATGACATCTCACCCCTTGAGGATGACATGGAGTCTCCTATCTAAATTAGCTGAAATAATCTACAAAGGATCGGGTTTACTAAGACTTCTTAGGGATATTGGGTCAAGAAAGCCTAACGAGTCTGTAGGCCTTAACCTCCTCCATTCATAACATCAACTAAAGAAGGACCATCTTTCCATATATCACCTTCTCCTTCTACACCCATGCCTCCATCACCATAGGGTCCCACATCAATGAGTTATACCTTGGCTCAACCCAAGACCATAGTGATCCCATAGTCCATCCTTCTTACTAAGATTTGTGCATCAAAAGATGGATACATTTAGCCTTCAGATGTAGATTATTCAGGAGACTGTGGAAGATATAAATGCTAGGCCTGACTGCATTGAGTCTTATCATGAGTAACATTCTAATTTTTAGGCATTTAGGGGCTAGTTGAGTTCTCTTCCTCCTTTTTTGATGTGACAAAGGGGGAGAGAAATTAAGATATAAACATTTGAATTCAAACTTAGGTGTTTCCCTGTTAGTTTTTGTTTCTTGTTTTCATTGCGCTTCCGTTAAGTTTGAACCTTATGGTTATATGTTTTTGCTATGCTTATTATGATTTCAATAAAAGCTACATTTCAATTGAAATGATTTTCGTTATTTACTAATATCAATTATATTAAAAAGGAAACTAATTAAAATTATAAGAAGTGAAAGGTAAACCAAGTGAACATGTCAAACTTTCACAAAAACAAAAGATTTTACCTCAATAAACTTTTCTTCATGAAGAACTAACATTTGCAGGGTTGTCATCATAAAAAATGGGGAGATGTTAAGCCCATTTGTTGAGAGATCAAAGTTTTAATTATAATAACATAAGAAGAAAAAGTTTCTTATGCATTACTTAGGTCCTAGATGTTTTTAATATTTAATCATGTTTTAGGAACCTTTTTAAATGATATTGAGTTGATAGAAATCATTTAGAATGAATGTATAATTAATCCCAGGTCTTAAAGGTTGAGAAAAAGATAATTTCAAAGTTTCTGTTAGTGTATAGTCGACTGGTCAAGAGTGAGTAGTCAATTGTCAAGGCCCAGAATTTGAAATTTTTTGAGGGAAAGAAGGAGCAATCAATTGGTCCGTGGTGAACATTCGACTGGTCAATGGCAAACATGGCATAATGGATTTATAATGGCTATATTTTGAAATATATGATTTCTCACTCACTCCAGTAGATCTATTAAACTTGACCTGGGGACTCTGAGAATGTGTGAAAAACATTTGAAAGTGATTATATCGTAAGCTTTCGTCATCTAATCAGCTTTATATCATATTATTGCTTCATTATTTACTATATTCAAAGAGTTCTTTCATATGTAATTCTTTCTTTATTCTGAAAGAGAAGCTCAAAAAGGTTCCTTGAGAGAGTCAAGCTGAAATCTTGGGTTGAGAGGGAGTATATCCCTGAGAGAGAAGTTCAAGGAGATTCCTTGAAGGAGTCAAGCTATGAGAGCTTAGGAATTTAAGAGAGGTTCTCCTAGGTTTCGTATTGATTTTCTGAGATAGTGAAAATCCTAAGACGTTACTTAGGGATTGGATGTAGGCTTAGGTAGAAGCTGAACTGGGTTAAATCTCTGTGTCTATACTTCTCCCTTACTCTTTTTATATTCTATATTTATTGTTTCAAGCTTGATTTTATTACCTCTATTTCTAAAGGAGTTTTCAGTAAAATTTTTATAAAGCTCAATTCACCCCTTCTTAGTTCCAGCCTTGCTCAACATTTTGGCCTCTATCGCCCCGAAGATGAGTAAGTGGTGACCGAAGATAAGAGAGACAACAGTGGATAGGAGTAGATTGTAGCAATCTTCGATGAAGAGGAAGGAAAAAAAAAACTACACAGGTCAGGAAGAACACGATGTGAAGAAGGGGAAGAAGTTGAGGGCATTTTTGTAATTTCCCCTCATCAGTGCACACATGGTTGGCCAGGAAAAATTATATTATAATGCACATGGGGGATTCGAACTATTAACCTTAAGTTCAATGTTATAAGTTTTGATGATGACAAAAATATGTAACAAATGAATTAGACATATAGTATCAACATACGCTTAATTGATTGCAATGATGATGAAAAATATGTGACAAATGAATTAGACATATAGTATCAAATGTGCTTAATTGATTGCAATAATTTATACTTAAATCATCCCTTATATGGAATATACTTGCTCATATTATATCCAATAGGCTCTAATATATTATAGACAATCAAAATTGGATATATATATATATATATATATATAAATTTATAGAAATCTTATATGCATGGTAAAAAAAATTTTATATTTTACTAATTATTATTAGAATATGCATATTGTGATATATGAATTTGACAAAGTATGTAGCTTGTTAGTTGGACTAACTATCTCATTATTATTTTGTTAAATTCATTTGGAATTTATTGGGTCAATACATTTTAGTCCTCATAATATAAGTTTGGGACAAAAAGATAAAAGAGACATGGATTTTAATGGAGTTTTTTTTTGGACCTTAGATCACTATTTTTATCATATATCACAAATCAAAGGGAATTTCAAAATGAAAACAATCTTAAAATAAACTTAAACATCTTTCTATTCATATATCACATGCTTAAAATAGAGTTGAAATTAAAAAGTTATGATTGTTAAAGTTTCAAAATATCCCTATATTCTTTACAATTTATGTGCTTCATTTGATGCTTTATTTTTTGTTGTTGATATTTACTTGATTTATTTTTATTATTATTTGCTTATTGTAAAATAAATTATATTGTTGTTTTGCTTCATACTCTTCTAAGTAACCTTCGTACCAAGAACTTTACAAAGCATATTTAAGAAGAACTGAAATCTTTTTAAACATCCAATTCACTCCCCTCTTGGGTATTAGTTGCTTTATCTAACAGTAAACTCATCAACTTTAATTTTGAATATTTGTCAAATTTATGAGTATATTAGATACATAACTCATAATGAAACATGATCATTGTATGCTTTAGATGATATTAGTTAAGTTAGTAAATGAGACTATTTTAGTTATAAAAGTCTGGAATAAGATTACAAAATTTTTATTTATAATTTAGTATTAATGTATATATAATGTAAATTTTTTAATTAATTAATTGCTTAATATTAACAGAATGTATTAAATATTTGCAAGACTATTTATGTTCATAAATATTAGGTCAAACCTAATATTATAAATTTATATGAGTAACTGACGTGTTTATATATACTAATTCTTATTTTACATTGTTACATACTATACTAATTGTATTAACGACATATAACCTGTTATATATGTTTGACCTAGGACTATAAGAAAATGTTCAGATTAATACCATTACTATACTATATATATTTATAACCATATTTACTAATGGGCTGTAATATATTGATAGTAATATTAGTCATTATCATTTCTATTTTTATATTTTTACTTTTCTTTTGATTTGATAAATATATAATTTATCATTTTGTAAATATTTATATGGAGAAAAATAAGAATTTCGAAAACATAATGTTCAAGGAAATAATAATTTGAATAGAATAAAAATTAGGAGAGCAAATATCAATATGATTTTACAAATTGAAACACGTTAACCAATTTTTTTTTTTTAAACTACTTTTAGTGTGCATAGGTTTTAAGCCAAGTAGCCCTGTGAATATTTTATATTTCATTTTATTCTTTACATTATTTTTCTTTGTAAATATTCCAACTTAATCATTTATTTATATTTCAATAAATATTCTCTTTAACTTGTAAATATTTTATTCTTTTGCCTTAATTTATTATTTTTTATGTAAAAATTAGTCTTATTAAGAAGACTTATTATTTTGATTTAGTAATATAATTAATTCACACAACAAATTAAGTTATGAAATAAGAATGCTATGTTAAAGTATTTTTATATAAATAATAATAATAATTTATATAAAAATTAGTATTCTTATTTTTCGAAATACCATGGTCTTTTTTAAATTATATGTGTTACTTCAATGGCTATTATAAATAATAATTTTTCTTTCTCCGTTAACTTAATATTACCCTTTAATTTGTAAATTAATTAGTTGTATCATTTAGTAAATTTATTTATAAAACTAGAATTTATTCCAACCTCAATAATGTTGGTTAGTCTAATTTGTAAAACAATATGGTTGTAACATCTAAACATTTTTACATGAAAAGGAAAAATCTCTAATTAGATTGATATGTATTTATTTAATTTACTATAATTTGATGGTATAATAAGTAGTTATAAATAAAGAACCATGAAATATAATTTAATATTGAACTTCAATAAAATAAGTATATTTATATATATAATCTAGTCAACCGATTATTAGTTATAATTGATATTAACTCAATTTTTACTATAAGGTTAATAATTTACTATTAATTAATTATTAACATGATTTTACACATTAAAACACGCAAATATCTTGGTTGACTATATAAAATCTCAAATGGAATATTATACATTGTAAATAATTTATTTTTTTTATATTCATAAATTATTTATTTACATATTATATTATTTGTAACTTAATTCCTAATATTTATTAAACGAAAAAATTAATCAATTAGTCCCTATATTTTACCGTAATTTATAAATTGGTCCTTATACTTCCATTTTTTTAAAGCACTTGTTATAATTTTAATTTATAACAATTTGGTCCCTTCTGTTAAATCCATTCTTAATGGTTTACTGAGGTAAATGATTTTAGTTAACTTTGAGATTCTAACGTGGCTCTGTCTCATCTTTGTTTTGCTTTTTATGATTCAACAATTTAGACATGAATTTAATTGACACTTTCTACGGCCACTTCTGTAGCCATTCACTTGTAGAATTGGAGAATACAAGAAAACCAGTAAACCTTCAAAGTGAAGAGTGAGAATGCTCACAATCTCTGCAACATCTTCAAAATTTGTCAAATTTATGTTCTACCTTGCAATTTTCCTCTTCAAAACTTTAATGATAATTGTTGTGGTATCTATTTATTGATTAATTTTTGTTGTAACAATTGCACACGATGGGAAAAAGGCATTACTTTTATGCAATTGTGATTTATAGGCATTAGAGAAATTCGTTTGGTTTTCACATTTACGGCAAAGGAAAGTGAAACAAATTGATGGGTCAACCCTTCAAGTATAAAGAAAGATGGTTCAAATCTTATGACCAATATTAAATTGGATAAGTCAATAGTGAAGTATACTAAACTTTATAAATAGCATAAACATACTGGTGGTCATGTGCTCATAGTAGATTCTTTGAGCAAAGTTGGTACTATTCCTATCAACATGTTGGGCTTTTTTAAAAGAGAAAAAGGAGCTATTGAACTAAATCAAATATCCGACATAAATTAGATAGTTGATGTCTAGTTGCTTATTTAGTGATTGAGTAATTACAGTATGTAGGATGACCTTTTAATGAAATTGTAACTTGGAAGCATGTCAACCTTGTGGATAGTTCCAAGGTTCGTTTGCTTATTTAGTGATTGAGTAATTATAGTTTGTAGGATGACCTTTTTATCTTTTCTAGCTTGTATTTTTATTTAATGACATTGTAACTTGGAAGCCTGTTGGTCATAATATTGTTGATTCTATGATGATACATATTAACATAACATGATGGAATGTCTCTTAGCATGTCAACCATGTGGATGGCTGCATACAAGTTATTGGCATCATTTTGTTCTTTATGGTTGATGATATGTTTGAAACTTACAGGGTTTGTTGAACCCATGGTACCAGGGTTTGTTTGCTTATTTAGTGATAGAGAAATTATGGTTTGTAGGATGACCTTTTTATCTTTTCCAGCTTGTATTTTTATTTAATGACATTGTAACTTGGAAGCTTGTTGGCCATAATATTGTCGATTCCATGCTGATACTTATTAACATAACATGAGGGAATGTGTCTAAGCATGTCAACCATGGTAGGCTTATTAACCATGCCCAGGGTTTGTTTGCTTATTTAGTGACTGAGTAATCATAGTTTGTAGGATGACCTTTTTATCTTTTCCAGCTTGTATTTTTATTTAATGACATTGTAACTTGAAAGCCTGTTGGCCATATTATTGTCGATTCCATGCTAATACTTATTAACAAAACATAAAGGAATGACTCTAAGCATGTCAACCTTGTGGATGGCTGCCACAAGTTATTGGCATCATTTTGTTCTTTATGGTTGATGATATACTTGAAAATTATAGGGTTTGTTCGCTTGGATCAATCACCAAGCATCGATCTCTATGGTCCCATAGCTCATTCATCATGCCTAGGGTTTATCCTTAGCACCATGGTTCATTCCCTTGGTTCCATTAACTAGGGATTGATCCTCATTGTACTAGGGCACATTCCTTTTGTTCTTTATCATTAGGGATTGATCCCATGGTAGGCTTGTTCACCATGGCCAAGGTTCATTTCCTATGGTACCAGGGTTCGTTTGCTTATTTAGTGACTAAGTAATTATAGTTTGTAGGATGACCTTTTAATGACATTGTAACTTGGATGCCTATTGGCCATAATATTGTTGATTCCATGCTAACATAACATAAGGAAATGTCTCTAAGCATGTCAACCTTGTGGATGGCTGCTACCAAATTATTAGCATCATTTTGTTCTTTATGGTTGATGATATGTTTGAAACTTATAGGGTTCGTTCCCTTGGTTCAGTCATCACCATGGATGGATCTCTATGGCCCCGTGGCTCATTTATCATGCCTAGGGTTTGTTTCCCTTAGTACCAAGGTTCATTCCCTTGGTTCCATCATCTAGGGATCGATCCCCATTGTACCAGGGCTAATTCCCTTTATTCTTATCACTAAGGATTGATCCCATGGTAGGCTTATTCACCATGCCTAGGGTTCATTTGCTTATTTAGTGACGGAGTAATTATAGTTTGTTGGATGGCTTTTTTATCTTTTCCAGCTTGTTTTTTTATTAATGACATTGTAACTTGGAAGCCTATTGGCCATAATATTGTCAATTCCATGCTAATACTTATTAACATAACATGAGGGAATGTCTCTAAGCATGTCAACCATGGTAGGCTTATTCTCCATGCTCAGGGTTCATTTCCCATAGTACCAGGGTTTGTTTGCTTATTTAGTGGCTGAGTAATTACAGTTTGTAGGATGACCTTTTCATCTTTTCCAACTTGTATTTTTATTTAATAACATTGTAACCTGGAAACCTGTTAGCCATAATATTGTCGATTCCATGCTGATACTTATTAACATAACATGAGGGAATGTCTCTAAGCATGTCAACCTTGTGGATGGCTACCTTCAAGTTATTGGCTTCATTTTGTTCTTTATAGTTAATGATATGTTTGAAACTTACAGGGTTTGTTCCCCTGGTTTAATGATCATCATGGATGGATCTCCATGGTCCCACGGCTCATTCATCATGCTTAGGGTTTATTTCCCTTAGTACCAAGGTTCATTCCCTTGGTTCCATGAATTAGGGATTGATCCCCATTGTACCAGGGCTCATTCCCTTTGTTCTTATCACTAGGGATTGATCCCATGGTAGGCTTGTTCACCATGCCTAGGGTTTATTTCCCATGGTACCTGGGTTCGTTTGCTTATTTAGTGACCGAGTAATTATAGTTTGTAGGATGACCTTTTTATCTTTTCCAGCTTGTATTTTTATTTAATGACATTGTAACTTGGAAGCCTATTGGCCATAATATTGTTGATTCCACGCTAATACTTATTAACATAACATGAAGGAATGTCTCTTAGCATGCCAACCTTGTGAATGACTGCCTACAATTTATTAGCATCATTTTATTCTTTATGGTTGATGATATGTTTGAAACTTACAGGGTTTGTTCCACTGGTTCAATCATCACCAAGGATTGATCTCTGTGGTCCCTTAGTACCAAGGTTCATTCCCTTGGTTTCATCAACTAGGGATTGATGACCATTGTACCAGGGCTCATTCCCTTTGTTCTTATTTCTAGGGATTGATTGATCCCATGGTAGGCTTGTTTACCATGCCCAAGGTTCATTTCCCATGGTGCCAAGGTTTGTTTGCTTGGTTTATTCTTTACTAGGGATTATCATAAGATTTTTTTTTTTTTTTTTGCTATTTATTAGAGGAGAATGATCAGACTATTCATTGATGCATTTTTACCATAAACAAAAAACTATGCCTTCTAATGATAAGGTTAAACAAACAATACATGATTACTTAATGGTTAAGAACGAACCAACCTTGTCCTTATGATTTCTCTCTGTCATCATTGTAAAAAATGGATAAACCAATGTTAATTGTGTCTTCTATACCAATCATGACTCTTCAGATCTCTTCATGAACTTGTTGCAAATAAACATGGAATAAACATGGCATATCAGTAAATATTAAGAAGCATGCAGAAATGAAATGACCATCATAATCTCGTTTTCCTTTATCGTTTAAATTGTTTATATTTTTATCAATGAAGTCTTTAAAATTTGTAACTTTCTGTATGCATATTTTAAGTCAATATCTCAAAATACTTTTTAAATCAATTAATATTTAGTTAAAAAAATGGCATGCAATGACTAAAGTAATAGGATGTGATGTATATTTGTCGTAGAAATATATATATATATATATATATATATATATATGTATAGATATATATATATGTCATCAAAAGGAAAAGGAAAAGTATTGGTAATATGTAGAAGGTAGATGTGGAGAAGCAATTAATTAAAGAGGATCCATTAGATTATGGGATATAAAAATAAGTAGCTAGGGATTTCAGAGATGGGATAAAAACCCCAAAGTCATTTTAGGAACTTCCGTGACTTAGAAAAATCGCAAATAAAATCAATCTCTGTTGGACTATTCGTTGCACTAATTCGAAATTTCTAGTATTCTCCACAAAGATGTTAAGTCATTATTAATATTCTCAATTTGCATAAACATACAGCATCACAATAATTTTTAAGGAAGAAACTACTTGACAAAATTAAGCAACATCAATAATAAACAACTGTAAGTAAATTAGGAAAATATCTTCATAATATTTTTCATTTTCTTCTTCGTAACAATCAACACTAGTAACAAATATTGTTAAGCTTAAATCAGATTCACAATTTAATCAAATTTAGGATTTGAAGCACAAATGAAAATTCAATATAAACTAAGACTAGATATCAACTATTTAAGTCATGAATATTTCAAAAAAAACAAAAACTTTGATCTTTTTTGGAATATCTCATACCAAATCTCTTTGCAAAACCAAAAGAGACATCCAGTAGTGCAAAACATAGCTATACATAGCTTGTAAATTATTGTTGACATTACTACTTGAAATTAATAAATAAAAAGGAAACAATTTCCTTCAAGTCTCAATTGAATGAAATAAAAAAGACAAAGGAAAGAAATGAGAGCCTCAAAATCAAAACAAATATTACTTACAACCAAGAAGACCCATTGAATAAAAGAAAAAAAAGGATTTTGTTTTATTTACTGACAATAATAATTAATGGATTTTTACTATTTTTTATTGCATTCAATTAATAACTTTTTTTTTTTTTGAAAACATTGCTCTTCATATTTTTCAAAAGCATTATCAATCTCTTTTAATTTTAAAAAACTTAAAATAAATTACTAGTGAATTTTTAAGTATTTATTCCTCTAAGTGTTATCTCCACACAAACAGCAATATTCTACCTCGGATTTTTCGAAGGTGGTTTTCGTGGTACTCATTTTTTAAGAAAGAAATTCTATAATTGAAGCACTTAATAGAAACACTCATAGGTATTGGAAACAATGTGAGAATTGCTCGTTACAGGCTTCGCCTCTGCATTTGGCAAATGCTTAATAGAGAAACACTATGAACGAGAAATTGCCTTTCATCACATAGGGGAAAAGGTACATGGACACAAGATTCCAACTAGGAAATGGGTCAAACCTGAGCCATGTTTCCACGATTTCCGCGGCTTCCACACTATACGTGTCAGCCATTGGTTTATCAGGGCCAATGGTATTGTCCTGGAAAAAACATCTTCGTAAATTTATGAATAACCTACAGAGACAACTTTAAGGGCAACCAAGAAGAGGTTGATTCACAAATACAAAACCGAAGAAATGAGCAAGTGCGCACCATGACTGGGCTAAGAAGATGCCTCACCTATATATGTACAGATATTGCATAGCTTTGAAAGAGCATAGCTAAAACCGCTCTCAGAAACAACACCTCTGGATCAGAAGCAGAGCTGTTGTGCAAGTACGCAGGCAGAGAAGTAAGAACGTGAAGGAAAAGTACGGGAGGGCTTCAACTACGGAAGAATTACAATTCCTGTGGCACGCAAGTCGGGGCTTTATGTGGACTTTCACATGTCCAGGGCAAATAAAAGGTTGGTGGCGAAGAGCGTAGTTAGATTACGACGGTCAAAAATTTTGAATTCATTCATTGATTGCCTGTATTCCGTTTTCTGATTGATAGTCTTAAACGGTCAAAAATTTAAAATTGAACCGTTAATTGGCATGAAGGACATCGACAGGGCAATTAGTTTTAAAATTGAATGGTTGGTGAATCCGCAGTCTGTTGCCAATTACATCAGGGCATGAAGGTTATCGACAGATGAAGGAAAGTATAGCAGGAATTTTAGCACGGGCTCCTTCCAGAAGGACTAGGAAGTTACCCTCATGGATTGGGCTATGCTCCAAACTGGACCTGAATGACTTGGGCCCTTATACTTACATGACTGGCATTGGATCATAGAGCTTCTCTATAGTTAGACTGGGCTTTAAGCCCATATGGGCCATTGGATAATTTAAATTTAACAAAATTTTTAAAAAATTATTTAATTTTAAGAATTATTAGTTTTCTTTAAAAATATTATTATATTACATATTAAAATTTTAAATTATTTTTTAATACAAGATGTTATTCTGATGAAGAGAAAAAATGATAAATAATTTTTAACCGCTCACAATCTATTTTGTTTTCTTTAACTAAATGTTATTCTGTATTAAAAAATTATCTATAATATTAATATGTCTAAATAACTTTTCATTGAAATTAAATTATTTTTTAAAAAAATTTATTTACTTTTTAAAATCTAAACTATTAAATTTTTATCTAAAATAGGGCTACAGAACATATTGTCCAAGTATTGCTATTTGGTCAAGCTTTATGCGTTTAGAATATAGTTTCCTTTGTTTGGGTGCTACTGACAAAACCCTTAAAATACGTTCCTTTGGAGTCATAGGTTTAGAAAATTATTAAAGGTGCTCGTAGATTTAGATTGTATATATTGGAGAATTCAAATTTTTAATATTTGAAGAGATTTCGATCATTAAATTTTTATCTATTAATTTTTATTAATATTAAATCATTTTTAACAATTTTTTAAATTTTAAATTATGAAACTTTTATCCAACTGTATATATTTTATCAAGTTTATCTATATTTAAATTCTTAAATACAAGAATCTATTTCCGACCTGGGATCAAGAGTTTCTCTCCGCTGGAATAGAGAGTCACTTTTCATCTTCCAATAATATAGCAATACAGTTTTGAGCACAAATCTCCTTATCTTGTCGCTAACAAAATATCCTAGCATTTACCTTTTGAACAAAAAAAATATCTTAATTTTCACAGTATGCATATTGTCTATAACCTATAATTTCTAATTAATTAGGAAGAAAAAGCACTTTATTACCAACAATATTTTAGATATTATTGTGTCTTTTCCTTTTTATAAATATTATGTTTTAGGTTTTGTAGTTTTATATATATGCAAAATAAATTTCCTTTAATTAAGCTCTGGTTCATTAAAGCCTCATTTGATCAAACTTTTATCATTTTTATAATGTTAGAAATTCTTTAAAATGTATAAATTTTTTGAAGTTAACGAGAAAAAAATAATGAAGTAATTTATTAATTAATTAACTTTCTATTAAATAGGAAATTTTTTAAGTCTAAGTTTTTTTAGAGTGAACGAAAAAATTAATAAATTAATTAAATATATCTTAAATCGAAAATTCATTAAAGTTTGAATATTTTTAAAAGTCAACAAAAATAATAATAAATGAATTAATTAATTGTTTATTAAATTATCTAATAAGAGACTATAAATATAATTTGGCATAGTCCTTATTTAAAGCAAAAGAAAACGATATATGATTTATTCAACAATTTGAACTGCCCATTATCATACATTACTCATAGTTAGTGGTAGAGCAAAATGTGACTATTAATTTTTGAGATTTCAAAATATTTCAAAAGAGTAACAATGAGAGCTACTTGGTTCGACCAAAAAGATCACTTATGATGGTGCCCTTCAAAAAGCTCATTGTTGTCATTTTTCTCATACTAATATTATAGAATCATTGTTATGCACTTTCTCTAATTTATTATACTTTCTTTATATCACAATACATTACTAAATTTAACTTTTTGCTAACACCAGATATATAGCAAAACAAACTAAATTTCTCTAAGGGTCATGCAATGCGCGGGTAAATAAACTAGTTATATCTATAAATAAATTTGTAAATTTTTGGCTAGCCTAAGATTGATTGTGTCTGATGCAGGCTTGACCACCATAAATTGTGGTTAGATAATACACCTGTGTTGTGGATCTGAGAATGCATGCCATACTTTAACCATCACATGATAATATTAATTGAATGTGCCACGTATGTCATCTTCGTCTTGTATTTCTCCAATTAAGACAGGGTACAACATGGGAGAGAAGGCAAGAAGAAAATGAGGTAAAACTCTTTGATGCCCTGAAATACTTGAGGGTACTAGTGCCTCTCAAATAGAATGGTGTCACGTAGTTAATTAAATGGAAGGAAGAATGGATAAAATTAGAAAAACACTCATAATATGCAGTCAAACTTTCCAATTGTTTTTTCGGTCAAAAATTATAACTGAATATCAACCGAAGTATGAAGTATTATGAATATTTTTTATACCTAATTACAGAAACATTACAAATGAAATGATTTACATACTAAAAAATGTTCTATATAACTTTTTGTTGTTTATTATAAAAAATATTCAACATAATTATAAAATGCAAAAATGAGGTAATTATAATAAGATGGTTAATTAGAATATATAATATTTATTAAATAATCCCCGGAAAGTCCTACATATTATTCCTTTGTTCTTCTTTAGTGTTCTTTTTTTTTTTTTTTACCTTAATATTCATTTTATTTTTTTTCCAATTCTTTGTGTTCTACATCAAAATTTGTTATTCTTAAAAAACATTTCATATATTATAATGGTTACACTTTACTTAATACACATGATAAAGGTGATAAATAAAAAGATAACAAAGAAAGCCAATAAAAAGGTTAGTGGCCATGATTTTGAATTAATAATAAAATAAATAAAGTATAAAATCAAACTAGGGAAAGTAATCAATTCATTCATATAGTTTACTATTGTTTATAAATTGGTTCCTATACTTTTATTTTTTTTTCAAGTCACTTCCTAAAACTTTAATTTATTGCAATTTGGTCCATGCTGCTAAATCTATTCTTAACCGTGATTATTTTTAGTTGAGGTGGATGATTTTTGTTGACTTTGAGATTGAAAGAGTGGGCCATACACTCCTTCTATACTTACGTGGCTATCTCTCATCTTTGGTTCCATCTCTCTTCTTCTTTCCATTTGAAATAGAAAACAGAGCAAGTTTTCTTTTTCTTCAACATTCTTTTTGACTTTTCTTTTCCTTTACAAAGAAGATAGAAAAATAAAAAACTTAGAAAGAAAGCGCTTTTTTCCATTCTCTCACATTTTGCACTCTCACACATTGTTTTAAGTATGAGGTTCTATTTTTCTCTTCTTTTTTTTGTTTTTATAAATGTCGTTACCCAAACTACTGATATTCTTTAGAACAAAATGATGTCAATGATTTGAAGACAGCCATCCTCAAGGTCAACATGCTAAGAGACATTCCCTCATGTTATGTTAACAAGCATCAGCATGGAATCCATACAGAATATAGACAATATTATGGCCGATAGACTTACAAGTTGCAATGTCATTAAATAAAGAAACAAGCTGGAAAAGATAAAAAGGTCATTTTATAGACAATATTTACTCAGCCACCAAATAAGCAACTAGACATCGGCTATCAAATTTATGTCATATACTCATTTTTCTCTCTTAAGAAGGCCCAACGAGTTGATAGGATTAGTATTGAGATAAGCTTGCAATGCTTCAAGGGTAACTACTTTGCTCAAAGGCTATGCTCCGAGCATAATTAGATGACCATCATTAAGTTTATCCTCATTATAAAGTTTAGCATACTTCATTACTGAATTATCAAATTCAAAATTGGCCACAAATTTTGAACCATTTCTCTTTAATTTTGAAGGGTTAACCCAACAATTTGGTTCACTCTCCCCTGCTGTAAATGTGAAAACCAAATGAATTTCTAATGCCCAGAAATAACAATCGCATAAAAATAATTTCTTTCTCCCTTCGTTTGCAATTGTTATGGCAATAAATAATCAAGCAATAGATACCACAAGAATTATCATTAAAATTTCGAAGATGAAAATTACAAGGTAGAACAAAAATTTGACAAATTTTGAAGAAGTCATAGAGATTGTGAGCATTCTCATACTTCACTTTGAGGGTTTATAGGTTTTCTTGTATTCTCCAATTCCACGAGTGAATGACTATGCAAGTGACTGTAGAAAGTGTCGGTTAAATTCATGTCTAAATTGTTGAATCAAGGAAAGCGAACAAAGGGTGAGAAATAGCCACATCAGCACCTCAAAGGCTAACTAAAATCATTCACCATAGTAAAACATAAACAACATTAAGAATGGATTTAACAAAAGGGACCAAATTGTAAAAAATTGAAATTATAAGGAGTGATTTAAAAAAATAAAAGTATAAGGACTAATTTACAAACTATGGTAAACTATAAGCACTAATTGATTATGTTTTAATTTAATAAATATTAGGAGTTAAGTTACAAATAATATAATATGTAAATAACTTATTTATGAATATAAAAATAAATTCTTTACAATGTATAATATTGCATTTGAGATTTCATATAGTCAACCAAGATATTTTCATGTTTTAATGTGTAAAATCATGTTAGTAATTAATTAATTGTAAATTATCAACCTTATAGGAAAAATTGCTTTAATATCAATTATAATTAATAATTGGTTGACTATATTATATATAAATATACATATTTTATTGAATTTCAATATTAAATTATATTTAATAATCCTTTATTTATAACTACTTATTATACCAACATATTATAGTAAATTAAATAAATAAATATCAATCTAATTAGAGATTTTTACTTTTCTTTTAACAAACTTCCTAATCTTCCCATTTGTAAATAATGTTTTGATATTACAACCATATTGTTTTACAAATTAGACTAACCAACATTATTAAGGTTGGAATAAATTCTAGTTTGATAAATAAATTTTTTGACACAAATAGCCTTATTTAATAAATGATACAACCACTTAATTTACAAACAAAAGGGTAATATTAAGTTAACCACGAAAGAAAATTTGTAATATTTTAATAGGCTTAATACTCATAGAAGTAACACATAATTGAAAAAAACCATGTTATTTCGAAAAATAAAATTACTATTTTTTATATAAATTATTATTATTTATTATATTAAAAACTTTAATATATCATTTTTATTTCATAAATTAATTTTTTGTATAAATTAATTATATTACTAAATCAAAATAATAAGTCTTATTAGAATAAGACTAATTTTAACATAAAAAATAATAAATTAAGGGAAAGAATATAATATTTACAAGATAAAGAGAATATTTATAGAAATACAAATAAATGATTGATTTGAAATATTAACAGAGAAAAATAATGTAAAGAATAAAATAAAATATATACTTACAGGGTTAAGCTTAACTTATGACCAATGTACACTAAATGTAGTTTCACAAAAAATTTAATTGGTTGATGTGTTTCAATTTGTAAAACTATATTGACATTTTGCTCTCCTAATTTTTATTCTATTCAAATTCTTATTTCCTTGAAATTTCTGTTTTTGAAATTTTTTATTTTTCTTCATCTAAATACACATATGCAGTAATAAAAAAAAGAAAAAGAAAATAACTCATAAAAATATTTACAAAAGGATAAAATATAAAACATATATGAAATCAAAAGAAAAGTAAAAATTTAAAAATAAAATTTTAATAATTAATATTACCATCATTATATTTCATCCCATTAGTACATATGGTTATAAATATATATAGTAATGGTATTAGTCTAGAGGTTTTCTTTTTAGCCCTTGGTCTTACATATGTAACACGTTATATGTGATTAATACATTAGTATAGTATGTAACGATGTAAAATAAGTATTAGTATATATAAACATGTCACTTATTCATATAAGTTTATAATATTAGGTTTGACCTGATATTTATGAACTTAAATAGTCTTGTAAATCATTAATACATTTAATATTAAGCAATTAATTAATTAAAATATTTCCATTATATATACATTAATACTAAATTATAAATAAAAATTTTGTAATCTTATGGTAGACTTTAATAACTAAAATAGTCTTATTTACTAACTTAACTAAAATCATCTAAAGCATAAAATGATAATATTTCATCATGAGTTATGTATCCAATAAAATAAAAAATTTGACAAATATTCAAAATTAGAGTTGATGAGTTTACCGTTATATATAGCAACTAACACTCGAGGAGATAAATTGGATGTTTACAAAAATTTTGATTTTTCTTAATTTTTTTTTTGTAAAGTTATTGGTACGAAGGTTATTTAGAAGAGTATGAAGCATAACAACAATGTAATCTATTTTACAATTACCTTACTTGAAATAGATATAGAAAATTGCATCAAGCAAATAATAACAATAAATCAAATAAACTATCAACAACAAAAAAATAAATGAAACAAATAAAATATTTACAAGGAAGTTAATGAAACAACTAAAATAGAATAAAATAACTTGACAAAAGGATAAAAATAAAATATTTACAAAATTAAACAAGAAACATTTACAATAAAAGAAACAAAAAATGTTTTAAAAATAGAAATAAATAATTGACCTTGATTTTCACAAAGAAATAGAATGTAATTATTAAAAAGAAAAATAAAAAATTTACATGGTGAACCTGACCTAGGAAAGTGACCTACATATCCAAAATAGAGGTCGCCAAGGTAGTTTTGATATCATCTCAACCCATTCAGATAGCTATTAGCAAGCTGATTTCTTGGGTTAAAGTGTGAAGTTTAATTTGTAAGACTCAATAAAATTATCTTTCTTGCTCTCACAATTTTCTCCCATTTCTATTATTTATTTATTTATGGAATATAGTATTTTTAGTTTTTAATTTTCTTTATAAGATATCATATCAAAAGAAATTAAAATAGAAAACAAAATCAATGACAAAATGAGAAAATAAAATTACTCAGACTAGTGTGCTTGTGTGTAGATGTATGTATGGAGTAAAGACATAATGATTACCTCGTCGTAGCAGATACATAAAGGAATAAAATAGAGGAAAAAAACTGAATAAAAAAATAATATCACTACGAAATCAAGAAATAATAATAATAATATTTTTATTAATAAGATAAGGGAAAGAAACTAATAATTTCAAGAAAATGAAAAATGTTTACAGAATAAAAGATGATTGACATTGAATATTAAAAAATATATTTACTAAAATAAAAAATATTATATTTACAATATTGAACTTAACCTATGTCTGATAAAACTAATTTTACAAAAAATATTTTGGAGTGGTGTTTTAATCCATAAGTCCTTGTTACTCTCTCCTCCCCAAATTTTCTCTCTTTTCAATTAATTTTTTTATTGTTTTTAAAATATTAATTGTTCTCTATATAAAAATATTTACAAGGAAGTAAAAGAAAAGAATAAAATAAAATAAAGGAACCTAACAAAAGGGTAAAAAATGAAATACTTACAAAAATAAAACAAGAAATAATTATAATAAGTTGGAGTTTGAGGAATAAGAGGGTTTAGTCTTGAGGCCCAGTCACTTCCAATCCATGATCCAAGATTGATGACCCTTATTGACCCCTTTTTCCTTTTTTTAATTTTTCAATTTTCCTTTTCCCTACTTACACGTGTGTCATTACTTGAGAAATTTCATTTTCATTTTCCCAGGATTTATTTCATTTTTTGATTTTCTTTATTTGTCTTTTCATGCATTTTACATGTGTCAAGAGATAAAGGCTTCATTTTTCATTTTTACTATAATTTCATTTGCATTTTTATTTTACATTTTAGATTTTTATTTCTCATCACACTTGACATTTTACTATAATTTGGTTTTATAGTGACCAGTCGACTGCCAAAGAGTGACAAGTCGACTAATATGCTTTTGGAAATGACCAACTACTTAGGGCAATTGACTGAGGACTTTCTGTAAGGGAATAGTCGACTGCTAATGAGCGGCCAGTTGACTATGCACCTCAGCTTGACAGTCAACTAGTATCAAGTGACTAGTTGACTAGAAGGTTTCAGAGAGGAATTCTGAGAAAAATAAGGGCCTATAGTCAACTGCTCATAAGTGACCAGTCGACTAGTCGATGCTAGAGAGTGATATTGAATAAAAATAGGGCCTGACAGTTGACTGCTCACTAGTGACCAATCAACTAGTTTAAAAACTTACCACTTACCACTTTTACTATTTTTACCAGCCGACTGCATATCCCCTTTCTTGCTCTCCAATTTTTCGACCAAATCTTCACAAAATTTTTTAGTGATTTTGTTTCCAGATCAACCAAAATCATCAATTAAACACCTTAATCTAGGGTTTTATCAATTTAAAAGGAGATTTCTGCTTTTCTCTTTCCCTGTCTGAAATCTTTTCAATCTTTCTTGAGTTCTTGCCTCTTCATCATCATTCTTGCATCTCCTTCCTCTTCAATGGCTCACAAACCCTCTCTCAAATGTGCTAGGTCCTAAAATCCAATTGTTGGATCCTCCTCAGGTCCTCCTCCTCTCTTCTCTTTCAAGGCTCATGATATTCTTTATTGAAAACTTCTAACAAAAGGGAATTCTTGTAAGTAAGTATATGCAGCTTCCCTTGCTTCATGAAGAAAGGTTTATCCTATCTAATTTATTTGTAAATGCTGGGTTGAATTATCTACTAAGCCTCAAGCTTGATTATAGCTCCAAGGTTTTTAGGGCTTTTTATTCTAATATTACCTACAACCCACATCTTATTTCATCACCACTAAGGTTAGTGGAACAATAATCGTTTTTGGTGTTGAAACATTGGCTGAAATTCTAAATCTTCCATCCCTAACTGGTTATTACTTTATTGATCATCCTAATTCCCACAAGACTGTGGCTAGTTATAACAAACTAGAGATTATGAATGGGATTTGTGAAGTGGCTATTGACAATCCCAACACTCCAATCAATGTATTTGTTTTTGGAACATAGCACCACTATATCATTGCTCAATGCCTGATCAACAAGTAAAGTAATTTTGCTTATCTGAGTGAGCCTGATATGTTTATGATGAAATGCATATTAGATGAAGAAAGCTTTAGGCTTTTATGGCTGATCACTCAAAGGATGGGCACATGTAATAAGTCATCTCCTTTGCCTTATGCGAACATCATAGCTGCCATCCTTCACCACTATGATATCTCACCCCTTAAGGATGATATAGAGTCTCAACTCTAAATTGGATGAAATAATCTACAAAAGATAGGGTTTATTAAGACTTCTTAGGGTTATTGGGTCAAGAAAGCCTAACAGGTCTGTAAGCCTTAACCTCCTCAATTCACAACATCAGCTGAAGAAGGACCTTCTTTCAATATGCCACCTTCTTCTTCTGCTCCCATGCCTTCATCACCACAGGGTCCCACATCAATGAGTTATACCCTGGCTCAGCCCAAGTGTCGTAACCGACCTTTCAGCGAGAAGAAATAAAAGTCGTTTAAAATTGATTCCCAAAATAAAACTTGAAAATCAATTTTATTTGGAATTGCCACCAAAATTTTTAATGAAAAACTTTGGGAAACCAATTTAAAATAAAAAGAAAAAGGTAATATGGTCTGCGAAATTAGAAATGAGTTCGAGAGTTTATTTGAGTGTGGGGAAAGTGTTAGGCACCCCACAACACCTGTCCATAAGGACAGTTACCTTAAACCAGTCATCTAAAATAGAATATGGCTTTTAAACTTATCTCAATTACCCTTTTATCGACATGCATGCCCGTTAAATAAAGGAGATAAAACAACAAGAATGAAATTAACTAATATGATACTTACAAAAGGGTGGACTTGACCTAGAATAAAAGCCTAGGGCCTACGTACCTCGTGATAAGGATCAAAGTCCATGTAGTTTGTCATAACTGACTTTTTGGCGAGGAGAATAAAAAGCGTTTAAATTGATTCCCAAAAACAAATCTTGAAAATCAATTTATTTGGAGTTGCCACCAAAATTTTTAATGGAAAACTTTGGAAAACCAATTTAAAATAAAAAGAAAAGGCAAGATGGTCTGTGAAAATAGAGATGAGTTCAGGAGTTTGCTTGAGTGTGGGGAAGGTGTTAAGGACCCCACAACACCCGTCCATGAGGATGGTTACCTTAAACTAGTCAACTAAAATAGAATATGGCCTTAAATTTAACTCAATTACCCTTTATTGACATGCATGCCCGTTAAACAGAGAAGACAAAAACGACAATAGTGGAAACAAACAGATAGATATTTACAAAAGGCGGACTTGACCTAGGATTAGACCCTAGGGCCTACGTACCCTATGATAGGGATCAAAGTCCACGTAGTTCGACCAAATGACATTTTTATTGGTTGATGATTTGTGAATTTTGTAATGAGTACAGGAGGGTTTCAATTAAATGAATTTTCGTAAACAAAACGTAATTGGGATTTGGTTCGTGTGTTTTAATTTACGACAACCTGATTAATCTAACCCTT
Organism: Delonix regia; assembly: GCA_037074485.1. Taxonomy (NCBI): domain Eukaryota; kingdom Viridiplantae; phylum Streptophyta; class Magnoliopsida; order Fabales; family Fabaceae; genus Delonix; species Delonix regia. The sequence goes on along the minus strand of CM073461.1, from coordinate 13,988,749 downwards.
TTGACCTCTTCATTTTTCTTCCTTTTTAATTTATTATTATTTTTTGGAATTTTAAATCTTTATTTTGAAATTTAAATGAAATGATTACAAAATGAGGTTTTTAGGATTTTTGGGAGTTTACATTTTTTGGAATTAAAATGTAATTATAATGAAAGGAATATTTTTGAATTTTTGAATTTATTTATTTATTTTTTGGATTTTTAAAATTGGAATTTATCGTTGAAATTAGGACGAAAATAAAACCATTTTGAGATTTTTGAATTTATGTATTCTTTTAGATTTTGGTTTTTGTTTATTTTTGGATTTTTAAAATTAGAATTTATTGTTGAAATTTGAATAAAATTCTAACGTAAGGCCATTTTTAGAATCTTTTGAATTTGTATATATATATATATATATATATATATATATATATATTTGGTTTTTTGGAATTTTCTAATCATGAAAGTGGGATTATAATTAATAGGATTTTTAATTGGTTTTTTTTTTATTAGAACTCATTCTGAACTTTAAACTATAATAGAAAAATATTTCTATGATTTTGAATTTACAATTTTTGTATATTTTCTTAAAATTAGAATTTATTTGAAACTTAAAGTAAATGAAAAATCTTCTTAGGATTTTTAGTTACATAATAAGTAGGACAAACTTCCTTATTTTTAACTAATTCATCCCAATATCTTAAATGTTAATTTTTGAAACCTGAGGAGACTCAAGGTCCCACGCGGTTTCTCATAATTAACCTTTTGGTGTCTGAGGAGATGAGTGATATCACACAGGAATCCAAAAATAAGGAATAAAATATTTAGAAATTTTTTAGGATTTTGAAATTAGAATTCTTTTAGTCTTAAAATTAATTCCCCAAAGCCTACGGAGACCCAAGTCCCACATGACATTTTTATAATTAAAATTTATAAAACACCGGATTAATCATTTTGTATATAATAGAAAATGCTTAGTTAAGATAGTTATTTTTGTCTTATTATTATTATTATAACTATTATTATTTTAAAACAAGTATGCACTAATTTTCAGAGTTTATGGAGATTAAAATCTCACACGACCCCAAGCACTCGAAGAGAAGAATATTCTCATATAATGATTTCATAAATAATGGAAAATATTAAAATATTTATCTTTGCATTATTATTATTTTAAAAACAAATATGTTCTAATTTTAGGGTCTAAGGAGATTAAAATCTCACACGATCTCTATTTGTTAGTTTTTAGTACCTCAGGAGACTTAGCCTCACTTGGTGATCCTTTAAAAATTATTATTATTATTATTATTATTATTATTATTTTGCAATTTATGAATTATTTGATTTCATCAATTTATTTGTATTTTGCTTATTTATTTAAGAAATTGTATACTGACTTCTAAAGCTCAAGGAGACTGAGAATCTCACATGGCCCCTTCTTAAGTGCCTAAGGAGATTAGTGTTCTCACGCGGCACTATAAAAATTAAGATGAGATAATAATAGTAATGGTACTAATAATACTAATAATAAAATGAAACAAATTAAGACATAAAAAAAATAATGATAATAAATAAACAAATAAATAAATAAATAAAAATAAATCAAGAAGGGAAAGAACCATTCACATGTCTTCATGCAGCCAATATGCACATAGGTAGATGAAGTAGAGCAAGCAGCAGCAACAGTAGCAAGTTCCCTTTTTGATTCCAACGTCATTTGGCTCCAAGATCACTGCCTTATCTGTTTCAAGCTTCAAAAACAGGGATATGCAGAGTGGCTCCTCTTCCTCCTGCCCAGTTCTCAGTCTAACGCTGCTCTCAGTCCGTCACTGCTCTCGGTCTGTCACCATTTTCTTTTCCTCGTTGCTCTGGTCTGTCATTACTCTCGGTTCTCTTTCACTGCTTGGTGGGCATTTGGGTTCACTGTATTGGGGTTCCAAACAAGAAGCCCTGCGAGCTCATCTATGGTGGCTTTGGCATTCTTGATGAGCCAACTGACAGCTTTGTTATGGTGGTTGTAGTCGAGACGGTCTTGCACATTGTAGGATTGAATGGCTATGTGGGCGGAGAGACGAACTCACGGATCTCTGGGTCCCTTGGCTGTACACACCTTGCTGTGATTGTCCTCACGTCCCGTAGAGTGAACAAGGTAGCCTCCTCGGACCTCCACAATCTCTCTCTCTCCACCTCTCATGGCCCATCTAAATGATGTCGTTGTTGCTCACTGATTATGATAGATGCTTTCTCCCATCTTTGTTATGTATTTAACAGAAGTAGAAGACGAAGAAGGTGGAGGCAGAGGAAAGAAATAAGAGTGTTTCTTTGGAGGGTGAAGAAAGGGATCGTGCTTTGTATTCAAGGCTGCATAATAGTGCTTTTGTTGTAGGTATTGAAGATAAAGATGAAAGGTTGGGTCTTTGTGAGATGGGGATAGTCTTATTGATGAATCCTGGTCCTCTTTGTCTTCTTCTCCTACTTCTTCCCCCTACATTGTTTTATAACATGCTTACCATAGACGACCTTCATCTTACCATTTGAAACTGCTCATTTTATAGCAATCTTCATTTCCTTAACACTGGTCCTCCTCATCCTTGCTTTCTAACTAAACTGACCATCCAGCCAAAGATATCTATGCTAACAATATCCCTGCTTTCTCCACTTGCAACTATCTACAGCCCCTGGTCGAGCCAAATAAATCATGCATTTTCAGATCATGCTGGTCTCCTCGGGTGGTTATGCTCGTCCTCTTTTTATCGTACAACCGAGAACATTATGCCTTCTTTTTGGTTGAGTAAATAGCTTATTTTCTCTCTCCTTCTACCTTTTTTTTCAATTCTCCTCTGCATCTTTCCAGTCACAGGTTTGCGCTCCACCTCCCTTCCTCATTCTTTCCTGTGAAAGCTGCATTAATCTCTGCCCAACAACGATTCTCCTTTTTTTTCTTTTAGCTTTTTCCTACAGCTTGAGAGTACAACCCTTTTTCCCATTTCATGCTAGTTACTTTATGATTATTTTTTTTATTTCTATTACCATAATTATTATTACTTAATTTTTATTTTTGATTTTTTAATTTCTATTTTTGTTTTGTTATATATTTTTTATTATTATTTTTTATAATTTTGCTTTGATTTATTATAATTATTCTAATTTGCTAATTTTATTTTTTTGGGTTTTGAGTTTATTTAATTGTCTCCCATCATTTATGTTTAATTTCAAATTGTCTCCAATTGAGAGTGTCAATTGAAGCTTTGTCAATTAAATAATTAAGTAATTAGGAATGGGGTGTTCACATAGTTTGACCAAAAAGGCATGTCTATTAATTGATGATTTGTAATTTTTATGACGAGAATATGATGATTTAAATTAAACATATTTTTGTAAACAAAATGGGATTGAAATTTGATTTGTGTGTATTGATTTATGACAACCTGATTAATCTCGCACTTCTGATCTTTTCATTTTCTCTCTTTTTAATTTTTTGTTTATTTTTGGAATTTTAATCTTTATTTTGAAATTTATGTGAAATGATTATGGGATAAGATTTTTAGGATTATTGGGAGTTTATATTTTTGGAATTGAAATGTTATTATAATGAAAGGAATATTTTTGAATTTTTGAATTTATTTATTTATTTTCCAAAATTGGAAATTATCGAAAATAAAATCAATTTTCAGATTTTTGAATGTGTATTTTTTTTGGATTTTGGTTTTTACTTATTTTTGGATTTTTTAAAATTAGAATTTATTGTTGAATGTATATTGTTAAAACCTAAGGAGACTTAAGGTCTCACACAGTTTCTACTAATTAACCTTGGATACTTGAGGAGATGAGCAATCTCACACAGGAATCCAAAAATAGGGAATAAAATATTTGAAAATTTTTTAGGATTTTGTTTTTATGGATTTTTGTGGATTTTGAAATTAGAATTCTTTTAGTCTTATTTTTAATAAGATCAATTCCCAAAGCCTACGAAGACCCAAGTTACACATGACACTTTTAATTAATTAAATTTTATAAAACCCCAACTTAATCATTTTGTAAATAGTTTAATTAACATATTCATTCTTTTTTTTTTCGTCATTATTATTTATTTATTTATTTTTTAAACAAGTATGTACTAAATTTCAGGGTCTAAAGAGATTAAAATCTCACACGATCCTAAGCACTCGAGGAGAACAATATTCTCACACAACGATTTCACAAATAATGGAGAATATCTAATTAAAGTATTTACTTTTGCATTATTATTATTTTTAAAACAAATATGTACTAATTTTCAGGATCTAAGGAGATTAAAATCTCACATGATCCCAAGCACTCAAAGAAAACAATATTCTCACATGATGATTTTCTTAGAACATTGCTTGTAAGGCCAAAATTAGTCTCACATTGAAATAAAAAATAATAATAAAATAAAATAAAATAATTAGAATGTCAAAATTAAAGTAGAGTTACTAGGTATGCATGCACGTAACGTTGCTTACCTCTCTAAATTTCCCTTGCAACAAAGTCCAATATGTGTTAGTTGTCCCTCAAACCATTCTTTGCAAATTCTTCTATCTCTTATATGTACCTTGTCAACTCTCGAGTGAAGAACTCAAACACCTCTAATGTCATATTGGCAGGAATTATCTGGGGTTGTCCCACCTATATCTTATCGACTCGCCTTCTGGACTGTCTGGTCGATTAGCTAAACTAACCTTTTTTGTCAAAGTAGTTAACCTCAACCTTCTATTTTGAAGGCTGATTACCATCTCCCTAGCAATCTTCGTTATCTTTTCTAGATCATCTCTTCCCCATCTGTTATTTCATCACTAAACACAACACGTTCAGCACAACGTCCATCATGAGCCACCGCCATTTGCATTTTCAAATACCCAAAGGTTGTGTAACCTTGGCCTACCATATCTTCTCAAGGGTAGAATACAGATATTGCAGTTTCCTTGCCACCAAGAAGCCGCTGTGAAAATGCATGCCAATCAAATCGAGGAAATAGATGAGCTAACACAACATGACTAGCTTTTTGAGCCTGAAGTAAGAAAAGGTTCTGCAGATGTAGTTTTAGGCTCCACTGAATTGACTATTATATCAAACATTTGTAAAAATAACAGGTTCATTTCCATTGCTGCTTGATGACCTATTCATAATATTCCTAATAGATGATACTGCAAGCTTGGCCTGCTCTGGTTCCAGCATCATCATGTCTTTGTGGCACTTAAAACACATGTTCATGGTGGCAGTACTTTTGAAAAATCCACAGTTATTAATGCACAATATAAGACCTTTTGGGGGAGCTTGACATCCAGTCTTGTCATGGTCCATCCTTTTTTCAGCTGTAGTCTATGAAGAAAAAGAACATTGTGGGGAATGAAACCTTTAGCTTGATTTATAAGCTCAGAGTCACATTAAATATTAATCCTTAGTGGATTTGGGATCAACAAGGAGAGAGAAAACACAGCTGAGGACGGAGGAAGGAGAGAGAAAGAGATGCATTGAGGGAGAGGCAAAGAAGGGTTCGACCTTCGATTTCTCGCCTCTTCTTTTCGTTATCAGTTTCAAGTATTCTTCTACATTGAAATGCTCTACCCCAAAACTTTGATCACACTGTTAGTGTAGCCATTAAACAGTGTACTCCCATCCGCGCTCATGACACTGGTCCATCATCTCTATCTTACTGGGAGACCCCCACCACCATTACAGCACTATCAGCTTCTCTAAGCCCACCATGGAGAAACCTGCAAGTATTCCCATTCTTGCAATACCCTCTAGCAACGTAAGAACAAGGCTTCCAACCTATCCTATTCTTGCACCCTTGTTTTACCGTTCACCGATTTGTCTTCTTCATCCCATTAACCCTTGTTTTTCGTGCCTCCAAATAGGGCTCTTTCCTCCTCTTCTCCTTCTTCATCTTCTTCAGTTTTAGTTTCTAGCCCCTTGGTCTGGTAGCCTCATCCTCGACGCCATCTCTCTCCCAGAAGACACACTTTAGAGCATATTCCTCTTCCCCAGTTCGCCTTTGCCCGTGGTGCTCAGAACAGGGGAAACCGCTTCTTCATCTTCGGTCTTTATCATTTTCTCTCTCCCTCGTGCCTCAGTTTCTCCTCCAGCCGTCGTTTCTTTTCACCGTATTCTTCCTCCTCTTTTAGCTTGCTGCCCCTCTGTCTCTCCTCTTTTAGCTTCCCCAAATCAAAGGGAATTTCAAAATGAAAACAATCTTAAAATAAACTTAAACATCTTTCTATTCATATATCACATGCTTAAAATAGAGTTGAAATTAAAAAGTTATGATTGTTAAAGTTTTATGTATGGATATCATAGTTTTTCCTAACCTCTAGTCGCATTTTCAACAATATCTCAACAACTGGGAAGAATTTTTAAATTAGGTTTAATTCATATGAAACTAGACATATCACGTGATTAAAATGGATTTAAAATGAAGGAATTATGAATATCTCAATTTATGGCTTTGTGTATCAATTTGTTGTTTGACCTTTTATCACTCTTTTAACGATATCTCAACAACCAAATTGCATTTTACAATGGAACTTCTCAGGATAGAAAATAAACTTATAGAGCTTTTCAATGATATATAACTTGTTCAAAATGAAGTTGAAATGAAGGAGTTATGAACATTATAGAATAGAGGATGGCCATAAAGTCAACAAATGAAGCTACTTACTTCCAACAATCAAGTTGTATAGGCTTAGATTTCTCCTTGGATCCAAACGGTTCTCTTGCTTTTTTGGCCTATAAACACATGTCTAAAGAGCTTGGAAATCACAAGAAACAAAGTGAAAAACATCTTGAGTGATTCATACTCTTGAAAATCTCTTCTCATACTAATGAACTTCAATTGTGTTATTTGCTCTTTTGAGAGTTTTTTTTTATGAGTATTTTCTTCTTAAAATTGTTATTTCAAGGAAAGATATTCCTTAAGAAGAGATTAAATTCAAGGAAAGGTTTTCCTTTAAGAGAGTTTGGTTTTAGGGGGAGGTTCCCTCGGTTATATTCAAGGAGTTTCCTTGAAGGAATCAAGCAGAAAGTACTTGAGATTAGGAAGTGGTTCTTCCTGGGATTTGTAATTGAGGGAGATGTTCTCCCAAGTTTTTGTAATTGATCATTAAGATAGCAAAAAATCCCATGAAGTAGGTTGGGGACTAGATGTAGGCTTTGGTTGGAGCCAAATCTATCCCTATACTTTTTATATTCTAAATTATCGTATTTATGCTTTGCATTTGTTATTGATATCTAAAGTATATATATGTATATATATATATATATATATATATATATATATATATATATATATACATACATACATACTCCAACTATCAACATAAATCTTGCCTTGGTTAATATAATTGTAGTTTTGCTTCATACACTTCCTAGCAATCTTCATAACAAGTATTTTGTAAAGAAATTTCGAAAAGAATCAAAATTTTTGTAAACCCCCAATTTACCCCCCTTAGGTGTTGGTTGCTTTGTTTTAACACAAAATTAGGTCTTTATAGTTGTTTAGGTCAAGTTTAGCCATTTGAGCTAGCCTAGGATTCATGAAATTTGTTACCTGAATTAATATAACGACTCTTTTAAATCTCCCATTTCTACAACTAATTAAATTATCATATATTATTATTATTATTATGATTTTTTAATTAAATTTCTTTTTCCCCTTTAACTTATATAAATATTCAAAAGAATTATCCGTCGAAGTTAAAAATTTTAGATATAAAATTTTGGAATATTACAACCTAGCTACCCAAATCAAAATATCCCCATATTCTTTACAATTTATGTGCTTCATTTGATGCTCTATTTTTTGTTGTTGATATTTGTTGTTGTTGTTTTGCTTCATACTCTTTTAAGTAACATTCGTACCAAGAACTTTACAAAGCATGTTTAAGAAGAACCGAAATCTTTTTAAACACCTAATTCACTCCCCTCTTAGGTATTAGTTGCTTTATCTAACAGTAAACTCATCAACTCTAATTTTGAATATTTGTCAAATTTATGAGTATATTAGATACATAGCTCATAATGAAACATGATCATTTTATGCTTTAGATGATATTAGTTAAGTTAATAAATGAGACTATTTTAGTTATAAAAGTCTGCCATAAGATTACAAAATTTTTATTTATAATTTAGTATTAATGTATATATAATGTAAATATTTTAATTAATTAATTGCTTGCTATTAACAGAATGCATTAAATATTTATGTTCATAAATATTAGGTCAAGCCTAATATTATAAATTTATATGAGTAAATGACATGTTTATATATACTAATTCTTATTTTACATTGTTACATACTATACTAATCGTATTAATGACATATAACCTATTAAATATGTTTGACCTAAGACTACAAGAAAACATTTAGATTAATACCATTACTATACTATATATATTTATAACCATATTTACTAATGGTCTGTAATATATTGATAGTAATATTAGTCATTATCATTTCTATTTTTATATTTTTACTTTTCTTTTGATTTCATAAATATCTTATAATTTATCATTTTGTAAATATTTATATGGAGAAAAAAAAATTTCAAAAACATAATTTGAATAGAATAAAAATTAGGAGAGCAAATATCAATATGATTTTACAAATTGAAACACGTTAACCAATTAATTTTTTTTTAAACTACTTTTAGTGTGCATAGGTTTTAAGCCAAGTCTAACCTTGTAAATATTTTATATTTCATTTTATTCTTTACATTAGTTTTCTCAGTAAATATTCCAACTTAATCATATATTTATATTTCAATAAATATTCTCTTTAACTTGTAAAAAATTTATTCTTTTGCCTTAATTTATTATTTTTTATGTAAAAATTAGTCTTATTAAGAAGACTTATTATTTTGATTTAGTAATATAATTAATTGACACAACAAATTAAGTTATGAAATAAGAATGCTATGTTAAAGTATTTTTATTATAAATAATAATAATAATAATAATTTATATAAAAAATAGTATTCTTATTTTTTGAAATAACATGGTCTTTTTTTAATTATATGTGTTACTTCAATGGCTATTATAAATAATAATATTTTTTTTCGCCGTTAACTTAATATTACCCTTATGTTTGTAAATTAATTAGTTGTAACATTTAGTAAATTTATTCATAAAACTAGAATTTATTCCAACCTCAATAATGTTAGTTAGTCTAATTCGTAAAACAATATGGTTGTTATATCTAAACATTTTTAACTGAAAAGTAAAATTCTCTAATTAGATTGATATGTATTTATTTAATTTACTATAATTTGATGGTATAATAAGTAGTTATAAATAAAGAACTATTAAATTTAATTTAATATTGAACTTCAATAAAATAAGTATATTTATATATATAATCTAGTCAACCAATTATTAATTATAATTGATATTAACTCAATTTTTACTATAAGGTTAATAATTTACTATTAATTAATTATTAACATGATTTTACACATTAAAACACGCAAATATCTTGGTTGACTATATAAAATCTCAAATGGAATATTATACATTATAAAGAATTTATTTTTTTATATTCATAAATAATTTATTTACATATTATATTATTTGTAACGTAATTCCTAATATTTATTAAATGAAAAAATTAATTAATGAGTCCTTATATTTTACCATAATTTATAAATTGGTCCTTATACTTCCATTTTTTTTAAAGCACTCGTTATAATTTTAATTTATAACAATTTGGTCCCTTCTGTTAAATCCATTCTTAATGGTTTATTGAGGTAAATGATTTTAGTTAACTTTGAGATTCTAACGTGGCTATGTCTCATCTTTGGTTTGCTTTTTATGATTCAACAATTTAGACATGAATTTAACTGACACTTTCTACGGCCACTTCTGTAGCCATTCACTTGTAGAATTGGAGAATACAAGAAAACTAGTAAACCTTCAAAGTGAAGAGTGAAAATGCTCACGATCTCTACAACATCTTCAAAATTTGTCAAATTTATGTTCTACCTTGCAATTTTCATCTTCAAAACTTTAACGATAATTGTTATGGTATCTATTTCTTAATTAATTTTTGTTGTAACAATTGCACACGATGGGAAAAAGGCATTACTTTTATGCAATTGTGATTTCTGGGCATTAGAGAAATTTGTTTGGTTTTCACATTTACGACAAAGGAAAGTGAAACAAATTGATGGGTCAACCCTTCAAGTATAAAGGGAGATGGTCCAAATCTTATTACCAATATTAAATAGAACAAGTCTGCATCGAAGTATACTAAACTTTATAAATAGCATAAATATACTGGTGGTCATGTGCTCATAGCAGATTCTTTGAGCAAAGTTGGTACTATTCCTATCAACATGTTGGGCTTTTTTAAAAGAGAAAAAGGAGTTCTTGAACTAAATCAAATATCCAACATAAATTAGATAGTCAAAGTCTAGTTGCTTATTTAGTGACTGTGTAATTATAGTATGTAGGATGACCTTTTTATTTTTTCTAGCTTGTATTTTTATTTAATGACATTGTAACATGAAAGCCTGTTGGCCATAATATTGTCGATTCCATGCTAATACTTATTAACATAACATGAGGGATTATTTCTAAGCATGTCAACCTTGTGTATGGCATAAAAGTTATTGGCATCATTTTGTTCTTTATAGTTGATGATATGTTTGAAACTTACAGGGTTTGATCCCCTGGTTCAATCATCACCAAGGATCAATCTCTATGGTTCCATGGCTCAATCATCATGCCCAAGGTTTGTTTCCCTTAGTACCAAGGTTCATTCCCTTGGTTCCGTTAACTAAGGATCAATCCCCATTGTACCAAGGCTCATTCCCTTTATTCTTATCACTAGGGATTAATCCCATGGTAGGCTTGTTCACCATGCCTAGGGTTCATTTCCCTTGGTACCAGGGCTTGTTTGCTTATTTAGTGACTGAGTAATTATAGTTTGTAGGATGACCTTTTAATGACATTGTAACTTGGAAGCATGTCAACCTTGCAGATGGCTGCCTACAAGTTATTGGCATCATTTTGTTTTTTATGGTTGATGATATGTTTGAAACTTACAGGGTTGGTTCCCTTGGTCCAACCATCACCAAGGACTGATCTACATGGCCCCATGGCTCATTCATTATGCCTAGGGTTTGTTTCCCTTAGTACCAAGGTATGATCCCAAGGTAGGCATGTTCACCATGCCCAGGCTTCATTTCCAATGGTACCAGGGTTCGTTTGCTAATTTAGTGACTGAGTAATCATAGTTTGTAGGATGACCTTTTCATCTTTTCTAGCTTTTATTTTTATTTAATGACATTGTAACTTGGAAGCCTGTTGGCCATAATATTGTCAATTCTATGCAGATACTTATTAATATAACATGAGGGAATGCTTTCTAGCATGTCAACCTTGTGGATGGCTTGCTTACAAGTTATTGGCATCATTTTGTTTTTTATGGTTGATGATATGCTTGAAACTTACAGGGCTTGTTCCCTTGTTTCAATCATCACCAAGGATCAATCTCCATGGTCCTATGGCTCATTCATCATGCTTAGGGTTTGTTTCCCATAGTACCAAGGTTCATTCCCTTAGTTTCATCAACTAGGGATCGATCCCCATTGTACCAGGGCTCATTCCCTTTGTTCTAATCACCAGGGATTGATCCCATGGAAGGCTTGTTCACCATGCCCAAGGTTCATTTCCCATGGTACCAAGGTTCATTTGTTTATTTAGTGACTGAGAAATTATAGTTTGTAGGATGACCTTTTTATCTTTTCCAGCTTGTATTTTTATTTAATGAAAATGTAACCTGGAAACCTGTTGGCCATAATATTTTTGATTCCATACTGATACTTATTAACATGACATAAGGGAATGTCTCTTACCATGTCAACCATATGGTTGACTGCCTACAAGTTATTGGCATCATTTTGTCCTTTATGGTTGATGATATGTTTGAAACTTACAGGGTTTGTATCCTTGGTTCTATTTCATCACCAAGGATCGATCTCTATGGTCCCATGGCTCATTTATCATGCCTAGGGTTTGTTTCCCTTAGTACCATGGTTCATGCCCTTGGTTCCATCAACTAGGGATTGATCCCAAGGTAGGCTTATTCCCTTTGCCCAGGGTTCATTTCCTATAGTACCAGGGTTCATTTGCTTATTTAGTGACTGAGTAATTATAGCTTGTAGGATGACCTTTTCATCTTTCCCAGCATGTTTTTTTATTTAATGACATTGTAACATGGAAGCCTGTTGGCCATAATATTGTCGATTCCATGCTTGTGAACACCTCATCCCTAATTACTTAATTATTTAATTAATTGATTCACTAATTAATTAATAATTAAGCAAATGAGGAAAATGAAAATGACAGAGGCTCAAATGACATTCTTAAGCAAAGGCAATTTAAAATTCAAAATGAATAACGGGAGAATTTTAAGAAAAAAAGAAGAAAAAAACCAAAATTTGAAAATAAGAATTAATTAATAATAATAACAAATCAAAATAAAAAATCATAAAAGACACAAAAATAGAAAACATCCAAAAGTAAATATTAATAGTGATGATGACAAAAATTAAAAAAAATAATAATAATAATAAATAAATAATATAATAAAAAGTGGTTAAATTAAAAATAAATTAAATCAAATACCAAGCATATATAATACAATATACATGGCTAAACATGATTATCTGAGGATATTTTTTACGGTGGCTTCAGCAAGTTGACGCTGCTCTACAAACGCTATGGCCACCTCTTCTCCGCAAGTTGCCATAGCCTATCAGAGGAAGTGACAGGCAGCACAGGAGAGTTAATGATGACAGGGGCTAAGAGTAGTTAGAAGAGGTGAAGATAAAAGGGAGAGGCTGAGAGTTTTCTTGCGAGAAAAGAGAAGAGTGTTGGAAAGGAGAGAGGCCAAGAGTTTGCTTGAGAGCAAAGAGAAGAGTGTTGGAAAGGAAAGAGGCCGAGAGTTTGCTTGACAGAAAAAGAAGAGTGAAGGAGGTGAAGAGAGACCGAGAGAGTTAGAAGAGAGGCAAGCAAGTGAAGAGAGAAGAGAAGAGAGTCTGAGAGTTACTGAAATGAGAGAAATTGAGCTGCAACAAACGAGCAGAAACGAGAAGACAGTGACGAGTTGAACCGAGTTAGAACTGAGAAGCAAACCGAGCAAGACCAAGTTGAAGCCGTGAACGCCTTCCCCTGTTCCGAGCAGGATGAACAGGGGCAAACAGAGGCAAGCAGTCTGAGCTGAAAGCAGCTGTGAAGGAGAAAAGAGAGAGAGAGAGAGAGAGGGAGGATAGACCGAGAGAAGGGAAGAGAGGATTGGTGCCTTTGTTTTGCACTATCAAAACAAGGGTTAATAGAGGAAGAACAAGGATTGATAGAGCTTCATCATCCTCCATTTCACTATCATAAGGTGCGTTCAAATTTAGTTGCATCACTCACTGCATTTTGCTGTCAAATTTTACTGCCTATTAGATACTTAATACCTTGGTTTTAGCTATTCAAACATGCCTATAATGGAAGATGATATTTGCTTCGTTTTGCTGTCAGATGACACTTTAAATCTGCTGCACAGTGTCTTCATTCCTACTGTCAAATGTGGTTAAAAGCTAAGGCATTTTCTTTTCCCATATGAGTGCATGCATATGATGTGAGGGGGTCTTTGTCTTTCCTGATGCATTTTTCTCCCTCCTTCCATCGTTATATATATATATATATATATATATATATAGCTATGTGTATATGGATGTATATATTTGGGTGTGTGTATATGGATGTATGTAGATATATATATAGATATATGAATACCCATGTGAGTGCATGCATGTGGTGTAGGGTGGGCTCTTTGTCTTTCCTGATGCATTTTTCTCTCTCCTTCCATTGTTATATATATATATGTGTGTGTGTGTGTGTGTGTGTGTGTGCATATATAGATATATGAATATATGCATATGGCGTGTAGGCTTTTTCCTCTTACTGATGTTTTTCTTTTCTTCCATTATCATGTTTATATATATCTACATATGTGTATATATAGATGTATATGGATATATATATATATATATATATACATGTGTGTGTGCATATATATATATATATATATATATATGAATACCCATGTGAGTACATGCATGTGGCGTGGGGGTTCTTTGTTCTTCCTCATGCTATTTTTTTCTCTCCTTCCATTGTTATATATATATATATGTGTGTGTGTGTGTGTGTGTATATGTATATATATAGATGTATGAAGATATATATGTGTGTGTGTGTGTGCATATACAAATATATGAATATATGCATGTGGCGTGTAGGCTTTTTCCTCTTACTGATGTTTTTCTTTTCTTCCATTGTCATGTTTATATATATCTACATATGTGTATATATAGATGTATATGGATATATATATATATATGTGTGTGTGTGTGTGTGTGTGTGTGTGTGTGTGTAGATGTATATGGATATATATATATATATATATATATATATATATGAATACCCATGTGAGTGCATGCATGTGGCGTGGGGGTTCTTTGTCCTTCCTGATGCTATTTTTTTCTTTCCTTCCATTGTTTTATATATATACATATACATATATATATATATATATATATATATATTTGTGTGTGTGTAAACATAGAGGTATATATGTGTATATATGCATGCATGTACTTCATTTGCCTCTCGGTGCTTGTCTCCTGTCAATAGGAGATTAATTTTTGGCTTTATAAACAAGATTCCAAGAAAATCATCGAGTGAGAATATTGTTCTCCTCGGGTGATTGAGATCATGTGAGATTTTAATCTCTTTAGATCCCTAAAATTAATACATATTTGTTTTAAATAATAGTAACAGTAATACAAAAAATAATAATTAAATATTTTTCATTATTTAAAAAAATTATCGTGTGAGAACAGTTCTCCTCAGATAATTGGGATCATGTGAGATTTTAATCTACTTAGATTCCTAAAATTAGTACACATTTTTTAAAAAAGTAATAATAATTAAGTATTTACTTTAATTAAATATTTTCCATTATTTGCGAAATTATCGTGTGAGAATATTGTTCTCCTCGAATGCTTGGGGTCGTGTGAGATTTGAGTCTCCTTAGATCCCTGAAATTAGTACATACTCATTTTAAAACAATAATAACAATAATGATAATAATGCAAAAATAAATATCTTAATTAATTTTCTTTTTTCACAAAATGATTAAATTCATTCTTTATAATCATTTCGTTTAAATTTCAAAATAAAGATTAAGATTCCAAAATCAAACAAAATTAAAAACATGAAGAGGTCGGGAGGGCTAAATTAATCAGGTTGTCGTGAATTAAAATACACAAACTAAATCCCAATTCCGTCTCATTTATGAAAATCTGTTTAATTTAAACCTTCCTATTTTCATCACAAAATTTATGAACCATTAAATAATAAACATGTCTTTTTGGTCGAACTACATAGACTTTGATCCCTGTCACGGGGTATGTAAACCCTAAGCTTTCATCCTAGGTCAAGTCTACCCTTTGTAAATATTTATCTATTCACTTCCATTATTGTCATTTTTTGTCTTCTCTGTTTGATGGGCATGCATGTCAATAAAGGGTAATCGAGATAAATTTAAGGCCATATTCCATTTCAGCTTATTAGTTTAAGATAATCATCCTTATGGACGGGTGTTATGGGATGCTTAACACCTTCCCCACACTCAAATAGACTCTCGAACCCATCTCTGTTTTCGTAGGCTATTTTACCTTTTTTTTTTAAATTTTAAATTGGTTTTCCAAAATTTTTCATTAAAAAATTTGGTGGCGACTCCAAATAAATTAATTTTCGAGTTTCATTTTGGGAATCAATTTAAACTTTTTATATCTCCTCGCCGAAAGGTCGGTTACGACAATGCTGATATTTATAAACATAACATGAGGGAATGTCTCTAAGCATGTCAGCCATTCACCATGCCTAAGGTTCATTTCCCATAGTACCAAGGCTTGTTTGCTTATTTAGTGACCGAGTAATCATAGTTTGTAGGATGACCATTTTATCTTTTCTAGCTTGAATTTTTATTTAATGACATTGTAACTTGGAAGCCTGTTGGCTATAATATTGTCAATTTCATGCTAATACTTATTAGCAAAACATTAGGGAATTACTCTAAGCATGTAAACCTTATGGATGGCCGCCATCAAGTTATTGGCATCATTTTATTCTTTATGGTTAATGATATGTTTGAAATTTATAGGGTTTATTCGCTTGGTTCAATCACCAAGCATCGATCTCCACGGTCCTATGGCCCATTCATCATGCCTAGGTTTTGTTTCCCTTAGTACCAAGGTTCATTTCCTTGGTTCCATCAACTAGGGATCGATCCCCAATGTACAAGGGCTCATTCCCTTTATTCTTATCACTAGAGATTGATCCCATGGAAGGCTTGTTCACCATGCCCAAGGTTCATTTCCTATGGTTCCATGGTTCGTTTGCTTATTTAGTGACTGAGTAATTATAGTTTGTAGGACGACCTTTTAATGACATTGTAACTTGGAACCCTGTTAGCCATAATATTGTCAATTCCTTGCTGATACATATTAACATAATATGAGGGAATGTCTCAAAGCATGCCAACCATGTGGTTGACTACCTACAAGTTATTGGCATCATTTTGTTCTTTATGGTTGATGATATGTTTGAAACTTACAGGGTTTGTTCCCCAGGTTCAATAATCACCAAGGATCGATTTCCATGGTCCCAAGGCTTATTCATCATGCCTAGGGTTTGTTTCCCTTAGTACCATGGTTCATTCCCTTGGTTCTATCAATTAAGGATTAATCCCATGGTAGGTTTATTCCCTTTGCCCAGGGTTCATTTCCTATAGTACCAGGGTTCATTTGCTTATTAAGTGACTGAGTAATTATGGCTTGTAGGATGACCTTTTCATCTTTTCCAGCATGTATTTTTATTTAATGACATTGTAACATGGAAGCCTGTTGGCCATAATATTGTCAATTCCATGCTGATACTTATTAACATAACATGAGGGAATGTCTCTAAGCATGTCAACCATGGTAGGCTTATTCACCATGCCCAGGGTTCATTTCCCATAGTACCTGGGTTCGTTTGCTTATTTAGTGACTGAGTAATCATAGTTTGTAGGATGACCTTTTTATCTTTTCCAACTTATATTTTTATTTAATGACATTGTAACTTGGAAGCCTGTTAGCCATAATATTGTCAATTCCATGCAGATACTTACTAACAAAACATTAGGGAATGACTCTAAGCATGTCAACCTTGTGGATGGCTGCCTACAAGTTATTGGCATCATTTTGTTCTTTATGGTTGATGATATGTTTGAAATTTACGGGGTTTATTCACTTGGTTCAATCACTAAGCATCAATCTCCATGGTCCCATGGCTCATTCATCATGCCTAGGGTTTGTTTCCCTTAGTACCAAGGGGTATTCCCTTGGTTCCATTAATAAGGGATCGATCCCCATTGTATCAGGGCTCATTTCCTTTGTTCTTATCACTAGGGATTGATCCCATGGAAGGCTTGTTCACCATGCCCAGGGTTCATTTCCGATTGTTCCAAGGTTTGTTTGCTTATTTAATGACTAAATATTTATGGTTTGTAGGATGACCTTTTAATGACATTGTAACTTGGAAGCCTATTGGCCATAATATTGTCAATTCCATGCTAATACTTATTAACATAACATAAGAGAATGTCTCTTAGCATGTTAACCATATGGATGGCTGCCTACAAGTTATTGGCATCATTTTGTACTTTATGGTTAATGATATGTTTAAAACTTACAAGGTTTATGCCATTGGTTCTATTACTCCACCAAGGATCGATCTCCATGGTCCCATGGCCCATTCATCATGCCTAGGGTTTGTTTCCCTTAGTACCAAGGTTCATTCCCTTGGTTCCATCAACTAGGGATCAATCCCTATTGTACCAGGGCTCATTCCCTTTGTTCTAATCACTAAGGATTGATCCCATGGTAGGCTTGTTCACCATGCCTAGGGTTCATTTCCCATGGTACCTGGGTTTGTTTGCTTATTTATTGACTGAGTAATTATAGTTTGTTGGATGACCTTTTTATCTTTTCCAGCTTGTTTTTTTATTTAATGACATTGTAACTTGGAAGCCTGTTGGCCATAATATTGTTGATTCCTTGCTACTTATTAATATAACATGAAGGAATGTCTCTTAGCATGTCAACCTTGTGAATGATTGCCTACAATTTATTGGCATCATTTTATTCTTTATGGTTGATGATATGTTTGAAACTTTCAAGGTTTATTCCCCTAGTTCAATCATCTCCAAGGATTGATCTCCGTGGTCCCTTAGTACCAAGGTTCATTCCCTTGGTTCCATCAACTAGGGATTGATCCCCATTGCACCAGGGCTCATTCCCTTTGTTCTTATCTCTAGGGATTTATCCCATGGTAGGCTTGTTTACTATGCCCAAGGTTCATTTCCCATGGTATCAAGGTTCGTTTACTTAGTTTAACCTTTACTAGGGATTATCATAAGATTCTTTTTTTTTTTTTTTTTGCTGTTTATTAAAGGAGAATAATTAGAGTATTCATTGACGCATTTTTACCATAAACAAAAAAAACTATGCCTTCTAATGATAAGGTTAAACAAACAATACATGATTACATAATGGCTAAGAACGAACCAACCTTGTCCTTATGATTTCTCTCTGTCATCATTGTCAAAAATGGATAAACCAATGTTAATTGTGTCTTTTATACCAATCATGATTCTCCAAATCTCATCAGGAACTTGCTGCAAATAAACATGGCATATAAGTAAATATTAAGAAGCAAGCAGAAATGAAATGACCATCATAATCTCATTTTCCTTTATTGTTTAAATTGTTTATATTTTTATCAATGGAGTCTTTAAAATTTGTAACTTTCTGTATGCATATTTTAAGTCAATAACTCAAAATACTTTTCAAATCAATTAATATTCAGTTAAAAAAAAGGCATGCAATGACTAAAGTTATAGGATTTGATGTATATTTGTTGTAGAAAATATATATATATATATATATATGTCATCAAAAGGAAAAAAAAAGTATTAGTAATATACAGAAGGTAGATGTGGAGAAGCAATTAATTAAAGAGGATCCATCAGATTTTAGGATATAAAAATAAGCAGCTAGGGATTTCAGAGATGGGATAAAAACCCCAAAGTCATTTTAGGAACTTTCATGACTTAGATAAATCGCAAGTAAAATCAATCTCTTTGGACTACTCATTGCACTAATTCAAAATTTGCCATATGCCCCAGAAAGATGTTAAGCCATTATTAATATTCTTAATCTGCATAAACATACAACATCACAATAACTTTTGAGGAAGAAACTACTTGACAGAATTAAGCAACACCAGTAATAAACAACTGTAAGTAAAATAGGAAAATAATCTCCGTAATATTTTTCATCTTCTTCTTCGTAACAATCAATACCAATAACAAACATTGTTGAAGGTTAAATTAAATTCACAATTTAATCAAATCTAGGATTTGGAGCACAAATGAAAATTCTATATAAACTAAGACTAGATATCAACTACTTAAGTCATGAATATTTTAGAAAAACAAAAACTTTTATCTTTTTTGGAACATCTCATACCAAATCTCTTTGAAAAACCAAAAGAGACAGCAAGTAGTGCAAAACATAGCAATACATAGCTTGTAAATTATTCTTGACATTACTACTTGAAATTAATAAATAAAAAGGAAACAATTTCCCTCAAGTCTCAATTGAATGAAATAAAAAAAAAACAAAGGAAAGAAATGAGAGCCTCAAAATCAAAACAAATATTACTTACAACCAAGGAGACCCATTGAATAAAATTTAAAAAAAAAAAAAGGATTTTGTTTTATTTACTGACAATAATAATTAATGGATTTTACTATTTTTCATTACATTAAATTAATAACTTTTTATTTTATTTTTTTGAAAACATTGCTCTTCATAGTTTTCAAAAGCATAATCAATCTCTTTTAATTTTAAAAAACTTAAAATAAATTACTGGTGAATTTTTAAGTATTTATTCCTCTAAGTAATATCTCCACATACGTGAACACACAAACTCCGAACAAACAGCAATATTCCACCTCGGATTTTTCGAAGGTGGTTTTAGTGGTACTCATTTTTCAAGAAAGAAAGTCTATAATTGAAGCAACTTAATAGAAACACTCATAGCTGTTGGAAACAATGTGATAATTGCTCGTTACAGGCGTCGCCTCTGCATTTGGCAAATGCTTAATAGAGAAATACTATGAACGAGAAATTGCCTTCACCACATGGGGGAAAAGGTACGTGGACACGATATTCCAACTAGGAAATGGGTCAAACCTGAGCCATGTTTCCACGATTTCCGCGGCTTCCACACTATACGTGTCAGCCATTGGTTTATCAGGGCAAATGGTATTGTCCTGGAAAAAACATCTTCGTAAATTTATGCATAATCTACAGAGACAACTTTAAAGGCAACCAAGAAGAGGTTGATTCACAAATACAAAACCGAAGAAATAAGCAAGTGCACACCATGACTGGGCTAAGAAGATGCCTCACCTACATACGTACAGATATTGCATAGTTTTGAAAGAGCATAGCTAAAACCGCTCTCATAAACAACACCTCTGGATCAGAAGCAGAGCTGTTGCACAAGTACGCAGGCAGAGAAGTAAGAACGAGAAGGAAAAGTACGGGAGGGCTTCAACTACGGAAGAATTACAATTCCTATGGCACCATGTAATTACGATTTACGATTCAGAGAGCAAGTCGGGGCTCTATGTGGACTTTCACATGTCCAGGGCAAATAAAAGGTCGGTGGCGAAGAGCCTAGTTAGATTACGACGGTGAAAAATTTTGAATTCATTCATTGATTGCCTGTATTCCGTTTTCTGATTGATAGTCTTAAACAGTCAAAAATTTAAAATTGAACCGTTAATTGGCATGAAGGACATCGACAGGGCAATTAGTTTTAAAATTGAATGGTTGGTGAATCCGCAGTCTGTTGCCAATTACGTCAGGGCATGAAGGTTATCGACAGATGAAGGAAAGTATAGCAGGAATTATAGCACGGGCTCCTTCCAGAAGCAGTCGGAAGTTACCCTCATGGATTGGGCTATGCTCCAAACTGGACCTGAATGACTTGGGCCCTTATACTTACATGACTGGGATTGGATCACAGAGCTTCTCTATAGTTAGACTCGGCTTTAAGCCCATATGGGCCTTTGGATAAAATGCGGTCAAAATTTCCAACTATTTTTTTGGTTGAAAATTATGACTGAATATCAACCGAAATATGAAGTATTCTGAATATTTTTTATACCTAATTACACAAACATTACAAATGAAACGATTTACATACTAAAAAAATGTTCTATATAACTTTTTGTTGTTTATTATAAAAAATATTCAACATAATTATAATATGCAAAAATGAGATAATTATTAATAAGATGGTTAATTAGAATATATAATATTTATGAAATAATCCCCAAAAAGTCCTACATATTATTCCTTTGTTCTTCTTTATTGTTCTTTTTTTTTTTTGCCTTATTATTCATTTGAGTTTTTTTCCAATTCTTTTTGTTCTACATCAAAATTTGATATTCTTAAAAAACATTTCATATATTATAATGGTTACACTTTACTTAACACTCAAGATAAAGGCAATAAATAAAAAGTTAACAAAGAAAGCCGATAAAAAGGTTGTGGCCATGATTTTGAATTAATAATAAAATAAATAAAGTATAAAATAAAACTAGGAAAGTAATCAATTCATTCATATAGTTTACTCTTGTTTATAAATTGGTTCCTATACTTTATTTTTTTCAAATCACTTCCTATAATTTTAATTTATTGCAATTTGGTCCACGCCGCTAAATCTATTTTTAACTGTGATTATTTTTAGTTGAGGTGGATGATTTTTGTTGACTTTGAGATTGGAAGAGTGGTCCATACACTCCTTCTATACTCACGTTGCTATCTCTTATTTTTGGTTACGTCTCCTCTTCTACTTTCCATTTGAAATAGAAAACAGAGCAAGTTTTATTTTTTTTTTAACATTCTTTTTATCTTTTCTTTTCCTTTACAAAGAAGATGGAAAAATCAAAAACTTAGAAAGAAAGCACTTTTTTCCATTCCCTCACACTTTGCACTCTCACACATTGTTTTAAGTATGAGGTTCAATTTTTCTCTTTTTTTTTTTTTGTTTAAATGTTATTACCCAAACTACTGATATTCTTTAGAACAAAATGATGTCAATAACTTAAAGGCAGCCATCCTCGAGGTCAACATGCTAGAATATAGACAATATTATGGCCAATAAACTTACAAGTTACAATGTCATTACATAAAGAAACAAGCTGGAAAAGATAAAAAGGTCATTTTATAGACAATATTTACTCAGCCACCAAATAAGCAACTAGATATTGGCAATCAAATTTATGTCATATACTCATTTTTCTCTCTTAAAAAAAACCCAATTATTTGATAGGATTAGTATCGGGATAAGCTTGTAAAGCTTCATGGATAACTACTTTGCTCAAAGGCTATGCTCCGAGCATAATTAGATGACCATCATTAAGTTTATCCTCATTATAAAGTTTAGCATACTTCATTATTGATTTATCAAATTTAAAATTGGTTACAAATTTTAAACCATTTTTCTTTAAATCTTGAAGGGTTGACCCAACAATTTGTTTCACTCTCCCCTGCCGTAAATGTGAAAACCAAATGAATTTCTAATGCCTAGAAATCACAGTCGCATCAAAATAATTTCTTTCTCCCTTCGTGTGCAATTGTTACGGCAATAAATAATCAAGCAATAAATACCACAAGAATTATCATTAAAATTTCAAAGATGAAAATTACAAGGTAGAACAAAAATTTGACAAATTTTGAAGAAGTTGTAGAGATTGTGAGCATTCTCATTCTTCACTTTAAGGGTTTATAGGTTTTCTTGTACTCTCCAATTCCACGAGTGAATGACTGCGCAAGTGACTGTAAAAAGTGTTGGTTAAATTAATGTCTAAATTGTTGAATCAAGGAAAGCGAACAAAGGGTGAGAGATAGCCACATTAGCACCTCAAAGTCTAACTAAAATCATTCACCACAGTAAAACATAAACACCATTAAGAATGGATTTAACAAAAGCGACCAAATTGTAAAAAATTGAAATTATAAGGAGTGATTTGAAAAAAAAATAAAAGTATAAGGACTAATTTACAAACTATGGTAAACTATAAGCACTAATTGATTATGTTTTAATTTAATATATATTAGGAATTAAGTTACAAATAATATAATATGTAAATAACTTATTTATGAATATAAAAATAAATTCTTTACAA
The DNA here is from genome assembly GCA_037074485.1 of Delonix regia. Lineage (NCBI taxonomy): Eukaryota > Viridiplantae > Streptophyta > Magnoliopsida > Fabales > Fabaceae > Delonix > Delonix regia. The sequence goes on along the minus strand of CM073461.1, from coordinate 13,965,388 downwards.
TGTATAATATTGCATTTGAGATTTCATATAGTCAACCAAGTTATTTTCATGTTTTAATGTGTAAAATCATGTTAGTAATTAATTAATTGTAAATTATCAACCTTATAGGAAAAATTGAGTTAATATCAATTATAATTAATAATTGGTTGACTATATTATATATAAATATACATATTTTATTGAATTTCAATATTAAATTATATTTAATAATCCTTTATTTATAACTACTTATTATACCAACATATTATAGTAAATTAAATAAATACATATCAATCTAATTAGAGATTTTTACTTTTCTTTTAACAAACTTCGTAATCTTCCCATTTGTAAATAATGTTATGATAATACAACCATATTGTTTTACAAATTAGTCTAACTAACATTATTAAGGTTGGAATAAATTCTAGTTTGATAAATAAATTTTTTGACACAAATAGCCTTATTTAATAAATGATACAACCACTTAATTTACAAACAAAAGGGTAATATTAAGTTAACCACGAAAGAAAATGTGTAATATTTTAATAGGCTTAATAGTCATAGAAGTAACACATAATTGAAAAAAACCATGTTGTTTCGAAAAATAAAATTACTATTTTTTATATAAAGTATTATTATTTATTATATAAAAAACTTTAATATATCATTCTTCTTTCATAAATTAATTTTTTGTATAAATTAATTATATTACTAAATCAAAATAATAATTCTCATTTGAATAAGACTAATTTTTACATAAAAAATAATAAATTAAGGGAAAGAATATAATATTTACAAGATAAAGAAAATATTTATAGAAATACAAATATATGATTGATTTGAAATATTCACAAAGAAAAATAATGTAAAGAATAAAATAAAATATATACTTACAGGGTTAAGCTTAACTTATGACCAATGTACACTAAATGTAGTTTCGCAAAAAATTTAATTGGTTGATGTGTTTCAATTTGTAAAACTATATTGATATTTTGGTCTCCTAATTTTTATTCCATTCAAATTATTATTTCCTTGAAATTTCTGTTTTTGAAAATTTTCATTTTTCTTCATTTAAATACACATATGCAGTAATCAAAAAAAGAAAATAACTCATAAAAATATTTACAAAAGGATAAAATATAAAATATATATGAAATCAAAAGAAAAGTAAAAATATAAAAATAAAATTTTATAATATTACCATCATTATATTTCATCCCATTAGTAAATATGGTTATAAATATATATAGTAATGGAATAATCTAGAGATTTTCTTTTAGCCCTTGGTCATACATATGTAACACGTTTTATGTGTTTAATACATTAGTATAGTATGTAACGATGTAAAATAAGAATTAGTATATGTAAACATGTCATTTATTCATATAAATTTATAATATTAGGCTTGACCTGATATTTATGAACTTAAATAGTATTGTAAATTATTAATACATTTAATATTAAGCAATTAATTAATTACAATATTTCCATTATATATACATTAATAATAAATTATAAATAAAAATTTTGTAATCTTATGGCGGACTTTAATAACTAAAATAGTCTTATTTACTAACTTAACTAAAATCATCTAAAGCATAAAATGATAATGTTTCATCATGAGTTATGTATCTAATAAAATCACAAATTTGACAAATATTCAAAATTAGAGTTGATGAGTTTACCGTTATATATAGCAAGTAACACTCAAGAGGAGATGAATTGGATATTTACAAAAATTTTGATTTTTCTCAATTTTTTTTTGTACAGTTATTGGTACGAAGGTTACTTAGAAGAGTATGAAGCAAAACAATAATGTAATCTATTTTACAATTTCTTTACTTGAAATAGATATAGAAAATTGCATCAAGCAAATAATAACAATAAATCAAGTAAAATATCAACAACAAAAAAATAAATGAAACAAATAAAATATTTACAAGGAAGTAAATGAAACAAATAAAATAAAATAAAATAACTTGACAAAAGGATAAAAATAAAATATTTACAAAATTAAACAAGAAACATTTACAATAAAAGAAACGAAAAATGTTTAAAAAAATAGAAATAAATAATTGACCTTGAGTTTCACATAGAAATATAATGTAATTATTAAAAAGAAAAATAAAAAGTTTACACGATGAACCTAACCTAAGAAAGTGACCTACATATGCAAAATAGAGGTCGCCAAGGTAGTTTTGATATCATCTCAACCCATTTAGATAACTATTGGTAAGCTGATTTCTTAGGTTAAAGTGTGAAGTTTAATTTGTAAGACTCAATTAAATTATCCTTCTTGCTCTCACAATTTCAATTATTTATTTATTTGTGGAATATAGTATTTTTAGTTTTTAATTTTCTTTATAAGATATCATATCAAAAGAGATTAAAATTAAAAACAAAAACAATGACAAAATGAGAAAATAAAATTATTCAGGTTAGTGTGTTTGTGTGTAGATATATGTATGGAGTAAAGACATAATGATTACCCCGTCGTAGCAGATACATAAAGGAATAAAATAGAAGAAAAAATTACATAAAAAGAATATTTTAAAAGAGATAAAAAAAATAATATCACTACAAAATCAAGAAATAATAATAATAATATTTTTATTAATAAGATAGGGGAAAGAAACTAATAATTACAAGAACACGAAAAATGTTTACAGAATAAAAGATGATTGACATTGAATATTAAAAAATGTATTTCCTAAAATGAAAAATATTATATTTACAAGATTGCACTTAACCAACGTCTACTAAAACTAATTTTAAAAAAATATTTTGGAGTGGTGTTTTAATTCATAAATCCATGTTACTCTCTCCTCTCCAAATTTTCTCTCTTTTCAATTAATTTTTTTAAATTTAATTTTTCTCTATATAAAAATATATACAAGGAAGTAAAAAAAAGGAATAAAATAAAATAAAGGAACCTAACAAAAGGGTAAAATATGAAATACTTACAAAAATAAAACAAGAAATAATTATAATAAGTTGGAGTTTAAGGATTTAAGAGGGTTTAGGGTTTAGACTTGAGCCCAAGTCACTTCCAATCCATGATCCAAGATCGATGACCCTTATTGACCCCTTTTTCCTTTATTTTTTTTTCAATTTTCCTTTTCCCTACTTACACGTGTGTCATTACTTGAGAAATTTCATTTTCATTTTATTTTCATTTTCCCTGGATTTATTTCATTTTTAGATTTCCTTTATTTCTCTTTTCTTGCATCTTACATGTGTCACTCCATAAAGGCTTCATTTTTCATTTTTACTATAATTTCATTTGCATTTTTATTTTACATTTTAGATTTTTATTTCTCATCACACTTGACATTTTACTATAATTTGGTCACGTTTTATAGTGATCAATCGACTGCCAAAGAGTGACAAGTCGACTAGTAAGCTTTTTGAGATGACCAGCTACTCAGAGCAACTAACTGAGGGCTTTCTGTAAATGAATAGTCGATTGCTAAGGAGTGGCCAGTTGACTAAGCACCTCAGCTTGACAGTTAACTAGTATCAAGTGACCAGTCAACTAGAAGGTTTTAGAGAGGAATTCTGAGAAAAATAAAGGCCTACAGTCGACTGCCTACAAGTGACCAGTCGACTAGTCAATGCTAAAGAGTGATATTGAATAAAAATAGGGTCTAACAATCAACTACTCACTAATGACCAGTCAACTGGTCTAAAAACTTGCCACTTACCACTTTCACTATTTTTACCAGCTGACTGCTTATCCCCTTTCTTGCTCTCCAATATTTCCACCAAATCTCCACAATTTTTTTAGTGATTTTGTTTCCAAATCAACCAAAATTACCGATTAAACACCTCAATCTAGGGTTTTATCAATTTAAAAGGAGATTTTCTACTTTTCTCTTTCCCTATCCAAAATCTTTTCAATCTTTCTTGAGTTCTTGCCTCTCCATCATCATTCTTGCACCTCCTTCCTCTTCAATGGCTCACAAACCCTCTCTCAAATGTGCTAGGTCCTAAAATCCAACTGTTGGATCCCCCTCAGGTCCTCCTCCTCTCTTCTCTTTCAAGGCTCATGATATCCTTTATTAAAAACTTCTAACAAAGGGGAATTCTTGTAAGTGAGTATGTGCAGCTTCCTTTGTTTAAAGAAAAAGGGTTTATCCTATCTAATTTATTTGTAAATGTTGGGTTGAATTATCTATTACGCTTCAAGCTTGATTATAGCCCCATGGTTTTTAGGGCTTTTTATTCTAATATTACCTACAACCCATATCTTATATCATCACCACTAAGGTTAGTGAAACATGAATCATTTTTTGTGATGAAACATTGGCTGAAATTCTAAATCTTCCATCCCTTATTGGTTATACTTTACTAATCATCCTAATTCCCACATGACTATGGCTAGTTATGACAAACTATAGATTATGAATGGGATTTGTGTGGTGTCCATTGACAATCCCAACACTCCAATCAATGTATTTGTCTTTGGAACATAGGCTGCACCACTATATCATTGCTCAATGTCTAATCGACAAGTAAAGTAATTTTGCTTATCTGAGTAAGGCTGATATGTTTATGACGAAATGCATATTAGATGAAGAAAGTTTTTGGCTTTTATGGCTGATCACTCAAAGGATGGGCACATGCAAGAAGTCATCTCTTTTACCTTATGCGAACGTCATAGCTACCATCCTTCGCCACTATGACATCTCACCCCTTGAGGATGATATGGAGTCCCCTATCCAAATTGGTTGAAATAATCTACAAAGGATGGGGTTTATTAAGACTTCTTAGGGTTATTGGGTCAAGAAAGCTGAATGGGTCAGTAGGCCTCAACCTCCTCCATTCACAACATCAGCTGAAGAAAGACCATCTTTCCATATGCCAACTTCTCCTTCTGCTCCCATGCCTACATCACCACAGGGTCCTACATCAATGAGTTATACCCTGGGTCTGCCCAAGACTATAGTGATTCCAAGCCTATCCTCCAAGATTTGTGCCTTACATCAGAAGATGGATACATTTAGCCTTCATATGTAGATTATTTAGGAGACTGTGGAAGATATAAATGCAAGGCCCGAGCGCATTAAGTCTTATCATGAGCAGCATTATGATTTTTAGGCATTTAGAGGTTAGTTGAGTTCTCTTCCTCCTTTTTTAATGTGACAAAGGGGGAGAGAAATTAAGATATAAACATTTGAATTTGAACTTAGGTGTTTCCTTGTTAGTTTTTGTTTCTTGTTTTCATTGCGCTTCCATTGTGTTTGAACCTTATGGCTATATGTTTCTGCTATGCTTATGATTTCAATAAAAGTAGTAATTTCAATTGAAATGATTTTCGTTATTTGCTAATATCATTTGAATAAAAAAGGATACTAATTAAAATTAAAAGAAGTGAAAGGTAAACCAAGTGAACATGTCAAACTTTCACAAAAAAAAAAAAAATTTTACCTCAATGAACTTTTCTTCATGAAGAACTAACATTTGCAGGGTTGTCTTTATAAAAAAATGGGAGATGTTAAGCCCATTTGCTGAAAGATCAAAGTTTTAATTATAATAACAAGAAGAAAAGCTTTCCTATGTATTACTTAGGTCCTAGATGTTTTTAATGTTTAATTATGTCTTAGGAACCTTTTTAAATGATATTGAGCTGATAGAAATCATTTAGAATGAATGTATAATTAATCCCAGGTCTTAAAGGTTGAGAAAAAGATAGTTTCAAAGTTTTTGTTAGTACACAGTCGACTGGTCAAGAGTGAGTAGTCAACTGTCAGGGCTTAGAATTTAAAATTTTAAGAGGGAAAGAAGGAGCAGTCAATTGGTCAATAGTGAACATTCGACTGGTCGATGGCAGACAAGCCATAATGGATTTATAATGGCTATATTTTGAAATATTTGATTTCTCACTCACTCCCAATGGATCTATTAAACTTGACCTGGGGACACTGAGAATGTGTGAAAAACATTCAAAAGTGGTTATATCATAAGCTTTCATCATCTAATCAGCTCTATATCATATTATTGCTTCATTATCTACTATATTCAGAGAGTTCTTTCATATGTAATTCTTTCTTTATTTTGAGGGAAAAGCTCAAAGAGGTTCCTTAAGAGAGTCAAGCTGAGATTTTAGGTTATGAGGGAGTATATCCCTGAGAGAGAAATTCAAGGAGGTTCCTTGGAGGAGTCAAGTTGTGAGAGCTTAGAAATTTAGGAGAGGTTCTCCTAGGTTTTGTATTGATTTTCTGAGATAGTGAAAAATCCCAAGAGGTTGCTTAGGGATTGGATATAGGCTTAGGAAGAAGCTGAACCAGGATAAATCTCTGTGTCTATACTTCTCCCATACTCTTTTTATATTTTGTATTTATTGTTTCAAGCTTGATTTTATTACCTCTATTTCTAAAGGATTTTATAGTAAAATTTTTATAAAACTCAATTCTCCCCCTCTTGGGTTCCAGCCTTGCTTAACATTTTGGCCTTTATCACGTCGAAGATAAGTAGGTGGTGATCGAAGATAAGACAAACAACAATGGAGAGGAGCAGATTACAGCAATCTTTGATGAAGAAGACGGAAAAAAACTGCACAGCTTAAGAAGAACACGATGTGAAGAAGGGGAAGAAGTTAAGGGCATTTTTGTAAGTTCCCTTCATTAGTGCACACATGGTTAGCCAGAAAAAAAAATATTATAATGCACATGGGGGATTCAAACTATTAAGCTTAAGTTCAATGTTATAAGTTTTAATGATGACAAAAATATGTAACAAATGAATTAGACATATAGTATCAATATGTGCTTAATTGATTGCAATACTTTATACTTGAATCATCCTTATATGAGATATATTTGCTCATATTATATCCAATAGGCTCTAATATACTATAGACAATCAAAATTGGATATATATATATATATATATATATATATATTTATTTATTTATATTTATAGGAATCTTATATGCATGGTAAAAAAATATTTATATTTTACTAATTGTTATTAAAATATGTATATTGAGATATATGAATTTGACGAAGTATCTAGCTTGTTAGTTGGACTGACTATCTCATTATTATTTTGTTAAGTTCATTTGGAATTTATTAGGCCAATACATTTTAGTCCTCATAATATAAGTTTGGGACAAAAAGATAAAAGAGGCATGGATTTTAATGGAGTTGTTTTTGGACATTATATCATTATTTTTATCATATATCACAAATTAAAGGGAATTTCAAAATGAAAACAATCTTAAAATAAACTTAAACATCTTTCTATTCATATATCACATGCTTAAAATAGAGTTGAAATTAAAAAATTATGATTGTTAAAGTTTTATGTATAGATATCACACTTTTTCTTGACTTCTAGTCGCATTTTCAACAATATCTCAACAACTAGTAAGAATTTTTAAATTAGGTTTAATTCATTTGAAACTAGACATATCACATGATTAAAATGGATTTAAAATGTTCGTTTGATTATTTAGTGACTGAGTAATTATAGTTTGTAGGATGACCTTTTTATTTTTCTAGCTTATATTTTTATTTAATGACATTGTAAGCCTGTTGGCCATAATATTGTCAATTCCATGCTGATACTTATTAACATATCATGAGGGAATGTTTCTAAGCATGTCAATTTTGTGTACAGCATAAAAGTTATTGGCATCATTTTGTCCTTTATGGTTGATGAAATGTTTGAAACTTACAGGCTTTGTTCCCATGGTTCAATCATCACTAAGAATTGATCTCCATGGTCCTATGGCTCATTCATCATGCCTAGGGTTTGTTTCCCTTAGTACCAAGGTTCATTCCCTTGGTTCCATGAACTAGGGATCGATCCTCATTGTACCAGGGCTCATTCCCTTAGCTCTTACCACTAAGGATTGATCCCAGGGAAGGATTGTTCACGATGCCCAAGGTTCATTCCCATAGTACCAAAGTTCATTTCCTTAATTAGTGACTGTGTAATTATAGTTTGTAGGATGACCTTCAAGTTATTGGCATCATTTTATTCTTTATGGTTGATGATATGTTTGAAACTTACAGGGTTTGTTCCCCTAGATCAATCATCACCAAGGATCGATCTCCATGGTCCCATCGCTCATTCATCATGCCTAGGGTTTGTTTCCCTTAGTACCATGGTTCATTCCCTTGGTTCCATCAACTCAAGAATGATCCCTATTTTACTAGGGCTCATTCCCTTTGTTCTTATCACTAGGGATTAATCCCATGGTAGGCTTGTTCATCATGCCCAATGTTCATTTCCCATAGTACCAGGGTTCATTTGCTTATTTAGTGACTAAGTAATTATAGTTTGTAAGATGACCTTTTAATGACATTGTAACTTGGATACCTGTTAGCCAAAATATTATTGATTCCATGCTAATACTTATTTACGTAACATAAGGAAATGTCTCTAAGCATGTTAACCTTGTGGATGGTTGCCTTCAAGTTATTGGCATCATTTTGTTCTTTATGGTTGATATGTTTGAAACTTACAGGGTTTATTCCCCTGGTTCAATCATCACCAAGGATCGATCTCCATGGTCCCATGGCTCATTCATCATGCCTAGCTTTTGTTTCCCTTAGCACCAAGGTTCATTCCCTTTCCGTCAGCAAGGGCTCGATCTCCATTGTACCAATGCTCATTCCCTTTGTTCTCTTTGTTCTCATCATTAGGGATTGATCCCATGGTGGGCTTGTTAACCATGTCCAGGGTTCATTACCCATTACCAAGGTTCGTTTGCTTATTTAGTGATTGAGTAATTATAGTTTATAGGATGACCTTTTTATCTTTTCTATCTTGTATTTTTATTTAATGACATTGTAACTTGGAAGCCTATTGACCATAATATTGTCAATTCCATGCTAATACTTATTAACATAACATTATGAAATATTTTCTAGCATGTCAACATTGTGGATTGCTGCCTACATGTTATTGGCATCAATAATCACCAAGGATATATCTCTATGGCCCCGTGGCTCATTCATCATGCTTAGGGCTTGTTTCCCTTAGTACCAAGGTTCATTCCCTTGGTTCCATCAACTAGGGTTTGATCTCCATTATACCAGGGCTTATTCCCTCTGTACTTATCACTAGGGATTGATCCCATGGTAGGCTTATTCACCATGCCCTAGGTTCATTTCCCATAATACCAGGGTTCATTTGCTTATTTAGTGACTGAGTAATTATAGTTTATAGGATGACTATTATATCTTTTCCAGCTTGTATTTTTATTTAATGACATTGTAACTTGGAAGTCTGTTGGCTATAATATTGTCAATTCCATGCTGATACTTATTAACATAACATGAGGGAATGTCTCTAAGCATGTCAACATGGTTGGCTTATTCTCCATGCTCAAGGTTCATTTCCCATAGTACCTGGGTTCGTTTGCTTATTTAGTGACTAAGTAATTATAGTTTGTAGGATGACCTTTTTTATCTTTTCCAACTTGTATTTTTATTTAATGACGTTGTAACTTGGAAGCCTGTTGGCCATAATATTGTCGATTCCATGCTAATACTTACTAACATAACATGAATGAATGTTTTCTAGCATGTCAACCTTGTGGATGGCTGCCTACAAGTTATTGGCATTATTTTGTTCTTTATGGTTGATCATATGCTTGAAACTTATAGGGTTTGTTCCCTTAGTTCAATCATCATCATGGATGGATCTCCATGGTCCCATCGCTTATTCATCATGCCTACGGTTTGTTTCCCTTAGTACCAAGGTTCATTCCCTTGGTTCCATCAACTAGGGATCAATCCCCATTATACCAATGCTCATTCCCTTTGTTCTTATCACTAAGGATTGATCCCATGGTAGGCTTGTTCACCATGGCTAGGGTTCATTTCCCATGGTACTAGGGTTCGTTTGCTTATTTAGTAACTAAGTAATTATAGTTTGTAGGATGACCTTTTTATCTTTTCCAACTTGTAATTTTATTTATTGACATTGTAACTTCGAAGCCTGTTGGCTATAACATTGTCGATTCCACGCTAATACTTATTAATATAAAATGAAGGAATGTTTTCTAGCATGTCAACCTTATGGATGGCTACCTTCAAGTTATTGGCATCACTTTGTTCTTTATGGTTAATGATATGTTTAAAACTTACAGGGTTTATGCCATTGGTTCCATTGCATCACCAAGGATTGATCTCCATGGTCCCAGGGCTCATTTATCATGCCTAGGGTTTGTTTCCCTTAGTACCAAGGTTCATTCCCTTGGTTCCATCAACTAAGGATCGATCCCCATTATACCAAGGCTCATTCCCTTTGTTCTTATCACTAGGGATTGATCGCGTGGTAGGCTTGTTCACCTTGGCTAGGGTTCATTTCCCATAGTACTTGGGTTCATTTGATTATTTACTGATTGAGTAATTATAGTTTGTAGGATGACCCTTTTATCTTTTCCAGCTTGTATTTTTATTTAATGACATTGTAACATGGAAGCCTGTTGGCATATTGTTGATTCCATGATGATACTTATTAACATAACATGAAGGAATGTCTCTTTTGCATGTCAACCTTGTGAATGACTGCTTACAATTTATTGGCATCATTTTATTCTTTATGTTTGATGATATGTTTGAAACTTCCAGGGTTTGTTCCCCTAGTTCAATCATCACCAAGGATTGATCTCCGTGGTCCCTTAGTACCAAGGTTCATTCCCTTGGTTCCAACAACTAGGGATCAATCCCCATTGTACCAGGCACTTTCCCTTTATTCTTATCTCTAGGGATTAATCCCATGTTAGGCTTGTTTACCATGCCCATGGTTCATTTCCCATGGTACCAGGGTTCATTTGCTTAGTTTAATCTTTACTAGGAATTATCATAAGATTTTTTTTTTCTTTTGCCATTTATTAGAGGAGAATAATTAGAGTATTCATTGATGCATTTTTACCAAGAACAAAAAACTATGCCTTCTAATGATAAGGTTAAATAAACAATACATGATTACATAATGGTTAAAAACAAACCAACCTTGTCCTTATGATTTCTCTCTGTCATCATTGTCAAAAATGGATAAACCAATGTTAATTGTGTCTTTTATACCAATCATGACTCTCCAAATCTCATCAGAAACTTGCTGCAAATAAACATGGAATAAACATGGCATATTAGTAAATGTTAAGAAGCACACAGAAATGAAATGACCATCATAATCTCATTTTCCTTTCTCGTTTAAATTGTTTATATTTTTATGAAGTCTTTAAAATTTGTAACTTTCTGTATGCATATTTTAAGTCAATATCTCAAAATACTTTTTAAATCAATTAATATTTAGTTAAAAAAAAAAAAGGCATGCAATGACTAAAGTAATAGGATGTGATGTATATTTGTTGTAGAATATATATATATATATATATATATATATATATGTGTGTGTGTGTGTGTGTGTGTCATCAAAAGGAGAAATAAGTATTGGTAATATACAGAAGGTAAATGTGGAGAAGCAATTAATTAAAGAGGATCCATTAGATTTTGGGATATAAAAATAAGTAGTTGGGGATTTCAGAGATGGGATAGAAACCCCAAAGTCATGTTAGGAACTTCCGTGACTTAGATAAATCGCAAGTAAAATCAATCTCTGTTGGACTACTCGTTGCACTAATTCAAAATTTCTAGTATTCCCTACAAAGATGTTAAGTCATTATTAATATTCTCAATCTACATAAACATACAACATCACAATAACTTTTGAAGAAGAAACTACTTGACAAAATTAAGCAACACCAGTAATAAACAATTGTAAGTAAAATAGGAAAATATCTCCATAATATTTTTTGCTTTCTTCTTCGTAACAATCAACGCCAGTAACAAATATTGTTGAAGCCTAAATCAAATTCACAATTTAATCAAATTTAGGATTTGAAGCACAAATGAAAATTCAATATGAACTAAGACTAGATATCAACTATTTAAGTCATGAATATTTCAAAAAAACAAAAACTTTTATCTTTTTTGGAACATCTCATACCAAATCTCTTTGCAAAACCAAAAGAGATAGCTAGTAGTGCAAAACATAGCAATACATAGCTTGTAAATTATTCGTGACATTACTACTTGAAATTAATAAATAAAAAGGAAACAATTTCCCTCAAGCTTCAATTGAATGAAATAAAAAAGACAAAGGAAAGAAATGAGAGCCGCAAAATCAAAACAAATATTACTTACAACCAAGGAGACCCATTGAATAAAATAAAATAAAAAATAGGATTTTGTTTTATTTACTGACAATAATAATTAATGGATTTTTACTATTTTTCATTGCATTGAATTAACAACTTTTTTTTTTAATTTTTTTTTTTGAAAACATTGCTCTTCATATTTTTCAAAAGCATAATCAATCTCTTTTAATTTTAAAAAACTTAAAATAAATTACTAGTGAATTTTTAAGTATTTATTCCTCTAAGTGTTATCTCCACACAAACAGCAATATTCTACCTCGGATTTTTCGAAGGTGGTTTTCGTGGTACTCATTTTTCAAGAAAGAAATTCTATAATTGAAGCACTTAATAGAAACACTCATAGGTATTGGAAACAATGTGATAATTGCTCGTTACAGGCTTCGCCTCTGCATTTGGCAAATGCTTGATAGAGAAACACTATGAACGAGAAATTGCCTTTCATCACATAGGGGAAAAGGTACATGGACACAAGATTCCAACTAGGAAATGGGTCAAACCTGAGCCATGTTTCCACGATTTCCGCGGCTTCCACTCTATACGTGCCAGCCATTGGTTTATCAGGGCCAATGGTATTGTCCTGGAAACATCATCGTAAATTTATGTATAATCTACAGAGACAACTTTAAAGGTAACCAAGAAGAGGTTCATTCACAAATACAATACCAAAAGAAATGAGCAAGTGCGCACCATGACTGGGCTAAGAAGATGCCTCACCTATATACATACAGATATTGCATAGTTTTGAAAGAGCATAGCTAAAACCGCTCTCAGAAACAACACCTCTGGATCAGAAGCAGAGCTGTTGCGCAAGTACGCAGGCAGAGAAGTAAGAACGTGAAGGAAAAGTACAGGAGGGCTTCAATTACGGAAGAATTACAATTCCTATGGCACCATGTAATTACGATTTACGATACAGAGAACAAGTGGGGGCTTTATATGGACTTTCACATGTCCAGGGCAAATAAAAGGTCGTGGCGAAGAGCGTAGTTTAGATTACGAAGGTCAAAAATTTTGAATTCATTCATTGATTGCCTGTATTCCGTTTTCTGATTGATAGTCTTGAACGGTCAAAAATTTAAAATTGAACTGTTAATTTTCATGAAGGACGTCGACAGGGCAATTAGTTTTAAAATTGAATGGTTGATGAATCCGCAGTCCGTTGCCAATTACATCGGGGCGCGAAGGTTATCGACAGACGAAGGAAAGTATAGCAGGAATTATAGCACGGGCCCCTTCCAGAATGACTAGGAAGTTACCCTCATGGATTGGGCTATGCTCCAAACTGGACCTGAATGACTATGGCCCTTATACTTACATGACTGGCAATGATTGGATCATAGAGCTTCTCTATAGTTAGACTTGGCTTTAAGCCCATATGGGCCATTGGATAATTTAAATTTAATAAAAAATTTTAAAAAATATTTAATTTTAAGAAATATTAGTTTTCTATAAAAAGATTATTATATTACATATTAAAATTTTAAATTATTTTTTAATACAAGATGTTATTCTGATGAAGAGAAAAAATGATAAATAATTTTTAACAGGTCACAATTTATTTTGTTTTCTTTAACTAAATGTTATTCTGTATTAAAAAATTATCTATAATATTAACATGTCTAAATAATTTTTTATTAAAAAATTAATATTCATTGAAATTAAATTATTTTAAAAAAATTATTTACTTTTTTAAATCTAAACTATTAAATTTTTATCAAAAATAGGGCTACAGAACATATTGTCCAATTATTGCTATTTGGTCAAGCTTTATGTGTTTAGAATATAGTTTCCTTTGTTTGGGTACTACTGAAAAAACCCTTAAAACATGTTCCTTTGGAGTCGTAGGTTTAGAAAATTATTAAATGTGACCGTAGATTTAGATTGTATGTACTTGAGAATTCAGATTTTGTATATTTGAAGAGATTTCGATCATTAAATTTTTAATAATTTTTTAAATTTTAAATTATGAAACTTTTATCCAGTCATATATATTTTATTAAATTTATCTATATTTAAATTCTCAAATACAAGAATCTATTTCTAGCCTGGAATGGGGAGTTTCTCTCTGGTGGAATACAGAGCCATTTTCATCTTCCAATAATATAGCAATACAGTTTTGAGCACAAATCTCATTATCTTGTCGCTAACAAAATATCCTAGGATTCACCTTTTGACCAAAAAAATATATATATCTTAATTTTCACAGTATGCATATTGTCTATAATCCATCATTTCTAATTAATTAGGAAGAAAAAGCACTTTATTACCAACAATATTTTAGATATTATTGTGTCTTTTCCTTTTTATAAATATTATGTTTTAAGCTTTGTAGTTATATATATATATATATATATATGCAAAGTAGATTTCCGGTAATTAAGCTCTCATTGATTAAAGCCTCATTTAATTAAACTTTCAGCCCCTCGTATAATAACTCTTTATTATTTTTATTATATTAAAAATTCTTTGAAATGTATAAATTCTTTGAAATCAATGAGAAAAAAATAATAAAGTAATTAATTAATTAATTAACTTTCTCTTAAATCAAAAATTTCTTGAAGCCTGAAATTTTTTTGAAGTGAATGAGAAAAATAATAAATTAATAAATTAATTAATCATATCTTAAATTGAAAATTTATTATAGTCTAAACATTTTTAAAAGCCAACAAGAATAATAATTAATTAATTAATTAATTGTCTCTTAAATTATCTTATAAGATACTATAAATATAATTTGACATAGTCCTTATTTAAAGCAAAATAAAATAATATATGATTTATTTAACAATTTGGATTGTCTATTATCATACATCACTCATAGTTAGAAGTAGGGCAAAATGTGACTCCATTAATTTATGAGATTTCAAAATTTCTCAAAAAAGCAACAATGGGAGCTACTTCATATAACAAAAAAGATTGCTTATGACAATGTCCTTCCAATAAGTTCATTGTTGTTATTTCTCTCCCTCTAATGTTACATAATCAATTTTATGTATTTTCTCCAATTTATTATGCTTTCTTTATATCACAATATATTACTAAATTTAATTTTTTGCTAGCACCTGATATATAGCAAAACAAACTAAATTTATCTAAGGACCATACAATGCGCGCATAAATAAACTAGTTATATCTATAAACAAATTTGTAAATTTTAGCCGGTATAAGATTGATTGTGTCCGACGTAGGCTTGACCACCATAAATTGTGGTTAGATAATACACCTATGTTGTGGATCCGAGAACGCATGCCATATTTTAACTATTACATGATAATATTAATTGAATGTGCCATGTGTGTCTTTTTCGTCTTATATTTCTCCAATTATGACAAGGTACAACATGGGAGAGAAGGTGAGAAGAAAATGAGATAAAACTCTTTGATGCCTTCAAATACTTGAGGCCACTAGTGCCTCTCAAATAGAATGGTGTCACATAGTTAATTAGTTGGAAGGAAGAATGGATAAAATTAGAAAAACACTCATAATATGCGGTCAAAATTTTCAACTGTTTTTTCAGTCGAAAATTATGATTGAATATCAACCGAAATACAAAGTATTATGAATATTTTTTATGCCTAATTATACAAACATTACAAATGAAATGATTTACATACTAAAAAATGTTCAATATAACTTTTTGTTGTTTATTATGAAAAATATTCAACATAATTATAATATTAAAAAATGAGGTAATTATTAATAAGATGGTTAATTAGAATATATAATATTTATCAAATAATCCCCTAATTTAAATTTAATAAAAATTTTAAAAATTTATTTAATTTTAAGAAATATTAGTTTTCTTTAAAAAGATTATTATATTACATATTAAAATTTTAAATTATTTTTTAATACAAGATGTTATTCTGATGAAGAGAAAAAATGATAAATAATTTTTAACAGCTCACAATCTATTTTGTTTTCTTTAACTAAATGTTATTATGTATTAAAAAATTATCTATAATATTAATATGTCTAAATAATTTTTTATTAAAAAATTAATATTCATTGAAATTAAATTATTTTTTCAAAAAATTTATTTACTTTTTTAAATCTAAATTATTAATTTTTTATCTAAAATAGGGCTACAGAACATATTGTCCAATTATTGCTATCTCGTCAAGCTTTATGTGTTTAGAATATAGTTTCCTTTGTTTGGGTGCTACTTACAAAACCCTTAAAATATGTTCCTTTGGAGTCATAGGTTTAGAAAATTATTAAAGGTGCCCGTAGATTTAGATTGTATATATTCGAGAATTCAAATTTTTAATATTTGAAGAGATTTCGATCATTAAATTTTATTAATATTAAATCATTTTTAAGAATTTTTTAAATTTTAAATTATAAAACTTTTATCCAATTGTATATATTTTATCAAATTTATCTATATTTAAATTCTCAAATACAAGAATCTATTTCCGACCTAGGATTAAGAGTTTCTCTCCGCTAATAGAGAGCCACTTTTCATCTTCCAATAATATAGCAATACAGTTTTGAGCACAAATCTTCTAATCTTGTTGCTAACAAAATATCCTAGCATTTACCTTTTGACCAAAAAAAATATCTTAATTTTCACAGTATGCATATTGTCTATAATCTATAATTTCTAATTAATTAGGAAGAAAAAGCACTTTATTACCAACAATATTTTAGATATTATTGTGTCTTTTCCTTTTTATAAATATTATGTTATAAAATAGATTTCCTTTAATTAAGCTTTGGTTGATTAAAGCCTCATTTGATCAAACTTTTATCATTTTTATAATGTTAGAAATTCTTTGAAATGCATAAATTTTTTGAAGTCAATGAGAAAAAAATGATGAAATAATTAATTAATTAATTAACTTTCTATTAAATCGAAAATTTTTTTAAGTCTAAATTTTTTTTGGAGTGAACGAGAAAATTAATAAATTAATTAAATATATCTTAAATTGAAAATTCATTAAAGTTTGAATATTTTTAAGAGTCAACGAGAATAATAATTAATTAATTAATTAATTGTCCCTTAAATTATCTAATAAGAGACTATAAATATAATTTGGCATAGTCCTTATTTAAAGCAAAAGAAAATGATATATGATTTATTCAACAATTTGAATTGTCCATTATCATAAATTACTCATAATTAGAGGTAGAGCAAAATGTGACTATTAATTTTTGACATTTCAAAATTTTTCAAAAGAGTAACAATGAGAGCTACTTGGTACGACGAAAAATATCACTTATGATGGTGCCCTTCAAAAAGCTCATTGTTGTCATTTCTCTCACACTAATATTATAGAATCATTTTTATACACTTTCTCTAATTTATTATGCTTTTTCTATATCACAATACATTACTAAATTTAATTTTTTGCTAACACCTGATATATAGCAAAACAAACTAAATTTCTCTAAGGACCATGCAATGCGCAGGTAAATAAACTAGTTATATCTATAAACAAATTTGTAAATTTTTAGCTAGCCTAAGATTGATTGTGTCCGATGCAGGCTTAACCACCATAAATTGTAGTTAGATAATACACATATGTTGTAGATCTAAGAACACATGTTGTAGATCTAAGAACACATGCCATATTTTAACCATCACATGATAATGTGCCACGTGTGTCTTCTTCATCTTGTATTTCTCCAATTATGATAGGGTACAACATGGGAGAGAAGGCAAGAAGAAAAGGAGGTAAAACTCTTTGATGCCCTGAAATACTTGAGGGCACTAGTGCCTCTCAAATAGAATGGTGTCACGTAGTTAATTAGTTGGAAGGAAGAATGAGAAAATTAGAAAAACACTCATAATATGCGATCAAATTTTCCAACTTATGACTGAATATCAATCGAAATATGAAGAATTAAGAATATTTTTTATACCTAATTACACAAACATTACAAATGAAACGATTTACGTACGAAAAAAATGTTCTATATAACTTTTTGTTGTTTATTATAAAAAATATTCAACATAATTATAATATGCAAAAATGAGGTAATTATTAATAAGATGGTTAATTAGAATATATAATATTTATTAAATAATCCCCGAAAAGTCCTACATATTATTCCTTTGTTCTTCTTTATTGTTCTTTTTTTTTTTTGTCTTAATATTCATTTTATTTTTTTCCAATTCTTTGTATTCTACATCAAAATTTGTTATTCTTAAAAAACATTTCATATATTGCAATGGTTACACTTTACTTAATACTCAAGATAAAGGTGATAAATAAAAAGATAACAAAGAAAGCCGATAAAAAGGTTATGGCCATGATTTTGAATTAATAATAAGATAAATAAAGTATAAAATCAAACTCGGGAAAGTAATCAATTCATTCATATAGTTTACTGTTGTTTATAAATTAGTTCCTATACTTTTATTTTTTTCAAATCACTTCCTATAATTTTAATTTATTGCAATTTGGTCCATGCCGCTAAATCTATTCTTAACCGTGATTATTTTTAGTTAAGGTGGATGATTTTTGTTGACTTTGAAATTGAAAGAGTGGTCCATACACTCCTTCTATACTTACGTGGCTATCTCTCATCTTTGGTTCCGTCTCCTCTTCTTCTTTTCATTTGAAATAGAAAATAGAGCAAGTTTTCTTTTCTTCAAAATTCTTTTTGACTTTTCTTTTCCTTTACAAAGAAGATGGAAAAATCAAAAACTTAAAAAGAAAGCACTTTTTTCCATTCTCTCACACTTTGCACTCTCACACATTGTTTTAAGTATGAGGTTCTATTTTTCTCTTCTCTTTTTTTTTTTTTGTTAAATTTCGTTATCCAAACTACTAATATTCTTTAGGACAAAATGATGTCAATAACTTGAAGGTAGCCATCCTTGAGGTCAACATGCTAAGCGACATTTCCTCATGTTATGTTAACAAGCATTAGCATGGAATCCATACAGAATATAGACAATATTATGGCCAATAGACTTACAAGTAACAATGTCATCAAATAAAGAAACAAGCTGGAAAAGATTAAAAGGTCATTTTACAGACAATATATACTCAGCCACTAAATAAGCAACTAAACATCGGCTATCAAATTTATGTCATGTACTCATTTTTCTCTCTTATAAAAGCCCAACGAGTTCATAGGATTAGTATCGGGATAAGCTTGCAATGCTTCAAGGGTAACTACTTTGCTCAAAGGCTCTGCTCCAAGCATAATTACATGACCGTCAATAAGTTTATCCTCATTATAAAGTTTAGCATACTTCATTATTGATTTATCATATTCAAAATTAGACACAAATTTTGAACCATTTCTTTTTAAATCTTGAAGGTTGACCCAACAATTTGTTTCACTCTCCCCTGCCGTAAATGTGAAAACCAAATGAATTTCTAATGCCCAAAAATCACAGTTGCAAAAAATTAATTTCTTTCTCCCTTCGTGTGCAATTGTTACAGTAATAAATAATCAGGCAATAGATACCACAAGAATTATCATTAAAATTTTGAAGATGAAAATTACAAGGTAGAACAAAAATTTGACAAATTTTGAAGAAGTCGCAGAGATTGTGAGCATTCTCATTCTTCACTTTGAGGGTTTATAGTTTTTCTTGTATTCTCCAATTTCACGAGTGAATGACTGCGCAAGTGACTGTAGAAAGTGTCGGTTAAATTCATGTCTAAATTGTTGAATCAAGGAAAGCAAACAAAGGGTGAATGATAGCCACATCAGCACCTCAAAGGCTAACTAAAATCATTCACCACAATAAAACATAAACACTATTAAGAATGGATTTAACAAAAGGGACCAAATTGTAATAAATTCAAATTATAAGGAGTGACCTAAAAAAAAATAAAAGTATAAGGAATAATTTACAAACCATGGTAAACTACAAGCACTAATTGATTATGTTTTAATTTAATAAATATTAGGAATTAAGTTACAAATAATATAATATGTAAATAACTTATTTATGAGTATAAAAATAAATTCTTTACAATGTATAATATTGCATTTGAGATTTCATATAGTCAACCGAGATATTTTCTTGTTTTAATGTGTAAAATCATGTTAGTAATTAATTAATAGTAAATTATGAACCTTATAGAAAAACTTGAGTTAATATCAATTATAATTAATAATTGGTTGACTATATTATATATAAATATACATATTTTATTGAATTTCAATATTAAATTATATTTAATAATCCTTTATTTATAACTACTTATTATACCAACATATTATAGTAAATTAAATAAATACATGTCAATCTAATTAGAGATTTTTACTTTTCTTTTAACAAACTTCCTAATCTTCCCATTTGTAAATAATGTTTTGATATTACAACCATATTGTTTTACAAATTAGATTAACTAACATTATTAAGGTTGGAATAGATTCTAGTATGATAAATAAATTTTTTGACACAAATAGCCTTATTTAATAAATGATACAACCACTTAATTTACAAACAAAAGGGTAATATTACATTAACCACGAAAGAAAATTTGTAATATTTTAATAGGCTTAATAGTCATAGAAGTAACACATAATTGGAAAAAACCATGTTATTTTATATAAATTATTATTACTTATTATATAAAAACATTTAATATATCATTCTTATTTCATAAATTAATTTGTTGTATAAATTAATTATATTATTAAATCAAAATAATAAGTCTTATTTGAATAAGACTAATTTTTACATAAAAAATAATAAATTAAGGGAAAGAATATAATATTTACAAGATAAATAGAATATTTATAGAAATACAAATAAATGATTGATTTGAAATATTCACAGAGAAAAATAATGTAAAGAATAAAATAAAATATATACTTACTGGGTTAAGCTTAACTTATGACCAATGTACACTAAATGTAGTTTCTCAAAAAATTAATTGGTTGACGTGTTTCAATTTGTAAAACTATATTGATATTTTGCTCTCCTAATTTTTATTCTGTTCAAATTATTATTTCCTTGAAATTTCTGTTTTTGAAATTTTTTATTTTTCTTCATTTAAATACACATATGCAGTAATAAAAAAAACTCAAAAAAATATTTACAAAAGGATAGAATATAAAATATGTATGAAATCAAAAGAAAAGTAAAAATATAAAAATAAACTTTTAATAATTAATATTACCATCATTATATTTCATCCCATTAGTAAATATGGTTATAAATATATATAGTAATGGTATTAATCTAGAGATTTTCTTTTAGCCCTTGGTCATACATATGTAACACGTTATATGTGATTAATACATTAGTATAGTATGTAACGATGTAAAATAAGAATTAGTATATGTAAACATGTCATTTATTCATATAAATTTATAATATTAGGCTTGACCTGATATTTATGAACTTAAATAGTCTTGTAAATCATTAATACATTTAATATTAAGCAATTAATTAATTAAAATATTTCCATTATATATGCATTAATACTAAATTATAAATAAAAATTTTGTAATCTTATGGCAGACTTTAATAACTAAAATAGTCTTATTCACTAACTTAACCAAAATCATCTAAAGCATAAAATGATAATGTTTCATCATGAGTTATGTATCTAATAAAATCACAAATTTGACAAATATTCAAAATTAGAGTTGATGAGTTTACCGTTATATATAGCAACCAACACTCAAGAATGGATGAATTGGATGTTTACAAAAATTTTAGTTTTTATCAAATTTTTTTTGTAAAGTTATTAGTGCAAAGGTTACTTAGAAGAGTATGAAGCAAAATAACAATATAATCTATTTTACAATTACTTTACTTGAAATAGATATAGAAAATTGCATCAAGCAAATAATAACAATAAATCAAGTAAAATATCAACAACAAAAAAATAAATGAAACAAATAAAATATTTACAAGGAAGTAAATGAAACAAATAAAATAACTTGACAAAAGGATAAAAATAAAATATTTACAAAATTAAACAAGAAACATTTACAATAAAAGAAACGAAAAATGTTTTAAAAAATAGAAATAAATAATTGACCTTGATTTTTACAAAGAAATAGAATGTAATTATTAAAAAGAAAAATAAAAAATTTTGCACAATGAACCTGACCTAAGAAAGTGACCTACATATCCAAAATAGAGATCGCCAAGGTAGTTTTGATATCATTGGCAAACTGATTTCTTAGGTTAAAGTGTGAAGTTTAATTTGTAAGACTCAATTAAATTATCCTTCTTGCTCTCACAATTTTCTCTCATTTCTATTATTTATTTATTTGTGGAATATATTATTTTTAGTTTTTAATTTTCTTTATAAGATATCATATCAAAAGAAATTAAAATAAAAAACAAAAACAATGAAAAAATGAGAAAATAAAATTATTCAGGTTAGTGTGCTTGTGTGTAGATGCATGTATGGAGTAAAGACATAACGATTACCCCGTGATAGCAAATATATAAAGGAATAAAATAGAAGAAAAAACTACATAGAAAGAATTTTTACAAAAAGATAAAAAAAATAATATAATTACAAAATCAAGAAATAATAATAATAATAATAATATTTTTATTAATAAGATAGGGGAAAGAAACTAATAATTACAAGAAAACTAAAAATGTTTATAGAATAAAAGATTATTGACATTGAATATTAAAAAATGTATTTACTAAAATGAAAAATATTATATTTACAAGATTGAACTTAACCTACGTTTACTAAAACTAATTTTAAAAAAATATTTTGGAGTGGTGTTTTAATTCATAAATCCATGTTACTCTCTCCTCTCTAAATTTTCTCTCTTTTCAATTAATTTTTTTATTTTTCTAAAAATTGTAATTTTTCTCTATACAAATAAAATATTTACAAGGAAGTAAAAGAGAGGAATAAAATAAAATAAAGAAACCTAACAAAAGGGTAAAAAATGAAATACTTACAAAAATAAAACAAGAAATAATTGTAATAAGTTGGAGCTTGAGGATTTAAGAGGGTTTAGACTTGAGCTCAAGTCACTTCCAATCCATGATCCAAGATTGATGACCCTTGTTGACCCTTTTTTCCTTTAATTTTTTTTTCAATTTTCCTTTCCCCTACTTACACGTGTGTTATTACTTGAGAAATTTCATTTGCATTTTATTTTCATTTTCCCTGGATTTATTTCATTTCTAGATTTTCTTTATTTCTCTTTTCTCGCATCTTACATGTGTCACTCCATAAAGGCTTCATTTTGCATTTTTACTATAATTTCATTTGCAATTTTATTTTACATTTTATATTTTTAATTCTCATCACACGTGACATCACCTCATCCACCATAACTAAATTTCATTTTTTATTTACATTTAGTTTATTTTAGGATACATTTCACTCATAGTATACAATTTTGGTTGGACCCATTTTGTGCATGTGCATTTCATTTAATGTAGCATTATATTTGCATTTGAGGGTTTAAATTTTCAGATTGGATCATTTTTTACTGGTTTGGACATGACCTAGTGGGGGCTCTTCGTAATTGAAGATCATCTTGGCTCTTGAGAGAACTTGGATTCTAGACAAGGAGGAAGAAAGGCTAAGGAGGATGCACACTAGGTAAATTCTCCATGATCCTTCCAATTTTGATTTCTTGATGCTAAATTCTTCCTCTTCTTCTTCTTTTATTAGCTGATACTTTCATGGATTGGATGTAAATTGATTAGTAAAGATATGTAATAGGTGTGATAATATGTGATCCTAAGGTGTTTGATAGTTAGCATTGCATATGTGCCTATTTAAATGCCCTATTTTAGGTTCAATTTGACCTTATATCACAATTTAGTGGGCTTTTTTGCTTCTTGTTTATAGCATCTTAATGGCCTCTTGACATGTAATGGGTATAATAATATGTGATCCTAAGGTGTTTGATGGTTTGTCTTGCACATATGCTCACTTAGATACTTACTTTTTAGGTTTAATTTGCTCTTATATGATGAATTATTGGGTTGTTTTTGTTCCTTGTTTAGGGTGCCTCAATTGCTTCTTGTCATAGTCCAATTTTTAGGTCTAATTTGAATTTATATGATGATTTATTGGATTGTTTTTGTTTCTTGCTTTAGCACCACATATGAGTGCATCGTAGTGGTCAATTTTTGCATTAATTAGTGTTTCATGGGTTGAATTATTGGGCTGTCATTTCTCCTCACCTATGGAATCACAAATTGTTCTTTCTTGATGCTTAATTTTGGCTTAATTAATGTCTCACATGGTGAATTATAAGGCTGCCACTTTGGTTAACCTATGCTTTCACATATTGTTCCTTCTTAATGCTCAATTTTGTCTTAAATAATGTCTCACATGGTGAATTGGCTGCCACTTTGATTGACCTATGGTATCACATATTGCTACTTCTTGATGTTCAATTTAGGCTTAATTTATGGCTCACATAGTTGGTTAATTAGCCGCCACTTTTGCCTAGCATGTGGCACTATCCATTCCTAGTTTTAGTGTTCAATTTGAGGTCAATTAGTGTCTAATATGGTGAAGAATATGGCTATACATTTTTGTCTTAAATGATGGCATAACATGGGGTTTACTATGGTGTGCAACTTTGGGCTTAATTATGTTTCATATGGTGTCGATGTTATTGTAACATGATTAATCTTTAAGTTAATTAATGTAAATATGGAATTATGGTGAGCCTTAAACTTGAGAATTATGGCTAAGAGGCATTCAAATCAAGGTACAAGGAACACACAAGTAAGGATAGCAAATTGGAAGACTAGTTAGATTAACTTATCAAATTGATTTAAGCTTACGTGTAATTGACGTATTTTTAGTCCCTTGTAATCACCATGTAATAAATATATAATTGGACACTCACACACACAAACACCCATGAAAGTTTTATCTAACACCAACACATACCCATATCCATGGATAATTGATTTAATACCCACACACACCAAACACCAACACTTAGTTTTTAGAAAATGTGTCATATGAAGTCCATTACTTCCATAGGTACTCTCTTCTAAAATGTGTCATGTGAGGTTTAACACCTCCATAGGTACTCTCTTTTTGAATTACATGTCATGTGAGTTCTAATGCCTTAAGAAGCACATCCTTTAAACATTTATGGTTTTTCTTAACATTATTATTGCCGTGTGAGACCAAAGTCTTCATGAGCACTTAATGAGATATTAATATTACCGTGTATGACTAATATCTTCATGAGCACCTAATGATTCAGTAGTATTACCATGTGAGATCCAACGAATTTATAGGCATATCCCAGTCACACACGTTTAAAATAAACTTGGGGTTCCAACAGCCTATATCCTATTATGCGTGTTTTTCTAAAAAAATAAAGTTAGGTTCTAATGGCCCATGTTCGATCAATGCTTTTACAAAAATAAATAAATTTTAAATAATCAAATATATACCAAAGTCTTTCTAGAAATATTTTCCAATAAAACATTGAGTTCAACCTCTTTATGTTTTTTCAAAGTCCATTTCATTAATAATTAGAAAAACAAAATTTAACTTTTTTCATAGATTTTTCAATGGAAATATCAATAAATCATGTTTTCAAAATTAACAAAAAAAAAATCAAATGTGAAAAGCAAAGAAGTAAGATTAAGCTGATTTTGTAAATGAAAACACATCAACTAATTTCAACTTCATTTTGTTCGTGAAAATTAGCTTGATTTTAACTATCTTTGTTTTCATCACAAAAATCAAAAATACAAACACAAACAAACTATATGGATTTTAATCCCTGTCGTGGGATACATAGGCTTAAGCTCTCATCCAGGTCAAGTTCACCCACTATAAATATCCATTTTTATTTTCTTTAATTTCATTTTACTTTTCTCTGTTATTTTCATACATGTTTGATGTAGGTAATTTTAAATAAATTTTAGGTTTATTTTTTACTTCGCTTGACTAATTTAGGGCAACCATTCTCACGAATGTGTGTTGTGGGGTGTCTAATACCTTCCCTACACTCAAATTGACTCTTGAACCCATTTTGGTTTCGTAGATCACCATTTTGTTTTTATTTGTTTTTCCAAAAATTTTTGTTTAAAATTTTGGTGGCAATTCTAGTAAATTGATTATTATGATTCATTTTGGGAGTCAATTTATATCTTTTTCTTCATCCTCTTTTCTCCCACCCGCTGGAATATTAGTTATGACGAGTATAAAATGATAAAAATAAAATCATTCAAATTAGTGTTTATATGTGGATGTATATATGTGAAAAAAATAATAAGAAGTTAAAAGTGTAACTTTCATTTGTAAAATCTAATTTAGTCTCTCTTTTGCTCTACTAATTTTCTCTCTTCTTTATTCATTTTTTATTTTAAAAAAATTAGTAATTTTGAAATTTTTTAATTTTTCTTTATAAGTATGCAAAATAAGATTAAAAAATAAAATAAGAAAATAAAATGATTTTGTACATGGTGTAAATGTATGCATGGATTAAAAATTGTGCTAAGAAAATAAAATTTATTTTAATTAATCTAACATAACATATGCATACACACAAAAAAAAAAATTACATAAGGGGAAAAAATTAAACTATTTACCAAATCAGACAAGAAAAAATAATAATAAGAATAATAATATAGAGGGAAAGAAATCAATATTTACAAGAAATATAAAATATTTACATAAATAAAAATAAATAATTGAGTTTAGATAGTCACAAATAAAAATAATGTAATAACTAAAAGAAAAAAATTAACACATTTATAAGGATGGACTTGACCTAAGGTTTAAAAAGGTGATTTATGACCAACATATCCTAAAGAGAGAAGAAGAATTAATTTAAAAATGAAGCTGAAAAAAGGATAAAGCAAATAAATCGTTCAGCAATATCATTCGTTTTCTAGTCAAGTGACTTTAAAATAATGAAGTACATAGATTTTAAATAAGGAAGCATGGTAACAAATCTACCAACTATTTTATAAAAGAAATATGATTTATAACCAAATAGTTCCCACAAAATTTTTATCTTCTTAATTGCTTTCATTCTTCGATGATGAAAAAAACATGAATGACATGAGAAAAAAATGAAACTCTTCTCATTAAATCATATAGCCATAAGTCCAACTTGACTTTAAGGTGAAAAACAAAGAACTATTAGGCATTTTTAAATATCATACGCTACTAAAGAAATTAAATTCCCCATAAAATTTAAATCTAAATAATAAAAACATGTTATCATTTTATAGCAAAATTTATTCGAATCATAACTTGAGACTTTAAAGAAACAATATTTGAATAATAATATAAAATCTTATAAAGAAGAATTATATGCCAAAAGACTGTAGAGTATTTCTGCTAATGTATATTATGTTAGACAAATAACAACAAATAACAAATCAATTATTTGAAAATCAATAATTCCTAACTCTATTGTATTTGTATATATTTTACTATGAACTTATAATGTATTTTGGATAAATTCCTTGAAATTGGTGACCAATTAATGTTAGTTTAATGCATTTTTATATATTGTATTATTTGATTCCTTCCTTGTAGTAAATTGATTTGATTTTGTATTGTTTTGATGATAATTGCAAAGGAATTGATTTGATATAATGAGATTGAAGGTTTGGAAAATTGGAAGATGAAGATTCAAGAATGTTTTATGCTCTTCCGTAAACATCTTGGAAGTTGGAAGAAGCCAAGGAAGAGTGTCAAGATGGTTCTCTACTCAAAACGGTAAATACTCAACTTTAACACCACTTTTGGACCCCTAAACATCATAATTTGAAATTGAACATTTCACACAGTTGTAATATTTTGGATGAATTATGATATTAGCAATAGATGTATTCTTCTAAAATCAAGATAGTGAATTAAGTGAAAATCGTATGCCTTAGATAATTGAAACAACAATGAATGCAACTGAGATTTGAGATATCTTAAAGCTATGCATAACCTAGTAACAAATCATGTTAGCAAGAAGAAGACCAAGGAAGAAAGGAAGAACGAAAGGAGAAAAAAATGGATTACATACTAAAGGAGAAAGCCCTATGGCCTGAAAGGCTAAAAAAGTTTATTATTTCATCAAGTGATAGTTTCATGAAAGTTGCTAGTAATCATTTTCCATAAATGGCTTCAGCAGTAGTATATTTATAAATAACTTGCAGTTTGTATAGTTGTGTCAACCGGTTTCCCAACATGCCAATTTCTTCAAGTAGATTTAGGGTATATTTTCTTTGAAAGAAAACAAGGATCTTGTAACTTGTTAACCCTAAGGTTCAATGTTATAAGTTTTAATGATGGCAAATACGTGACAAAATTGTAACAAATGAGTTAGACATATAGTATCAACATGTGCTTGATTAATTAATCATTAACATGTAATACATCATACTTGAATCATCCCTTATATGAGATATAAATACTCATATTATATCCAATAGGTTATAATATTTTAGAAAATCAAAATTGGATATTTATAAGAATCTCATATGCATGGTTAAAAAGTGTTTACATTCTACTAATTGTTATTAAAATAAGTATATTGGGATATATGAATTTGACCAAGTATTTAGCTTGTAAGTTGGACTAATTATCATGGGTTCATTATTAATTTGTTTTAAATTCATTTGGACTTATATTTATTGGCCCAATACATTTTGGTCCTCAAAATATAAGTTTGGGCCAAAAAAAATAAGAGAGATGTGAATTTTAATGGAGTTATTTTTGGACCTTGGATTACTAATTTTATCTTATATGACAAATCAGAGGGAATTTCAAAATGAAACCTATTGCATAAGAAAAAAGACTTAAAGATTTTCTAATCATATATCATATGCTTAAAATAGAGTTGCAATTAAGAAGTTATGATTGTTAAAATTTTAAGTATAGAAATAACACTTTTTCCTGACCTCTCACTAACTAGTAAGAATTTTGAAATGAGGTTTATTTTATATGAAAATAGACTCATGCAGCTTTCCCTGTATATCACATGCTTAAATTGATTTAAAATAAATGAGTTATAAGGGTCTCAATATGCAACTATGTATATGAATTTGTTACTTGACCTTTTGTCTCTCTTTTAACAATATCTCAACAACCAAATT
Source organism: Delonix regia (assembly GCA_037074485.1). Lineage (NCBI taxonomy): Eukaryota > Viridiplantae > Streptophyta > Magnoliopsida > Fabales > Fabaceae > Delonix > Delonix regia. The sequence goes on along the minus strand of CM073461.1, from coordinate 13,936,229 downwards.
GAATTTTGAAATGAAATTTGTCAGGATAGAAAAATAGACTTACAGACTTTTCGATGATATATAATTTGTCCAAAATAAAGTTGAAATTCAAGAGCTATGAACATTTAAAGTTACAGCTACAAAATAGAGGATGGTCATAAAGTCAACAAATAAAGCTACTTACTTCTAATAATCAAGTTGTATAAGTTTAAATTTCTCCTTGGCTCCAAAAGATTCTCTTGCTTTTTTAGCCTTTGAATACATGTTTCAAGAGCTTAGAAATCACAAGAAACAAAGTGAAAAACATCTTGAGTGATTCATACTCTCAAAGGTCTATTCTTGCTAGTGAGTTTAATTGTGTTATTTGCTCTTTTTAGAGTTTTTATTGTTGTGAGTACTTTCTTCTTAAAAAAATTTGTTATTTCAAGGAAAAATATTCCTTGAGGAGAGATTAAATTTAAAGAAAGGTTTTCCTTAAAGAGAGTTTGGTTTTAGGGGGAGTATTCTTGAAGATTTGTAACAGATTGTAAGTTAATGGAAAATCTCAAGCATTTGCTTGGGGACTGGACATAGGCTTGGGTTGGAGCCAAACCAGGATAAGCTTTATTTGCATTCTCTCTTCCTTTATCTCTTGTTGTTGCACTTTAATTATGTTATTTATTGCTTTCCATGTATATATATTGAAAATCATTTTGCATTAAGTTTTCAAGTTGGAAAGGAATTTTTGTTTTTATCTTAAATTTTTATAAACACCTAATTCACCCCCTCTTAGGTGACAACCAATTTTAACAAGAGGTATCAAAGTTTGGGCTCTTGGTATTGAGACTTACTAGTCTCAAGAGTTAAATGACTGGTCTTGGTGATAGTGTGTTGCCTAAAGGGCTTTCTATTAACAAACCCCCTAGTTTCAATGATAAAAACTATACCTGTTGGAAACTAAGGATGAAACTATTTTTTAAAGTGTTGACATTGACCTTTAGGAGGGTATAGAAAATGTTCCATATAAGTCAATTAAAACTAACGATGGCAAATCTATACCTAAGCCGGAAGCATTCATAGAAAGCGAATTGCAAGACATGACGTAGTTTGATACGGCTTTCACCATAGAGAAGTGTTACGAGTTGAATACAGTGGTAAGAAAAAAAAAATTGACAATGCTGTGGCAAATGCAAAGTGGTTTGAAATCTATCCAGAAAGCATTATGTCAGAAATTGTTTCTTCATATTCTGAACATTCCCCCATCTCAATAAACTCAAACCCAACTTTATTACAAGGTAACCAGACCCAGTTTAAATTTGAGAATTCTTAGCTATTGAAATCACATATATCTGTGATTATCTTTAATAGTTAGGAAACCTCATCTAGGTCAAGCATTATAAGAAAGCTTAATACTTACAATGATGATTTGAAAAGACAGTCTCATGAAACCTAATTGAACTACCTCAAACAAATATAAGAGATGGATAGAAGAATAAGTGACTTTAGGAAATTAGAGGGGTGCAATCATACATTCTTAGTCGAGATTATCAATTTCAAAGAATGAAAAATTTTTTTAATGTAATTGGAAAAAGTTCATTAGCAACAATAAGTAAAACTTATCTAGCTAAAGCATGGAGACCAAAACTCATGATACTTTCATTTGAATGCATCAACATGTAGAAAGAATAATATGATCAAAGCTTTGAAGAATGAACATGGAACTTAAATTAAAGATAAGAAGGGGTTGCACAATTTGATGACATCATACTTCTCTAGCCTCTTTGTGACATGTGTACTAAACTTGAACCCATCTAGAGAAAAGTCTTAAAAGTAATCACTAAAGCTGATAGCGAGTTATTACTCAAGCCATTTGAGGAACTAGAGTTTATAAAAGCAACTTTTCAAATGCATCCTGATACATCTCCTAGCCCATATGGGCTTAACCCAGCCTTTTTCCAAAAATTCTAGCACATGGTGGGAGGAGATGTCTACAATAATTGTATGTCTTGGCTATCAAGTGCATCTATACATGAGGAAATGGCTCATACTCTAGTGGTTCTTTTTTATTGAGGGATGCTAAATTATAAGGAATAATTCATGCTTGCAAAGCTAGTATAAAGGGCCCTTTAGTCTTATAGTTACTTTTTGTTAATGATTCCCTTTTCTTTTGCAAGGTAGATCAAGATAAGTGCAAATAGATTAAGGAAATCCTGAATTCTTATGAAATTACTTCAGGCCAATCTATGAATTTCAAAAGTCAGATATCTTCTTTAGTCAGAATGTTGGGGACTGAACAAGAGCTTCTATATATAACATCATTGGTCACTTTTCTTGGGATATAGAAGGAATTTCAGTTTGCCATCTTTGATTGGCAGAAGTAAGAAATCCATTTTCATATTCCTATGTGATAAGGTATAGAGCAAAATATAAAATTGGAAGAATAAGTACTTATCCTGGGTAGGCAAGGATATTCTTATAAAGTCAGTTGCTCAGGCAATACCTACCTTTTGCATAAGTAGTTTCCTCTAACGTATCAATATATGTGATAAGCTACAAAAGATGATGAATTCTTTTAGGTAAGGGCAAGGTTCACATACAAGGAAAGAAACCAACTAGCTAGCCTAGTATATGATGTGTTGTAGTAAGAATGAAGGTGGTTTAGGTTTTTATAATATTCACCATTTTAATATGGTAATGTTAGGAAAACAAGGCTGGAGACTAGTCAACTCTTTAAATGCTTTTTCTTTTAAGGTCCTCTAAGCAAAATACTTCCCTATAGGGGAATTTTTTTTAGCTTAATTGGGTGCCAATTCAAACTTCAATTGGAAGAGTATCCTTACCTTACAAAGCTTGTTGAAATTGGGTACAAGATGGCAAGTTGGGATGGTACCTCCATTAAAGTATGGGTCAACCCATAAATCCTCAGATACTTCAATTATACTTTACTTGTAACAAGTATGCAAATTAATGAGGATATGCATTTTATAGATTTACTTATAGATAACAGTACAGGTTGGAATATACAGCTATTGAACAACATGTTTAATGGTGAAGATAAGGACAACATTCTGATAATCCTATTAAGCAACAAACATAGGAATGACATGATAATCTGGCATTTTGACAAGAGAGGGTTATATTCAATTAAATCTGGTTATTATGTGATGTAAAGTTCTTTATAAGCATGGCAAGGGATGCAACACTACCTTGGAATAAAATATGGTGTATGGCTATACCCCCAAAAGTCAAAGACTTTATATGGCAGTATGCAAATCAATCCTACCAATAAAAATAAATTTGATCCAGAAAGGCGTGCCTTTGTCTATCAAATGTGCAATTTGCAATGAATGAGAAGATATTACCCACGTGCTTCTACTCTATCCTAAGGACAAAGATGTTGAGCAAGGTAGGAACCCAATAGGGAGTGAATTGGATTTTATAAAACTTTTACTTAAAAACTCCTTTAGAAACAGAGGTAATAAAATCAAGCTTGAAACAATAAATGTAGAATATAAAAGGAGTAAAGGAGAAGTATAGATATAGAGATTTATCCTAGTTCAGCTTTTACCCAAACCTACGTCTTATCGCCAAGCAATCTTTTGGGATTTTTCACTACCTCAAAAAATCAATACAACACCTAGGAGAACTTCCTAAATTTCCAAACTCTCATAGGTTAACACCTTCAAGGAACCTCTTTGAATTTCTCTTTTAGGGATATACTTCCTTTGAACTCAAGCTCTATCTCAGCTTGACTCTTTCAAGGAACTTCCTTAAGCTTCTCTATCAAAAGAAAGAAAGAATTGCAGATGAAAGAACTCTCTTAACAAAGTTTACAATTAAGCACTAATATGACATAGAGCTAATAAGATGATGAAAGCTTATAATATAATCACTCTTGAATGTTTTTTCACTACACCTCAGAGTCCTCAAGTCGAGTGTACATAAATTAGAGTCCAATAGATCTGTTAGCAGTGAGTGGGAAATAAGATATTTCAAAATATAGCTATTATAAATTCGTTATGGCTTGTATACCATTGATTAGTTGACTGTTCACCATTGACCAGTCAACTGCTCCTTCTTTCCCTCTCAAAATTTCAAATTTTGGATCTCGACAGTCGACTGCTCACTGTTGATCAATCAATTGGTCACTCACAATGAGCTCCTAGTCGACTACTGGAAAGTGGCTAGTCGACTCACTACAAAAAAAATGGATTTTAATGTTGGTTTCTATAACCGATATTAAGCATGATAGTCTAGAAAATCTGCCAACCATTATTTATCATTGGTGAAAACTGACGTTAGCTCCATCTAGAAAAAAAATTGAAATAAGGTAAAGTTTAGTCTTTGCTTTCATTAACCATAAGTTTTAAGGCAGATCTCTCATTCCCCACTCTGCATCTCTTGGGTTCTTCACCTCTATGGGTTATTATGCCACCGCACTTTGCTTTGCTACTGGGGGTTGTTGCATCACCATGCTCTGCTCTGCCATTAGGGGGTATTGTGCTACCATGCTTAGTTTTGTTGTCGTGCTCTACTGTACTACCATGCATAAGTATGTTTTTAGTTTTTCTTACTCTTTTTGGATTCAGTCATCACTTTTTTGTAGAAGGCTTCGTTGTTCATTTTGTCATCGTGCATAAGGTATGATTCTGTTCTAAGGGAGCATTGGAAGATAAAGATGCTCGAAGTGCTGCACTTGAAGCATCGCTTAGGGACTTTTTATTTCAAATAATTAAATTTCTTAACAAGAAAAAGGACCATTTTTCTTCAATACCAAATCTTGAGGGTGCTGTGACATTTCCCTATGAAATTACTCTCCCTAGGTCAACTGTCGTTACTCTTACTATGCAGATTTAACTATGCTTGTCAATATTGTTATTTTGTTTCTCACTTGCTTCCTTTGCTTTATAGGGTGATGTGGCTTTGATCTGAATCCGAGTGTGTTTTTTGGCCTTGCAGATGGCTTCACGATCTCACATCCATATGCTGAATTTGACTGTAAAAGCATCTATGTAGTTTACTTCTTATCATTATGAATTCTACAAAATTAGTTCTCCCCTTCCCCCAAAAAAATTTCCTTTCTACTAGTCATATATAGATAGAAAATGGTTAGATATGATGAACCTAATTGACAAAACAGTTATAGATTCGACTTTCCTAAAGTCAAAGAAATGAGATTCAGAGACATTAGAATCTAAATTTTTTCTTGTAAAATTATCATTCCTCTTATAATTTAACTCATAATTAGGAACTAGGTAGTTCAGCTAGCAGCTTACTTTTAATCCTTTCATTGATGAGTGATCCTCTATTTTGGGTTTGATTAATGTCCATATGTCTGCTATGCTTTGTTTCAGTAACTTACCCTTATGCTTCGTCAAAGCAAACTACGTACTATTATTTTTTAGAAGAGAAAGGCAAAGACATGCTTAAGAACATTATCTACATGTTACTTTAAACTTTCTTCAGAAAACAATTTTGTACACAATCAAGTTTTAATAGATTAAATCATCTTATAATTAAAGAGTTTATATATTTATTGAAAGCAAGCTACTTCACCAGTTCTCCACGATTTTGACTAGTTTTGTTATTAAGTCTATAATTAGAATGAGACTCAAGGACAATCTGTTTCCTTTAAAGGATAAATAGAGTATCTCAGAATTTAGTATGTAGCAATGTAGGCAAATGTCGCACATTATATAGAATAATGTATTATATTCATGCCAAGTAGAGCAAGAAATTAAATTTTAAAATACTTCAAAATATTGCTACTTTGTATGCGGAAAGATACATGGATCAAATGGTTCTGAATAGTAAGATATTGGCATTCCTATATGAGTATTATGTGTGAGAGATTGGGAAGTGGGCTATGATGTACTTGTGAGCTGTTGAGGTCAGTGATCCAGTGATTATTGTAAACTTTAGCTGGAAAACCATTTATTGCAGTATGATCCATCCTATGCAAGATGCTAGATTTTTGCTATTGAGAGATTATATTGAGTTTTCTAATATTTATGTAAAGATTTGTCAATATTTTCCTTTTGATTCCTAAGTTATTCCTTCCGTGTTATCTTGTTGAGTCATTCTAAATGGGAGACTTAACGTATTAGCATTTTAACTTTCTATCCTCCCATACAGTTGGTGATTCCTTGATAAGATGGTGACAGCCAAGATCTATTCTATATTTCCGTTGACTTTTAGTATGTTGGTTCAGCATTGAATTTTTCCTCCTATTTCTGTGTCTAGACAGTTCCTAACAAAGGTAACAACTTAGATCTGGACAAATATTCTTGGACTCAGACTCTCCAGGAGGTCAATGTCATTGTTCCAGTTCCAAATGGAACTAAATCAAGGTTTGTTATCTATAAGATAAAGAAAAACCATCTTAAAGTTGGACTTATGGGCCAGCCCTTAATTATTGATGTAAGTTTTTGCTCAAGTTCTATAATTCCTTGTCAAATGAAAAATGAAAATTCTTTTTGTGATGGATGTTCTTTACAGGTAATACAAATTTTAACTTAGAATGTTATTAATAAAACTTAACTTAGAATGTTATTAATAAAACTAAATCATCATGAATTTTTACTTTAAATGTAATGCTTTCATATACTTGATACAGGTAGTGCTAGACAATCACTACCAGGATGCCAACGATCATCAAGAGCTAGCCATAATCCATGACTTAATCTTCTAATAGTCGTTTTAATACCTAAACTGATGTGATAGTTATTGAACACCACTTTTTATGTCATGGTTAAGATTTTTTTTGTTATGGAGATGCTTAATGTAGATTGATATTTATTTAATATAAGTACCTTTTTGTTATAGGACATTTACATATGTATAAGTTCAATTATGTGAAAGTTTAATTTTATACTGTACATTCATATATGGAAACAAAAAAATTCATATAAGGACTACAAATAATGCAACGTTCAAACAAAATGATACAAATTTGAATCTTACTTCCTTGCATCAGTCATTAGCATCGTTAAAACATGCAAATGGTAGAAGCTCTAACATTGATTTTTTTTTTTGGTTAACTTCACATGTAGGCACTAATTTAGCATCAATTTTCACCATTCAATGTCAGTTATACCATTGTTAAGCACGAATCAAATAGTTCATCTAATGTTTTTGACCGATGCTATTCGATGTATTAAAATTTGTTCATTTTTCCAATGGTGAAAATTGATGTTAGCCGAAGAATCTAACTTCGGTTATAACCGACGTTAGAGCATTCCTTCTTTCATGTCAATTATTCCAACAAATGTTAAAACTAATATTAAATGGTGTCCCGACACTGCATATAACAATGACTATCATAACCAATATTAGACCTTCTAGTGTCATTCATAATCGACGTTAGACATATATTTTGACTGACGCTAAAAATCTTTTTTTTTTTTTGTAGTGACTACTCACTCAAAAAGAGCTCTCAATCAATTAAGGCTTGAGCTGACAGCTGACTGGTCCCTCCAAAAATGTGACCAATCAATTGTTCACTCACAGAGAGTGCCCAGTCGATTAGAACTCAAGCTAGCAATAGACTAGGGGCTTCTCAGAAGGTGACCAGTCAATTGTTAGCTAGTGACTAATTGACTGTTCACTAACAGAAACTCCAAAATCAACTTTTTCTTAACCTTTAAGACCTAGAATTGATTATACATTCATTTTAAATGATTCCTATCAACTCAATATCATTTACAAAAGTTCCCAAAACATGATTAAACATTGAAAACATCTAGAACCTAAGTGATACATAAGAAAACTTTTCTTCTTCTGTTGTTATCATCAAAACCTTAATCTTTTAGCAAATGGGCTCAACAAAGGAATGTTAGGAGATGTGGAGCACAAAAACCAATTTTCTTGGCAAAACTTTGAACAGATCATTACTGACTTTCTAATAACCAAACTAATACCTGTAATTAAAGAGTTCAGTATGATAGCCTAAAAGATTTGATGTTCCTGCAACAACCAAATACGGAGAAACTCCTAAAGCCTAACAAATGTTATTGTACACGCACGCAGCACTAACTTTGTTAGGAGATTATAAACAAGCAAATTCATAGACACTTCCCTAGTACATCACATAATCCAGTAAAAAGCCAAGCTATTGCTCACCTTCCATTGGAGGAATAGGTTTGGATTTATTGTAATGCCTAAAAAAAAAATACTAAAGACTACTTATCTATAGTTAAAACTTTATGTATGTCCAGTTCTTTAGAAAAAAAATATAATAATTATTATAATACTCATGGTAGTTAGAAATCCATTTGTCTTGAAATTTACTGTGCATTTAGTTTCCACTTCTTAGATTGATCCTGGAGTCTTTAACACGATTTATGTTCCAAAATGTTCTTGGCAGAGAAAATAAAGTAGCCCCACTTTTCAATAACCATTTAGGCAATATAAACATGTCATAAATCTCAAGTGTTATGTGATGAATTGTTTTGCTAAGAAACTCATAGGATCTAAATTAATCATTTAAGCAGCATAGCCTATTACAGTCTTACTTTTACAAAGTCCACAAAGCTTCATAAAGGTACTATTAAATTTCATTTTAGTGTCTTATTTATGCTCATTCTATTAAATGAGATTCCACTACCATTATGTGCATACTATGTAAAAGCTTGTTGTAAAAAAAAAAAAAAAAGATCAATACTCTTAAATGATTAGTTAATATATATATACATATATATATATATATATATATATATATATATATAATCCATATCAAAATAAGGACATTAGATATTTTATCTGAACCAAAATACATATTAAAAATATTCACAGAAAATATACTATACAATTTATAGTAAAACATATTTATAAATACAAATAAAGTCATAATAGTCATGTAATATTGACATATTATACACATTTTCCTTATAATAAAATACAAACACAGCCTATTACATGGTTTACTTTCTTCTATCTTAGTAGGAATGTTCACCTAAAAAATGTTCATCATTATCATACATACTGCAAGAACTTGGAGTATTAATCCAAACTATGTAACTCAAAGCATATTTAGTTTCTCTTGCAACCACAATCTCATACTTATGGCTATCTCATCTATCTCATCATATGATCATCATGATCATCATCATGTCATAATATTGATTAATTCATCATCAACGTGAGTTTTAAAAATTCAAGTATTCAATCTGTCTAGAGAAATTATCCTGTGGCAATTTACAAATGAACAAAACTAACCAAATGCATACATAGCAATAACAACTAGAATATATTAATATTCCAGTTCTAAAAAGTTATATAAAGAATAAAAGCATAAACTACATCTTACACAAGTTATAAATTAGAATTTTCCACAAACACTTCTTCCACTTCCTCTCTCTCTCTTCCTTTCTCTTAACTTCAAATGTGAACAATTAAGAAATGTTTATGCTATTTATAGAAGTTTTTTAGTTACTATACAAGTTACTATTTGACACTATACAATCAGTAACCACACATTTTTTGCCAACATTTAAACAGTAACTACGCATTTTTGCCAACTTTTACTATGCAAGTTAGGGCTGATCAAGATTTGGCCCAACTTAACCCAACCCAACCCAGTCATTTTGGACCAAGTCAAGATCATCCAGGCCACAGGGACTAGGTCCATCATGAAAGGACTCAATCCCTAGGCTAGGCCAAGTCCCAAGTCACAACATTAGCCTGGCTAAACCTGGGGTTTAAACATCCCTAATGTAAATTACTATGCAATAGCTAAAATTATTTTTTTATCTCATATAATATTTTTTTCTTCTCATTTTAGTTCCTAAAAAAGTTAAAATTATAATTTCTACCCTAAACATTATTTTCTCCTTACATTTTAGTCCTTAAAATTCTATTTTTAATTCTATTTTCTTATCTTATTAAATTCTTATAGGGTTACTTTGCCAAAATTAAATTTCATTTAATTGGGCCTCATATATATTTAAAATACTCCAAATAAGTTTATATTTTCAATTAAGGTAGGTTTTAAATTACTAAGATATTACATCTATCATACTGACGGAGCAATTTTCTCAGCAGAATCAAAGTCAAGCTTCGCAGCAATCTTCCGCGACACCTCTGGGGAGTTCATCAGTGCTCTATCAGGCTATTAGTTGGCATCCTCAATTGTAGCACCATTAAAGCAATCGCAGTCTGAGCAACTCTTCAGAGGGCGCTTAACACCTCCCATTCAGTGTTTTGATCTTCTCTAATGCTAAACAAGTCCAGACTGCCAGTTACTCTAGCACCAGTGATCCTTCAGAGCTTGGGATTTTTATTCAAGACTCTAGAGACATCATAGAGTCAAGATGGAACATGTATTGTAATTGGATCACTAGGCAAGCCAATCTAGAGGCTCATAAACTGGATCGATCACCGTTCTTGTATGCTAGTTATCATGTTTGGGATTCTATCTCTTTTCTACTGTTTTAATAAAACGTGATGCTATTTACGTAAAAACAATATTCATTCAAGAGCTTGGAAGGGAGGATGAACTTTAATTCTAATGCTCAAACTACAAGACAAAATGACAAGACATTCACTCTAATTGCATGCCTTAGTTAGAAAACCAAAATATATAGTACCACAGCACAAGTATAAGATCCAAATTTTAAGCTAATCAACCATACTAATTTGTGAGAATCGTACCTAAATCAGCTTATTTAACTAAAGATAGATCAATGGATGCATCTAACATAACCCAGTTGACAAGAAGTTTTTATAACAATTTCTTTCGATGTCAGGAATCCTTCATGAACTATTGACAATGCCATCCACATAATCTTAGTAGCAGGTTACATAAAACTTATAATAAGGCCTCTTCCAGGAGCACGATAATTCACAATGAAACCAGAGCATGGCATAAAGTGCTAATCTATCTTCAATATCAATTTCACCACATCGCGAAAACATCAATTACAACTCAAACACTACATAATTAACATTCTCAAAGATGGAAGAACTGAAGATAGGAAAAGAAGATATACCTCTAAGGGTTTGAAAATGGATCTTTCTCTCTTGATTTCCCTCTTGTCATTCTCTACACCTCATCCTAATTTCTCTTACTCAATCTTGCATGTCTTTCGGTTTCGCTGCTTCTCCCTTCTGTATTGTTCTCCAATGGCCATATTGCCACTGTTTTGCTCACCGAAACAGAAAAGAAAAAAGCAGAGATGAAATCACAGCCCTCTTTCCTCCGTTTCTTTTCAAACTTTCTTTCATTTTCCTTTCATTCCCCTTGTTTCTTCTTCCGTTCCAAAGATCCTCACTCTCTACTCTAGTATTCAAATCAAATGCTTCTGTATCTCCTCACTCAAATTGTCTCTCTTACGCCTTGTTCTCAGCACACACTTCATCATCTCTTGTTTTCTATGTTTATTTCATTTTTTGCTTGCATCTCCTCTGTCTCACATGCTTCTCTCAATCTCCCTTCCCATTCTTCTTCTTCTTCTTTTCAACTATTAAAAAATTCACCTATGCTTTAGCTTATTTTATTTCCACCATGTCTTTCCCCTCTAAGTTTTCTTTCCCTCAAATTTTAACGCTCACACACTCCACCCTATGTCGATACTTGGCCCTCCTCTCTCTGAATTTGGATCCTTTATGTTTTTCTCCTTTCATACTACTAGAGAAAGATAGACATTAAATAACTGGGATTCACTTTATTAATAAACCTCAATTGAATATTTGGAATCCACCTAAATAGTGGAGTCATTCATTTTATATCCCTCTTACTAATATGATAAAAATATAAAAATTATATCTATTTCTCACTGATATGACAAAAATACCAATAGTAGATAAGGTGATCCGAATTGCCTCTCTCTTGCTTCACTCCTCTTCCAATATCTTTGGGCGCTCTCACTCACGTGACTTTCCTCTCTCACCGCCAGCTCTTGTGCTCTATGCAGAGTCATTTTCTTGGCATTTCATTTTAGTTGAGAGAATCTCTCTTCCCGCCGCAGTGTGTGAGTGGGATGCCATATAAATCTCTTACCTTCAATCTGACGTCATCTCATACGCATCTTATCTCATTTTATTTTTTCAATTGTTGTTTTTTATTTTGATATATTATTATCTTATTTATTGAGTCTTGGAACTTTGCTGATTTGTACCCAATGATTCCATCTGGGTTTTTTTGTTAAAACTTGAAAGATGAAATTATCTTGATGTTATTTATTTTTGGCATTGAAGAAATTTGTTTTCTTCCTTTTCTCTTTTTGATATTTTTATTTTTGCTTATTTTCTATTGAATTTTTTATTGTTGAACCAATTACTGTGTTCATAAAAGACTTAGGTTGTTTGGTATGTAAAATGAAAGTGAGAATAAAAAAGAAAGGGAATAAAATAAAAAGTTTTAATGCCAAAATATATTTAGTTTATTGGTAATGAAAAGATAAATAAAATTGCAATGAAAATAATGATAGAATATAAATGATAATAGAATAAAAAGACTAAAATACCACTTACTAAAAAAAATTAGACACAGAATCTACCAGCTATGATATTTAAAAAAATATGTGGAACCCACTCAGGTTACAGGATTTACCAGCTCTACTAAGCAACTAGTCATTTTGGATCTACAAACATGAAGATATTCAAATACGCATAGGTATGGTTAAAGGCAATTGAAGCAAAGTTTAAATTCTAAGAATATAACCAAAATAAATAATATATTTGGGACAAAACTGAAACATTGGTAAAATTAAATTATGGTTAAAAAATTTTTTTGGGTTGAAAAGTTTTTTTGAGAACATTTAGCTGAAAATTTATTATTTAATTCTCATTTTCATTTAAATACTATTTCCCTCACAAGTTTTATTCAAATTTAACTCTCTTTTTTGTCAAAAATTAGATAGGTGAGGTGCAATTAAAAAATAAAATATATATATATAGGACACTGAAATTATATATATATTGACGAGAGTACTAATTGTGATATGAATCAAAGATAATGTGCCATTTGTAATAAGACAAAACGGGAGAAAAATAGTGCAGCAACCCCTGTGTTAAGTGAAATATAGATTAAGGGCATATTTGTAATCTTATCTCTCGTTCCCTTGAATGATAGCTCTTTCCCTCAGTATATTGAGGAAATCAACTCTCTCATTGCAGGTGGGAAAGCAGACTACCATGGCAAGGTGATACCCTTTACCAAACACTCTCACCTTACTTTCTCTCTCCCATTCCCTCGCCCGTACTCCCTACTCCCTCTTACCAAAAATATCTTTAAGGGTTATTTGGTTGGCAGAAATATGTACGATGGAAACAAAATAAGAATGATAATTGGAGAGTTACATATAGAACAAAATGAAAATGAGACTGTCATGATTTGTTTTTTATGAATAAGTGAGGGAAAAGAGATGATTAAAAGAAAAATTACTAGATTATCCCTGAAAAAAAATTATTATTATAACATATATTCTAAAATATAATAATTATTAAATCTTAAAAGTTGAAAAAATCCTAAACAAATGAAATATAATAAAAAATTGTATAGATTTTTAGATTATATATATATATATATGAATATTTAATAGAATTTTCTTTTTTATTGTATTATATATTAGAATATTTAGAATATTCAAAATCAGCATATTAAATAGATTCTAATTTTGAATTGTATTCATTATATATATTCTATTATGATTATATTATTGGTATATTAACATAATTAAATATTTATATAATATTTTTTTAATGAGAAATATAATAACATTTTATTTTAATAATTACAATATTAAAACAAGAACCAATCATCTGTAGCATTGGACAGATCTATGCTTACACCTTTCTTGACAAAGAATTGTGTCTTAAGAAGTAGGACCTACATGAGTTCATCCATTCCTCTTTTTCTTCTTATTTACAACGATCGACCAATTGTATGATTTGGGATATTATGGGCAATGAAAATGACTCTGCTCGGAAAGTAACATCATTCCATCCATTTTGGGATGAAATGCGGTCTCCCACAAACGTGAGATAAGACTCTCCTGCTGACGATGACGATGGATTTCTGCCAAAACAAGTGAACCAAACATTGCTGATGGATTACCTCTTCCAATCAAACGTACTGTAAGGTGATCGTACTTGCTTTCCGAGGTCTGATTCTTGGCACGAATCACTTCTTCATATATATAGCCCAAAAAATCCATTAGTCCTCTTGGCCTCCATTAAGGTGGAATGCAATATTTTTTCTTTTTGCAACCTTCTGATCTGGAGTCGGATGCGCTAGCATTGCGCCACGGATCCATTGACTCTCAATTTCGCATAAGTTTAACACTAAAACATCTTTGCATGATTTCTGTACTTCGCTTCAATTTAATTTCAATTTTCACACCTTGTTTTGAAAATTGGATCATTCAACAAAGATGGAAAATTTATGATTCCATCAAATATTACCTTAAACGCGGATTCTTGGGTTATTTTTATCTTCAATAAATATTGTTAAAGAAATAAATATAGAAAATATGAAAGATGAAAATGGTGTCAAGAAACATGTGTTTATCACACTAGTCCTTATGATGATATTTGTCCTCATAATATTTGTTGAAAAATATATTACAAATCACTTTTAAGAGTTATCTCAAATACACCGACAACACTTTTGTAATTTCTTTCTAAGAACTTTCAATAAGTTTTTGAAAAAGAGTAGGGATGTCTTACCAAATTCATTTTCAAATAATCATATTCTTTCAAAGTTCTAATCAAATTTTATTTATAATATGACTTTATATAGACATAATTTTTTTCCTTAAAAGTCACCATTTTTTTTTTAAAGAATTATGTTTGTAGGTAGAATTATATCTTTTTAAATTTAAATTTAAAAACATATTAGAAAATTTAAATTTTAAATTAATTTGAATCATTAAATCTATATTAATTCAATGCATATATAACTTAATTTTTTAAACTAGTTATTTCTAACATAATGATACAAAATAAACATTTATGATATGAAATTAAAAATGTTTATAACGAAAAATGTAGTTTGCTTTTTCGCTATCTATTAAATGATGAGTTTGATTTGGTGCAACTTATAAGGAAGTTCTAGCAGGTTGAGACTTTGGAGACAATTCAATGGATATCTTCCCAGTCAAATCCGAGCCATTCCATACATATGTGGTGATGTATGACCTTTAGTCACACCACCAAATCAAATAATTATTCATTAAAACTTCATGTAGGGGTTAAAAGTTGACCGATTTGGTCTATTTGCCTTGTCTCATCACAGGTTGTAGGTTCAATGATTTAGCTTGTTTTATTAGATTGATAATTTCAATTTGGTCGACAAGGTGGGTGAAAATAATCTAATCTTTTTAATTCACCAATCAAAATAATATTATTATTAATTACAATAACAAGAATCCTTTGAAATTTCAAACAATTATATCTAATAATTAAATCTAAATTTCAATTATTCAAACAACTCTTTCACAATTTAATACTAAACGCATAATATGTTAGAATATTTTTAATATTACATGGATTAGCATTAATTATTTTATTATATTAGTACCTTATTAATTCTAATTAGGCAATTAATGTTATAATTTATAAACTAAGAATGGACTGAGTTTTATTTTAATATGTGTGGATAATCGGTGATGGGTTCGATTATCTACAAGCCTGCTAGGCAGAAACCCAACCCACAGCCCAAGAGTATTAGTTATCATACCGTCAGATTACTAATCTAAGATTGTTATCCAAAGAGAGATTTTATGGGCTTAATTTTGATTGATTAATTAAATTTAAAATTGTTTTAAAGATTCTGGAGGATTTTACTAAATAATATTGATTAATTATATTATTAAATAAAATCCTATAAATAACACATTGAAGCCCTAGCTTTCATACATTAAATCTGTCACTCTCTCTCTCTGCCGTCAAAACACTTTGAAAAAACGCTCTTGAGGATTGTGGGTTGAACTTATTAGACTCAACCAATACTCAGATCAACGATGTCGTCTTCATCAGGTCAGATTGTTGATTTATTTATTCTCCCAATTTGTGATCATGTTCAATTACATGTTCTAATTCCGCTATCAAATGGTATCAGAGCCACGGTTTGATGGACTATGAAATTTTTTTTAAAATTTCCTTTCTTTAATCTCGTCTTCGTAACATGATTTAGCATATTTTAGTTTCTCTTCTTCCTTTTCCTTCTTCTTCTTTTTAGATGGTCTTCATGGTAATGTAAGGGTAAAAAGGGTTGGCTATGATGTGAAAATATAGTTGAATATAGAACACACCATAATATTGTATAACCAATCCCTTTTGACCTATGATCATTTATCTTGAAATTTTGTCACCATGACCTTCCATGAGTCCATTGAAGGTCAAAGAAGGGTAGAATTAGAAAAGAATGAGGCTAGGTAAATATTTTGAAATATCTAGGGAAATATTGTGAATGCTATAACAAGCCTAGGATAAGAATTTTGATGAGTAAATTTTCTTGTACATTATGAAATTAGCTCTAAATTTTCTTAGCTTGTGCGGCCACATCGTCAGTCAGATGAACTTCAAATTTTGAAATTAGCTCCACTCGCTCTTATCTAAATTATGGTGATTTTTTCAAGATTTTTGAGCCCTGGAAATAGGAGTTTTTTTTTTTTTGAAATTTTTTGAAAATTAAGGGCCTTAAAATAATGTGTAGATAAGGTATTTTGACCTGGAAAATTTTATGTAAAGACTAGACATAATACAGAACAATATGTTCAGTTCAATCTCCTCAATTATGTGTAAATAAATTATAATCAATTTCTCTGCGTTAATTATTAGATTTTATTCCTAATTTAAGCACATGCGTTAAAAGGAATAAGTTGCATGTGGAAATTGTAATGACTTTAGTTCACATACACCTATTGATCGTGTGCTCACCTATCGTGGGCCCCATCATGGTGATAAGTCTTTTATAAATTAATACTGTATTTGTTATTTAATTTCCTACAGTTTTTGAATAATTTAATTACCATTATCAGGGATGAGTCTGAATATTGTGATAAGTCCACTAGAGAGAGTGTATGTAAGTATTATGTTGACAATGGATATGTCTTATCGGTGTGACATTGTCAATATAATTTTGTGAATAAAGCCTGTTTGTAGCCTGTCAGCAGCGATTTGCTGATTGATGTATTCATGGTTTCTCATATCCCATCGATATATAGATTGTGGGTACATTTTGTGTCGTTTCCCTTGAGAACATGCTTCCTTGGTGTGTATGAGTTTTCTTAATTTATCATAGTCCGAGCCCTTAGGCAGAATATGATGAGTATTTTGTTACATAGTTGCTGAAGCTGAGTTTTGTTACAGAAACTTTGTTATATATATAATTATGTGTCTGGGACATAATTATA
Source organism: Delonix regia (assembly GCA_037074485.1). Classification (NCBI taxonomy): domain Eukaryota; kingdom Viridiplantae; phylum Streptophyta; class Magnoliopsida; order Fabales; family Fabaceae; genus Delonix; species Delonix regia. The sequence continues at coordinate 13,918,914 of CM073461.1, read as the reverse complement.
TGTTTCCTATTTGTTTTTCCCTTAGCGTCTCTGTTTTTGCAATTATTTACGGTGAAAACTCTGAACAAAATAGACTACAATAATTGGATTGAGTCCTTTGATATGTATCTAGTGATCACGAAGGGAATTTAGGTATGAGAGAACTTAAGCCAGCAGATCTCATCACTGAGCCTAGCGCTACTGACAAGGCTTACCATAAGCAGTGGTATGAGTCTAATAAGATTTGTCTGACTGTCATTAAGTATACGATTAAGAAGACTATCAGACAAAGTATTCCTAAGAAGGACACCGCAATTGAATATTTTAAAGTGGTTAGTAAATATTTAAAAAATTTGATAAGACTTAAAAGGGCCTATTATTTCTCTTTGCTAGATAACACTCACTATGATAAAGTGTCAGGTGTGTATGAGCATATGATGAAGTTTGTTAACTGCTACAACAAGCTGAAATCCTAGATGTGGACTTGGATGAGAGCAACCTAGTTTGTAGAGTTCCCTAATCCCTTTCTGCTGAATATAAGGTCTTGAGAACCACTTATAATTCCCAAGAGTTAGAGTGGTCTATTAATCATATGATGTCTAAAATGACCCAAGAGGAAGAATAAATAAGGAATGTGAATTCTCATAATTAATGAACTATATTTCATATGGTTCATATAGTAATGCTAGAAATGTGAAATTGAAAAGGAAAGAAAAGTGAAGGCAATGTCTATGGCAAGAAAACATATGGACTAAAGAAAATCAATAAGAATAATAAACCATCCTTGAATTAGAAGGAAGTTCGATTACAGTTAGCTATATAGGCACTATAATCACAGATGAAAACTTACATGAAGATGTGCTGTATGTGGATGACATCCTATTGGCCAATAACTCAGTGTGCTTATTAAATAAGACAAAGCACATTTTTTCATGCCACTTTGATATAAAAGTTTTAGGTGAATCTTTTTTTATTTTGAGAATTCAAATTCACTGTAATAGATCTTGTGGCATTCTTGGTTTGTCTCAAACAACCTATATTGAACGAGTGCTCAAGAAATTTGATATGTATTCTTGCACTCCTTGTGCACTTGTGCAGGTGATAGGTTGCTTAAATCGTTATGTCCTAAATGATGAAGAGAGAACTTTGATGGGCAAAGTTCCATGTGAATCAATTATTAATAGCCTAATATATAGGCTCAAGTGTGCACACGTTTGAACATTTTTTTTTCCATGTTGGTGTGCTTGGCAGATATATTTAAATAATTTTGGGCATGATCATTAGAAAGCTATATAGACAGTTATGATGATCCTGAACTCACTTCTAATTATATCTATACGATGTTTTTGAAGGAGTTGTTTTGTTGAGAAGTGTCAAATGGACATTTATAACTGCCTTATATATATATATATATATATATATATATATATATATATATATATATATATATATATAAGTGAAAAGTATGTCGCTAGTTTTGTGATGGTCACTCTTTAAGGAATATAGTCAAGGAAATCAATTTTCGTCATGTGTATATTTTAAGTCTTGATCATTTTGTTGCGACATGACTCTATTATACGTTTCTCTCAAAGTTACAGGAATTTCAGTTGTATCAAATTTTGACAGTCAATTCCTGTTTGTTGGAGAGAAGATCTGTATATCTCATACTCATTTTGGATGATCCGTTTATCAACATAAACCCATTACAGTTTTGGAAATACATGACTCTTGGGTATATTCGAATTTTGATGTGCTGTTTTAGTGAGAGTCTGAGTTGTGTTCTTAAGGAACACTTTGGCATATTTTGGCACTCATAACATTTGTTTTCCTATCGGATTCAATGTTTTAGTTATGCCAAAATTTTAGATATAATTTAGAATTGAAATTTTATAACAATGCTTTCCTTATCGAATTTAATATCCTTGATTCATGATTTCATTTCTGAATTTTTGTTATCTCAGACTCGCATAGTTCACATTTGTAGTGAGCGTATGATGACAGATCTATTGATCAATGCCTATCCATAAGAGTAATTCAAATTGTATAACTCATATGGGTCTTGTTGAATTTTGATGTACCCTTGGTCTAGTGGGAGTATGAGTTGAGTCCTTGAGGGGCTTTTGTGGTGTAATTTGACACCAAATTTATGAGTTGAGTCCTTAAGAGGATTTTGTGGTGCAATTTAACACCAAATTTCAGAGTTAAGTCCTAAAGGGACTTTTGCATTGTAATATGATGCTTCAAATGTCCTTTTGTATTCCATTCTATTCAGATATTGAAACTAATTTATAACAATGTTAATATCACTTGTTTCCCTATCGGATTCAGTGATCTTTGTGTGTAGTTTAATTTCTGAATTTTATATGGTTTATAAATATACACATATTCATGTGTTTATGTGAATATTAATTGCCTAATTATGTATTTTTTTATTGACCTAATAATGTAATTAATGCTATCAAAGTGGGAGATTGTTAGAATATTTTTAATGTTATATGGATTAGCATTAATTATTTTATTATATTAATACCTTATTAATTCTAATTAGGCAATTAATGTTATAATTTATAACTAAGAATGGACTGAGTTTTATTTTAATATGTGTGGATAATCGGTGATGGGTTCGATTATCTACAAGCCCGCTGGGCAAAAACCCAACCCACAGCCCAAGAGTATTAGTAATTATCCCGTCAGATTACTAATCTAAGATTATTATCCAAAGAGAGATTTTATGGGCTTAATTTTGATTGATTAATTAAATTTAAAATTATTTTAAAGATTCTGGAGGATTTTACTAAATAATATTGATTAATTATATTATTAAATAAAATCCTATAAATAACTCATTGAAGCCCTAGCTTTCATACATTAAATTTATCACTCTCTCTCTGCCGTCAAAACATTTTGAAAAATGCTCTTGGGGATTGTGGGTTGAACTTATTAGACTCAACCAATACTCAGATCAACGATGTCGTCTTCATCAAGTCAGATTATTGATTTATTTATTCTCCCAATTTGTGATCATATTCAATTACATGTTCTAATTCCGCTGTCATAATAACTATTTATGACTATGTAAGTAGCTCATGTCTCTTTGAACAATTAAAAATATGGTAAAATACGTAACGAAATTCTTCAAGACACTAATCTCATAAATCAATTCACTTTTTAGAAAGAGGAATAATATGTTATTACCGTTGAGTTGATTCTTGAACAATGCTCAACCAATTATATTAAAAGTTCTGCGGTTCTGCCCAATTGGCAATAGCCAGCTTTTGTTTCAAACAAAAGGAAAAATAAAACGATATCATTAATGAAATACACAACTTGAATATGAATTCCTTTTGAATAATTCTTCAATATTTTTCAGACAAAATATACGCATGATGTTTCTTTAAAAAAAAAAGTCTAAATAAATTATTAAAATTAGCTTTCGATTGAAAAAGTCTGAAATCTTTTAATTAACCAAACTTCTATAAATGATTTGAAAACTGAGAAATATTAGTATTACATAAACCTTTATTTTTCCTTTACTTTTTTTTTTCTTTGTATTATGGTCAAAGAGTGAAGTTTTCAGATACTGCATTTTTAAATTGAAAACCATAACTGGGTTTTGATGTTGGGAGGTAGCATCCAAACTCGTGAGTTGCATATAAGATAAGCTCATGATGTCAGCGATGACGTACATGCCAAACTTAATTTCTAAAACTCAGACGTACAATTTTTATCATAAATTCATAGTACTGAAAACAAAGACATGTCAAACTAGTTGTCTATTTGTCTACGTATCAAAACTCAACTATAGCACCCATTAATTAGGTTAGCCAAAAGGTGCAGATTTTCGGTGAAAAAATATCAATTTAATCTTTGATTTATTACTAAATTATATTTTAATTTTTATTTATTTTATTTTTTAAAATAATATCTACTTATTAAAAATTATTACTTTTGATTTCTCCACTTGAATTAACTGGGCTTAACTAACTCAAGGGACTATGCATGTGACTATTTCTAATAAATATTGGATCATTTTAAAAAATAAAATAAGTGAGAGAGTAAAATGATAATATACAGACAAGTCAAGGACAAAATTGATATCTTTCTTATTTTTCAATTGCACACTTTTGAACCTTCTAGTTAGTTGCACTTGGGTGGCTTTTAGATCCACTTCCGTGGATCTGCGAATTATTTGCAGTAAGTAGACCATTAGATCTTAATTTAATAATTCATATTTATTTGAAAAATTAAATTTAAAAATATATTTAAAAAATGAATCATTGAATTTTAATCTAATAATCCATATTATTAATGGATAATCTGCAATAAATAATTCTACTATAGAGAATCCAATCTCCTTTTGTGAGAAGTGAGTGTGTGTATGTATATAATATACTAACACAACTAATTAAGGAGATCACCGGTTTTATGTGATTTTTTTTAGTTGTATTCCTTGGCCAACAAAAGAGATTACTTGTGTGCAAGTAGAAAAATTGGACGGTGGGGAGGAAGTGGATATCATGTTACCTCAGACTTATAAGGCGGCTTTATTTCCCACATGGCTATATTTTTCACAAGACAGGGAAGTGAGTTTGTCTGCAAATGTATAATATATTAATATATGACTAACGACACTTGTATTAAATAATTTTTTTTAGATATGTTCCTTAGCAAATAAAAATAAATTCTAGTTAATTACAACTGTTCTTAAATTTTTTTTTTTTGGTACTACTAAAGACTGTTTTTAAGTCAATTAAAGTAATTCCTAAAGTTTACCCTATTTTTTTGTGTTAAAAATTATTTTGTAGATCTCATATTTCAGCCTATTTCTAAGAATGGTATTAGGTGAGTTGATAAGAATTTCTTTTTCCTAAAAAGCAGGCTATGATATTTTGTACATATGTATGAGCTTACTGTAATTTGAGATAAAGATAATGAAAAGGGACTAATGCTATACATCACTATACAAGCGTATAGCGTCTCCTAAAAAAAGAAAAGAAAAAAACTCACCGCCAGAAACTCAATATTGACATATGAAATATACAGAATCCAACTTCAATTAGTATCTTTTCAAGTCATTTTCAGCTCAAGGTGACTTATATATTCTCGTTTTCTTACTCTTCAATTTCTAATAATTTAATTGACAAGTTAATATTTAGAATGACATTAAATATTTTGACAAAAGATAAAAATTTACACAGAACAGGTTCAAAGACACATCAAACAGTCACCAATCTCCAGATTTTGATTTGCTTCCGAGATGGAGAAGTGATATTCAATTACCCAATAGTTAAATTTTGAACAAACCTCAACCTAAAATTAGGTAAAGTTCAGCCCATTTGGCTATAGCTTTTCTTTTTTTTTAATTAAAGAAAGCAATTAATTCAAATTATTGTACATGAACCCGATCAAATATGTGAAGTTTATGTATAGAGTATATATATTATGGTTAACTTTAAACATATATTATAAGTGATACTCATTGTCTAAAACACTTTTACAGTAATTCTTGGATTATATTTCTGGTGTATATAAATATGATGAAAATATAATCTGCCTAAGGGAAAAAATTAATTATATCAAATATTTAATTTGAAATTTTAAAATATAAGATTGTTCCACATGTATATTATTATTATTATTATTATTATTATGAAAAGTTGTCAGCATTTATGTGATTATCTTATTACTAGGATATAAGCTAATTACAGGGTCTATCTTATTCCAAGAATCAAGATACAACGGCCCTCAATTTATCATATAATTTTAATATAAATTTGATGATAAATTATTTTTAAAAAAATAGTATGATAACATACAATTAATATTTGATATCTTTTTTTATTATTCAGAATGATATCTTATTGGATAAAAAAAAAAAAAAAAACAGCTCTAACAATTTAAAGTCTATTTCTTATATCTTGTAGTTTGACCAAACGGTAACCTATAAAGAAAATAAACGATAAGATGTAATGATTAGACTGTAAGCTATTGGGAGATACTTACCTTTTTTCTTGTCTAACGAGATATCATTTTGTATAAAAAATATCTCAAATATTAATATATCTTTGTATATTATCATATTTTTCAAAAAGTTAATTTCTATTAAATTGATAATAAAATTTATATGGTAGATTGGAATTCAATGACCCTCAATCTACTGGAGAAGCCACAGATTACTGGATCTATATATGTTAGGGTCATTGGATCTATAGTAAATTATCCAGTAGATTGAAGGCCATTGGATCCATATATGTTGTTGTTTGAGAACTATTATTTTGTAATTTCTTGTACTAGTAACATATTTTATTTTCAAGTCTTGAATCGCTCAAGAACCAACCAAGTCACCGATTCTCTAGGTGAATTCATGATAGAGACAAGGGAAGATGTAAAGAAAAAAAAGTTTAAGCTAAATAGAAACTGCGGCTATTTATTGGTAATAAAGTGCATGTATCTCAGACACATTACAGTCACTGTAAAATAGATCCCTGCAACAGAATTCTTGCACTTTTCAAAGTAAAAATTTTAAATCGCTGCATCAATTTTTTAAATTTGTTGTAGCCTTCAGATTAAATTTATAAAAGTAATTGATATTTTTTAAAAAAAATTACTCGTTCTAATAACTCAACTTTTAATACATACCGTTAAAATATTTGTAATAATATTGACTGAGATTTGATGGGACACAGGACAACTGTGGAACATCCAAATTGAATTAACTAAGTGACCTTTCAAATAGATAAAATTATAGATAAAACGTGGGATATATCAAATCTTCCTTAATTTAACTAAGCAATTCCTAGGATAAAAAGAATAGCTACCGTGTCACTGCAATTTCTCCATGAATTAGTCCTCAAAGGAGGGAGGATTGTATCAATTGGCTTCTCTGAAAGAGAGAATGATATTCTTATACCCAATAGTCATTACAACCTAAACTTGGGTTTATTATTACAGCCCATTTGGCTATAGCACCAAAAAAAAAACAATTTAATTAATATAACACAAGTTGAATATGAATTCCTTTGGGCCATAAGCACGTTACTAACCATATTTAAGACATGAAGTTTCTTTTTAAGTATATCTAATTTGACTAGGACAGATTTAGTATTTGATTATAAGGAGTTACAAGTTTTAAAATTTTTGAACTAAAAGAAGCAAATTTTTAAAATTCAAAAGAAACAAGTTCTTATTATGTAAATAATCAAATAAAAATATAAAATAAAATTATATATAAAAGTTAAAATTTTTAAAATTTAAAGAGGGTGACCACGCTCCCAGCCACCTTGAATTCATCCCTGTACATGAAGTTTGGAATGTAATCTGTTATAAAATTTGGTAGCCTTATATTCACTTCGAAGCCTTCAAATTTTTCTAAAAGAGCTTGTATGATTAAGATGGCGTTGAATTGGTTAATAAACAGAACTTCAAAATATAAATAGATCAACTTATACTTTCTCCACAATTGTAACCTAAATTTTTTATGTAAAAAGGCGTGTTTAAATATATATAATTTTAAGAAAAAACTTAATTTGGTTTTTTGGTCCTTAACATGTAGTGAGAGTTTCATTTTGGTAATTCATTAATCATTTCTTTTAATTTGATCATCCCATTATTAAAATACTTGTGATGGTTTTTTTTTCTTTTGTTTTCAATAAATTTTAATATTAACAGCCTATTGAGTTGGAGCTCTAATTTGAAGTCAGTTAATTGCGCTAAATCAATAAATGACACAGTACTCATCAAACTCTTAAATTTAATGTTAAATTGTGAATGAAAATAATTTAAAAAGAATAATAATATTGTAAGCATTACAACATCTAAGAACTAAATTGAAAGAAATAAGTTATAAACGATTAAATCAAACATTCACCCCACTATTAAGAGCCAAAATATTACTTTCGTCCATCTTAATTCTTAAACATTTAATTATAATGACTTAAACTTTTAAATTGAAGTTATCAGAACTGGATTATATAATATCAATCTGTGTATTTTACTCTAATATATAAAGATGATTATCTTCTTCTTTCTTTCTTTCTTTCTTTTTTCATATTACATTTACACTACTTAAAGCAAAATGTAATGACAATTAAGCCCCATATAGGTTATGTTTGGATAGATGGTTGAAGGAGTATGAAAGAATGAAATAACTAAAATGAGTTAAACTTATATTTGAATGTTATTTTTTTAAGGTGGAATGGGATGACAAGGGAGGGACACTAAAATTCTTGAGTACCATTTAAAACTCCAATTCTAGTGTCCCTCCAATTTTGGGGGGGGGGGGGGATCAGAGATGGAATAAAGTGGTTTAAAAAATTAAATTACTACTATACATATACCTTATTGCTAATTTATCTATCATTTATGGAGGACTATTCCGATTGTTACAACTTTATTTAATTTCTATCATTATGATCATGGTCTCTCTTTTTTTTTTTTAATTTAACATTTCAAAATAAAAAAGAATGAATGAAAAAAATCTACAATGTAAATTAGTTTCATCTTTTTTATAAAAAAAAATTGAACGATTTTTCTTTTTAGCTTTTTAAATTTATCTTTTAAAATTTTTTAAAATAACATAAATATTTTATAATAAATGTATTAGACATAAAAAAAAATGGACAGGATAATTAATAAATAAAAAAATATAGACAAAAGAATAACATAACATTATTAGTAAACAATGACAAAATTATTAGTCATATATTTATGTTATAAAAAGTAATATTAAAAAAATAATTAATGAATCATTTTATTCCATTCATTTTATTATAACTTTCAAATAAAATTAATAGGTGTTCTTAACAATATATCTAATTTAGTTATTTTACTTAATATTATTTTATTAATGATCACTCAATTCCATCATCTTTTAAGTTCCTAAACATAGTTGTAGTTAACCAAATTGGATAATTCGTGAAAGATGGCAATGATAAGGATAAAATGAGTCCATGGACGTTGTAGCTTCAATAAGGAAAACGAGGAGAATTGCGTGGAAATCGAGGGAAGGAGAGAGATACTCATAAAGAGTGAAAAATCATTTTCATCTCTTACTTATTTATTTAATTTCTGTTAAAATAATTTTATATTATTTTGTAGGTTAATATTAACTTTATTATTGGTAAAAATCTCTAATGATTATTAAATAAGTAATCAATCTTAATTTAAACTAAATGGATTGAGTTTATATTATTGTGGATAATTGGTGATATATTGGACAACCCAAAAATTTATTAGATAAAAGTCTCAACTTATTGTTCAAAACTTGTGAATAATTATCCTATCAAATTATTAGTTAAGAGTTAAAAGAGATTTTAAACCCTTTCATAATTATTTAATTCATTATTAATTTTGAACATTTAAAGGAAATGAGAAGTTAATTTTTAAAAACAAATAATTAACTATGTCATATATCTCATCAACTAACTCATGAAATATATATTATTTTAACTTTTTTGTTCCTGTTATTAGCGTTTTTATCACTTCTCTTTCTCTGTCCGTGAAAAGCTAGGTGTTACAATTTGCAAACTCTATTGATCAATCATGGTTGAATATGTATCATTTCTAGATAAGTTTTCTCTATTATACCTCCCAATATTTTTAGCATTTTTAATTTGGTTTTTCATTAATTTTTTTTTCAATTTGGTCACTCACTTATAAGTTTAATTTTAATTTGGCATCTCACTAATTTTGATTATCAATTTAGTTTCTCACTTATTAATTCATTCTTAATTTGATCCCTTACTATTCCGAATGTTAGGATATTTAGTTCAAATTTAATTAAAACTGCAAAATCAAATGTGTTAATTTAATATTAGTGAAGAATTAAATTAAAAATTAACTTATAAGCAAGAAACTAAATTAAAAATTAAAATTAGTAATGGACTAAATTAAGAATTTCCTTAAAAGTGAGAAATTAAATTAAAAATAAAAATTAATAAAAAAAATAAATTAAAATTTAACTTATAAACAAAGAACCGAAATATATAAAAAAACAAAAAATGTTTGACGTATTCTGTCCGGCTTCTCCTTCTTCCTTTGAACTTTCCCACCATATCTCCATTGTATCTTGATTTTATGATGCATTTTCTCGAGACCATATTTTCTCTTGAAAAATATTCGGTAACAGGAGATAATATAATAATATTATTTTATTAATTTAATATATTTTTATTAATAAAATACTATTATTTTGTTATAGAAAAATTTCCTGTTATAAGAGACGATTTACGCTCGCATTTCTCTTTTTACGTACTAAATTTTGTGGTTTAGAGTTAATTGTAACTAATTTTAGGTAAGCTAGTACATTACACTAGGACATGTCACTATGAGAAGGAAACATATGGTGCTTATTAATGCTTAAGTCGTTCATTAACAAACAAATGAACTACTTGTCAGTACTTTCTTTACCAGAAAAACGGAAAGAATTAGTCTGAGACAAGTGATTAGATGCATCTACAAGACTTGTCTATTCAGAGTTTGGAATATACGATCCGTTAAGATAGTTGGTGGGAGAGACTGATTTTAGTTAGGCTCTATACGTACATTCATGTCAGGATGAGAAAGAAACTCATGGTGCGTATTGCTCGAGTTAGTTAACATATTACTTGTGTCTGTCCTCTTTCCATGTACTGATTATATTATTATTTTGAAATGCATTATATTATGAAATTTAAAATTTGAATTTTTTGTATTTGCAAATTCAAAATCATTATATTTAAGAAGATTTTGATCATTGGATTTTTATTAAATAATTCAAAATTTAATAAATATTAAACTGTTTCTAATAATTTTTAAAATCTAAATTATTAAGTTTTTATTTAATAATCTATATTTTATCAAATTTATCTTTCATGTTCTGAATTTTGGTGGGAGAGTAGAAAATGAGTTTTCTCTATAAGTGGAATGCTATTATATGTGGACCTTATATTCAAAATAATTATTAATTCTCAATCTTTAATTTTCCTGGCCCTCTGTCGTTTTCATCACTTTTTTTGTTTTTTAGTATGATAGGCAGTAGAAGTTAGCAAGTAACATAATAAAATTTAGGAAAAATTCTATTTTCAGTTTTTATAGTTTTATTTAATTTTTTATTTAGTTTTTATAGGTTAAAAATTTATAATTAGGTCCTTACAATTTACAAATATTTTAATTTAATTCTTACTGTTTAAATTTTGTTAATACTTTATTAAATTTTATTGATATAATTACCTATACATCTGTATAATTTATGTTGATAAAAGAAATAAAAATAAATAAGAAAAATAAAACTAATTCACATATATCACAAAATATTGACAAAAATATGATGACAAGATTAAATTAAAAATTGCTTAAACTCTAATGACTTAATTAAAAAATTTTAAACTATATAAGGACCGAATTAAAAATAAAGTGAAAAATATAACTTTTCCTAAAATCTAAAAAGCTGAAATTTGGCTTCTTTGGCCCAGAAAGATCTATAGTGAGTTATATATACCAAAATATTACTTCCTCCGTCCTAGTTTATATATATGTTTCAATTTTTTATTATGACAGGTCTCAATGATTTATATTTTTCTTATAACAAGTTATAGTTATATTTTTCACATTCTTCAGTGACCTCTTTTTCTTGTCTAAATTCTAATAAAGCTAGTATGATTAAGAAATGACATTGGATTCTTTTTTCTACAACTAATTTCAAAATTAATAAAATAAATCAATTATACTTTGTCCGCAATTTCAACCTAAACTTTTATGTGAAATGACGAGTTAAAATATTATAATAACAAGAAAAGGAAAAATTATTTTGGACTTTGTGTCACAGTGAAAATTTCAATTTGGTCATCTAGAAATTATTTATTTTAATTTGGTCGATCAATCATAAAATACTTGTAATATTGTTCATCTTTTTCACTTTTTAATACATTTTAATGCCACCAGCGTCTAATTAGAAGTATGCGTTAATGGTACTAATTAATAAACAAATAACATAATTAATCAAATTGTTAAATTTTGGATGAAAAAATTAATAAATAATAATAGCACTATAAGCAATTTAATATTTGAGGCCGCAAATGACCAAATTGATCCTATTTCTAAGATAGTGTAAGGTGACTTAGTTAGAGTTTCTTTTTTTCTTAAAAATCATGCTATGATATTTTGTGAGTGTGTGTAAGTATGTTTATTGAAGAAGAAGATAGTTAAAAATATGCTAATGCTAATTATCTACATTACTATTATGGTGTGTGGATATTACTAAAATACCCCCTCAGCAGGGGAATGGATCGACTTTTGACTCATGCAATAATGATATATTAATGCAGCGATTCATGCTCGGGTCATGTAGATTTGTACCGTAGCAAAAACCAAATTGGATTGAACACACCTTTTGACGTGAACCTCAGCATAGAAAGACTAAAACGCTAAAATATATTTGATTCAGACAACAACCAAATTTTTTCACTCCATTGAACTCGTAACATATCGATTCTTAGAAACATGTATGATAAGGCTTAGAAAATCAAAATCAAATAAAGAATTAATTTGATAAAATATCAAATTTTTAGTACAACAAAAAACATAATTGTGTTTCACTTGTAACAAAATATAAACAACTCAATATTATTCAATTCCTCAAAATTATTCAAGTCATACAATGTCAAAGTACAATATTTATAACCTAGTATTAACTTAATGTCCAAGAAAAAAACAAATAAGTATATTAATACCTATAGAAATAACAAATAAGACAATATTTTAATTATAAAGAATAATAAATTAGGCAACTATTTAATACTTAAGAAAATAATAAATAAAATAATTAATGATTAAGGAAATAATAGATAAGAGAATTACTTAATGCTTAAAGAAATAAAAGTAAAGAAATTAATCAATATCTTTGAAAATTTAATACCTACAAACAACATTAAGTCAAATATAAAATTAGGTCCTCACACTATGAGCTTTGAAATTTTACTATCATAAAGAAAAAAGGCCAACCACTTCTTCCACTCTTGCGGTTTGAAATAATGTTTATAAAAGTACATCTTCACCAAGTGAACACGTAACGTATATTCAAGTCTTTTGACCTACAACCTTGTAATTGGCCAATTACAGGAAGGGAAGGATGGGATGAAAAGATAAATTTAAAGAAAATTTTAGGCTTAGTTTTTTTAAGTATAAGTAATTAAGTTGACCAATGTACAGAAACTTACCGTGAACAGCGTATAAAAGAGGATTTATAAAAGATCTACAATATATACCAAAATATTACTTCCCCCATCTTCGTTTATATGTTCCAATTTTCTATTATGACTAGTCTCAATGATTCTTTTTTTTAACCTATAAGAAGTTAAAGTTATATTTTTCATATTTTTTAATGACCTCTTCCTTTTTTTTTTCCCCCTTATACAGCTTCTATGATTGAGAGATGGCTAAGGTTTTAAACTATGGTTACCGTTGCACTGTAGGTGTTTTAGACATTTAATTAAAGTGCTTGTTTTGTTCATCATGATTATATACAGACACACGTACATACAACACATTGTTATATAATTCAGTTAAAGAAATTCTAAGAGACAATGAGACTATCGGGTAATATTTATCAATAGATCCTGAAGTAAAATATTATTTTGGTTCTTCATGAGTTTACTCTAATTTAATTTTTTACTTATCAATCTGATATCAATTTAGTCTTATAATAACAAGAAAGTTAACACTTGTAGTCTTTTAATCTCAATTAAATTTTGACTAAAAATATTATGCTAACATTTATATTAGTAAGTGACCAAATTGAGAATAATTTGATAATTAAAGGATCAAATTAAAAATAAAAATTAGTGGGAGATCAAATTGAAACTAAAAGCCAGTAAGGGACCAAATTGAAACTAAATTCATAAATAAATTACCAAAATAATAATTTACTCATAGGTCCATATACTCAGCTAAAACACATTTCAGCTCCAATTCTACTTATTGGAATTATCTATTCATAAATTTAATATGGCGATAAAAAAAATTTTATGCTAGCTAAGTTTATCTCATAGTAAAAGCAAAAGGATAATGCGCCAAGAACGGCTATATATGGATGAAGTTTTCGTCAGAATTAATGATGGAGTCAAAGAGGTCTGGTCCATTTTTACTTTAAAAATAAGAAGTTTTCATTTTCGACAAAATTTTAAAAATAAGAAAATGAAGATGAAGTTGTTTAAAACACTCCTAATACAGAATCTCGGACTTGTTGATGCTTTTGCTATGAGACAAACTCCAAGAGAGTTGTCGTCCCTTGTATATGCATGTGATTATTATTATTATATATGTTAATTAATTTGTTTTTTATTTTTATTTTTACATTACTTGCAGGGTTTAGTCCTCATTTTTCTCTCTACATAATCTTTAGATTATTTCCAATTAATTTATTGCACAAAGAAATTAATTGCGGCTGCAGCCTCATATTACTGTCTAATTTTCAGAAAAATGAAATTTCATTTTCCACTTTTGATCTCAGTTTAGCCCTCCAATAATGAGAAACATTTAAATGGTTTTCTAAAGATAAAAAAAAGATAAATTAATTCTGTCTTTTCCAATGATCATTTGAATTTTAGAAGATCATTATTTTTGGAAGGCCATTTTAATAATTTTTTATTTTTTGAGAACTAAATTGATTTTAAAACTGAAAATGAGAGACCAAAATTATATTTTATTTGTTTAATTTCACATGGGAGACTACTGAAAATGAATGCATGTCATCATTTTGTGAAATCAATTTGCGGAGTGAGAATTTTATTATGAACGGTCTAAGCAATTTTTCTTTGGGAACTAAAAGCTGTGAATCTATAATTTAAATTAGTTTGCAATTTATTTTAGAACTAAAATTAATTGTTATAATTCTATCATTCTACTTATTTTTTGAATTTTTATTGTACAAGCATAAGCAGAACAAACTATTATTGGTAGTACGGTAAGAATATTAATTTTATTCAAAAAATTTATAGGTAATTTTATCAAATTTTAGAGTTATGTCATAATTTTAATAGAATTTTTTACTATAAATTATTAATTTTTGTGCATCGTAACAAAAATAACATAAGGTCCTAATTTATACAAAATATCTGTATGGAACTATATTTTAACTTGATCTAAAAATCATTCCATAAAATTTGAATATATAATATATTTGATTACAGTATTATAATTTTCATTTCTGTATACTGAAATTATTATTTTTTGTATATATAAGACGCTTAAATCATTTTTAGAAAAAAAATTTTAATTTTTTCTTTTTGCAGGAACATATTAAAAAGTTTGTTCTTTCCTCCTTTTTATCAGTTCTCACCAACTTAAGATTCCCCCATGGGAGCAGCTAAAAGTAGCATCAAAGCCCCTTGTCTCTTCCTATTTATATCATTCCACTCCTTTAATTAAAATTAAATTAAAGAAGATTATCATTGCCTGTCTAATTCTATTTACATTATTAAATTAGTTTGCGTTTTAATTTATCATCAACCTAACGAATTTTGTAATTTCTGAGCCGGATTTGAAGTTCTATGGCCTCCCATATATAGGTTCACGCCCATGCTGTGATATATAGAGATACATATATATATATATATATATATATATATATATATATATATATATATATATATATCTATATCAGTATATATTACTTGAGTTTTGAATAATTAATAAAATTTGACATTAACCACATGTTTGATTGATGTACCCCACAAAAATTAGCACTTAATTTAAAATAAAATGCTATTATCTTAAAAGCAAAGTGAGAAAAATTATGATATATAACAGAAGTAGGGAAAATGGTATTTTCAATCCCATAGTTTTATTTAAATTTTAAGTTGGTCCCTATATTTTAACAATTTGTAATTGGATCCCTACAATTTACAAATGCTTTAGTATAATCTTTATTGTTAAAGTTCTATTTAATTTTACTCATGTAACTAATTATATATTATCTTAACACTATGTATAATTTATGCTAATAAAATAGATAAAATAATTAATTAATTAATAATGACAGTGACTATATTAAAAGCTATTTAAACTCTAAGGAGTGATTACAAATTTTTAAAGACCAAAGTAAAAAATTAAGTAAAATTATATGGATCAAAAGAATTCTTTTTCTCAAAGTAGTATTCCTTTTTCTTGTTTTATTCAAATAACTATGGAGTTTGGCCTTTGGCCTGTCATTGTTGTTATAAAGGGGTTTTTTAAAAAAAAAAAAATTGATGGTACATGGTCTGCCTATTTTGTTATTATTGCATTAATAAATGAATGATAATTGATAATAAAATAAATAAAACTCTTATGTAAAATCCATCAAACTCTGTTGAATGTAATTGCGTATGCATTGATTGCATTGATTGTCTGGATACACAATATAAACTCTGGTTATTGTCTCGTCTCTTCCTGCTTACAACCATTTCTCTCGAATATCTGAAAACGCATGGCTTTTTGTGGGACTTTCCTCAAGTCTCTCCCTCCATGCCTCAAAGCTCAATCTCCAGACCATCGTGCTTGCAGGAAACAGGTCAATCAAATCAATAGCTCAATAATTCTTTTGCCTTCTTCACCATCTAAGACCCCATTTTCTGCATAATTCCTCCTTCCTCTCTCTCTCTCTCTCTCTCTCTGTTTTACTTTAACTATGGGTTTCTGTTCTTGCATTTTTAATTATCGTTGATGGTGATTATGTACGATTGCATGACAGTTCCGTTTAAGAGCTTCAACATGCAGTTCAGATGACGAGGAAAGGACGATTATAAGGAAAACAAAAGATGGGTGGAAGATCAATTACTCAGGCCAGAAACCAGCGACTCCATTGCTGGACACAATCAATTACCCTGTTCATATGAAAAATCTATCCACACAGGTGAACCATTGATGAACTGAGAATTATGGGCATATTTTCTCGTCCTTTGCAGGCACATGATATCCTCTTATCTGCATATTTGTGTAAGGAATTTACGTATTATATGTCAGGATCTTGAACAACTTGCAGCAGAACTAAGGGCAGATATTGTATATACTGTATCAAGTACTGGTGGGCATCTTAGCTCAAGTTTAGGAGTGGTGGAGTTAGCAGTGGCCTTGCACCATGTTTTCAACACCCCAGAAGACAAGATTATATGGGATGTCGGTCACCAGGTCAGTCTTCCTTTCTCTTGCTTTTCAATAGAAATGAAAAGTAAAAGTAAAAATAATCATTGTGGTCCACTAATTTTCAAATTAGTATCAATTTGGTTCTCTAAGAATTAGCAATGTAGAGATGCTCTTTTGGAAATTCTGAATTCACCGACACCATGTAAGTGAAAGTCTACTTCATTTTAATGACTTTAGATTTTTTAAGAATCATTTTTGGCACTGCAAATTCGTGAAAGACCAATATGACACTGATACAAAATGTAGAGCACGAAAATGGTTCTTTTAATCTAATAAAACTTCAATCATGTAGAGAAATTTGCTGTCGTAGCGAAAAAGGGATTTATTTTTTTTCAGTCTAAGAGGATCTAAGCAGAAATCAAATTGCAGGCATACCCACATAAGATTCTTACAGGCCGAAGGTCCAAGATGCACACCATTAGGAAAACTGCAGGGCTAGCAGGATTCCCTAAAAGGGATGAGAGCGTTCATGATGCTTTTGGGGCAGGGCACAGTTCTACAAGCATATCTGCTGGTCTTGGTGAGTTTCTCAAATCTTAACATCAACACATTTCATAGAATAAAAATTGAAGGCTGAATTTTGAAATCCCAAAAATTCTCATAGAAAATTCTCGCAGTAAGAATTTAGTTAAGAGAAAATTAAGATGAATAAGAATAAGTCGATGAGATCAATTACGGAAAAACTATTGAATACTTGAGGAAATCCACAAATTAGTAAATAAGCCTTGTAAAGAAAGTATGCCGTTAAAATAGAAGTAGAGATCTGAGTTACGTGCCAGGATAAAGGAAAACCATGAAAGCTTAGCACAAGATTCAGAAAACACGTATATTAGAATTAGAGTAAGTCATACAATTGGGGGAATAATGTGGCTGGAAGGGAGAATTATGGTGCTGAATAACCAAGGATTAAGAGGAAAATGCATAGCTTGGTTCATGATGAAACACATACTACTCAGCCTCATTTCGTGCGAAACTGTTACTAATGAAGTTAGTGAGCCTATAAATAGAGCCAAACCTACTCATGGCGGAGCATGGAATACGTAGCATATAAGTAGAAAATTTACTCTGTTTTTACTATACAGAAACAGAGCAATGCATTTCGGTGAAGTATGAGGAGTTGATGAGTGGGTGGTAAGCTAGTGTTCTGCAGTGGGAAGCAAGATGAGTATTGAGGATAGAAATGAGAACTAGAGTGGAGACCAAATAGCTGAAGAACTTTTCTGTTTCTGCACAAAGAAAACAGAGCAAGAAGGAACTGAAACGAAGAGTTGAAGTAAGGAGCTATCGTGAGAATAATAAGGAGTAGATTCAAGTAGAATCAAGGATGCTTTACTCGAGTTATGCCACCGCCAAGGGTGGAACACGTAGTTCTAAGTAAATTCACTTCGTTTCTGCTGTTTAGGATTATTACACAAATAATTACTTAAGACACAAACAGAATAAAACATGGATGGTTAGCCCACTGAACGTGAGCAAATTAAGCTCAAGAAATAAAAGTATGTAGAGAATATATGAAAAGAAGGAAAACGCCTTAAACACGTTGGAATCAAGTTGAGTATAAGCTGAGAAGATTCAGAACATACATGGCAGAAGGGAATGTAAATTCAACACGGACAGAGTCAGGTATGTTTCTGAATTTATATTATAGTAAGGAATGAATTACAGGAAGACTTTAAACTAGGAAAGAAATGATACAGCAAGCGAGGAGTAGGAAATCAACGCGAATGTACAGGATGAAATCGTAAAAGCTAATTGTATAGAGGAGAATGAATAATTTCGAATAAGCAAAATTTGTACAGAACAGAAACAACAGCTGGGCAACGTAAAGTATTAGAAACAGAATTGAATAAAAGATGAAATTTAGTAGAGGAACTTAAAAGTATAAATATGGAAGAAAAATTATATGCAAGACAAATAATTTACATACAAATTGCAGAAGTTTTAAGGTAGAACCACAATATTCTATTAAAGTAGTGAACAGAGTAATAGGAAGATTGTTTGAATCCTCTTGTATTTTTGCTATGGTTATACAAATAATCTGAATTAAACTAAGACCAAGTGCTGAGTAAAATAAGTAATATAAAGGAAAATAGTATGAGCTAGAAATAGAGAAAGAAATAAACATGGAATTTGAAAATGTTGAAAGTTATAGTACCAATATTGAAAGATAGGAGTTCTGACAAATCACGAGGTAGTAGTAGCAAAAGAAAAATGTTCCGGTGATACAATACATAAACATAAGTTAGGAAAATAATAGTATGCAGTTGAGACGCAGAGGTCAGAATTTAAGGAAACATTAAAAAATATAAATTATGGTAATGAGGTTAAGTCTCTGATACATTATTAAGCATTTTAATTCAGCTTCAAGTTTAAAAGTAACTGCAAAACAAGGTATATAAAGAATGGGAAGAAGTTCTATTTTACCTTGAAAACAATTACGTAGGTATAAATATAAACAATTACATGTGACATTCTTAATGCTCTATTTTCGTCTCTCTATCTGCTACAAAAATTGGCAGGCATGGCAGTTGCGAGGGATCTGTTGGGAAAGAAGAACAGTGTCATTTCGGTGATCGGTGATGGAGCAATGACTGCTGGTCAAGCTTATGAGGCCATGAACAACGCAGGATTCCTTGATGCAAACATGATAGTTATACTGAATGACAACAAGCAAGTCTCTTTACCAACTGCCACACTTGATGGCCCTGCAACTCCAGTTGGAGCCCTCAGTAGTGCTTTAAGCAAAATTCAAGCAAGCACTCAATTCCGCAAACTTAGAGAAGCTGCGAAGGTAAATCTTCCAAACTTTTCTTAGTAGCCAACTTCATAACTTTCGGTGCTTATGTTAAATATGAATACCCTGTACCACCTGGCACTAATTTTATCTACCAACTTCATAATCTTTGTTGCTTATGTTAAATATCATTACGCTGTACCGCCTGACTCTAATTCCATCTGTTCAAGAGCATCACAAAGCAAATAGGAGGGCAAACACATGAAGTTGCAGCAAAAGTCGATGAGTATGCAAGAGGTATGATCAGCGCATCCGGGTCTACACTTTTTGAGGAGCTCGGCTTATACTATGTTGGCCCTGTGGATGGTCATAACATCAAAGATCTAGTCAGCATTTTTCAAAAAGTGAAAGCAATGCCAGCCCCAGGTCCAGTGTTGATTCACATTGTGACAGAGAAGGGGAAAGGATACCCCCCAGCAGAGGCAGCAGTTGATAAAATGCACGGTGAGATTGGAATTTGTATGGTCAATAGAGAGTTGTGATGGATAATTCTTAACGAGGCTCGTATAACTTTCAGGTGTTGTCAAGTATGACCCCAAAACAGGACAACAATTTAAGCCAAAGTCCTCAGCACTATCATATACCCAATACTTTGCTGAATCTTTGATAAAGGAAGCTGAAATAGACAGTAAGATAGTAGCAATTCATGCAGCCATGGGTGGAGGGACAGGTCTAAATTATTTCCAAAAAAGGTTTCCAGAACGCTGCTTTGACGTGGGGATAGCTGAACAACATGCAGTTACCTTTGCAGCTGGCTTAGCAGCGGAAGGTCTCAAGCCATTCTGCACTATCTATTCATCATTCCTGCAACGTGGATATGATCAGGTGAGACAATAACAGTAGAAAGAAACAGGCCACATTGAATTGTTTCTCATATGTTGGTTTAATGTTAGTATTCCATCATCAAATAATCTCACGGCTATGATTTGTAATGAGTGTGAAGGTGGTCCATGATGTAGATCTTCAGAAACTACCTGTCCGCTTTGCTATGGATAGAGCTGGTTTGGTTGGCGCTGATGGACCAACCCATTGTGGTGCCTTTGATATCACATACATGGCTTGCTTGCCCAACATGGTGGTCATGGCTCCATCTGATGAAGCTGAACTGATGCACATGGTTGCAACAGCAGCAGCCATAGATGACAGACCTAGCTGCTTTAGATTCCCAAGAGGCAATGGAATTGGAGCCGTTTTGCCCCCAAATAACAAAGGAACCCCACTTGAGGTTATTATAAGTAACTAACAAACATTTTCCATACAGAATACTAAATAAGTAAGTAATCAAATCCAAATATTATGGCTATGCAGATAGGAAAAGGCAGAATACTAATAGAAGGCAGCAAGGTTGCTATTTTGGGATATGGTTCTATAGTTCAACAATGTCTGGAAGCTGCAAAAATGCTCAAATCACAAGGGGTTTCTGTGACAGTTGCTGATGCTAGGTTTTGCAAACCTTTGGATACTGATCTTATTAAACAACTAGCTAAGGAGCACGAAATTCTCATCACAGCGGAAGAAGGTTCTATTGGAGGTTTTGGATCACATGTATCACAATTCCTAAGCTTAGCTGGTATCTTGGATGGACATCTAAAGGTAACTTTCCTCCTAAATGTAGACGGGCTACCTCTTCCATTAGTTCATTTTAAGATTACCATAACTTCTCCATCTCTCTCATTCTTCCAATTCTGATTTTCTTTTGAGTTTTGCCTGCAGTGGAGATCAATGATGCTTCCTGATAGATACATTGATCATGGGTCACCCCAAGATCAGATTGAAGAAGCTGGACTGTCATCAAAGCAAATTGCTGGAACAGTCTTGTCTCTTCTCGAGAGACCAAAAGAAGCTCTTCTGTTCAAGTAAAATCACGGACAAAACAAAATTCTCATCCTCAGACTTGAAAATATATCATCATAAGACTCTATGTTAACTGTGCACGAATTAAAATTGCAAAAACTACCCTAGTAAGTCATTTTGAGAGTACTTCTGATCTGGATTGACATCCGCTTGAATCCGCATCATGAAGCACCCATTTTAACGGGGAGGATCATAAATGAGTCAAGAAAATATGCTCCAGCAACATGTAATTATACGAATTATAGTATTTTACCTTTTGAACATCAATTGAATGACTGTAATTACTAATAAAGACATCAATATAAATTACATAGGTCATCAAAATCATGATTGCAAATTAAGCAACACAAGGCTACTCTCTTTGGTAGGAAGCAAGAACGCAAAGATCTTTCTCCATCCTCTGAATTCGGCAACATATTGGCCCTTGGCTTGTTACCAAGTTATAGCCACATCATAGTAAAGTTATCACCAATATCGACTCAAATGTTAATGATTAACAAGACCATTTCATAGTAAAGGCTACTCAAATGTTACAGGATATATTTATTAATGATTAACAAGACTAAACCCTAAACCCCAATAATGTAGTAATTTCAAAAATACAGGGCATCAATTACCATTAAATGCACAAGTATTTACCACTCATATCTCCTAACGTTTCTCTAAGCTAGAACCATAGGGATCTAATTACAAGTACAGGATTATATCCCTCAGGGAGAGTCCATTCACAACTTCAGCGATCACATAGTTTAAAGCAACTAGTTCTACCAATAGTTGAGAAAACATTTACATGTATTGGAGGTTTTCTTGTTAATCCATAAGTAAATGTAACAACTCATAAAGCTAAGTGACACGGTATATCAAATTCCAATTCACATTGATAGCTAACTAAAGCATATGTACCTACCTACTTGCTTATATTCACTTCTGTGAACCTGCATATATAAGCAATTTCAATCATAAAATAGGCCAAAAAGAAGGGAAGACATGCTTACAATAAATCCTCATCTCTTATAATTTTTTACGTGTTTCTGCCTGGAAACAAATGAAGGAATCAGACTGTGTACTACACACTCATCTGACAGAATTAAATTGGATTTGCAGTCTAGCAAGTATTGAACCCAGATCTTGAATGACCCGTGCAAAATGGGGATCAAAAGAGAGACAGAAATATAACCAATAGCATTCACCAATAATCTCCACAGGAACAATGCGCTCCTTTAAAATGATGGAATCTCTTAGCATCTCTAGCAATAATATCTCTCCCAGTAAGTAAAGAAACAAATTTTATCCAATTGTGACAGTCCCCACAAACTCTTAGATTTTTAAAAATCCTGATGCTACTAGTCCTACCTTGAGTCTTCCACAAAGTAAAAGCTATGGCTAGTTTTTCGCTATGATAATATAAAGAACTTATCTTCTTCTCTTCATCCAAATCCTGCAACACAAATTTTGTATCAGGAATATAACCAAGAGTTTTAACCTTCTCAATTAATTCATGCAAGAATTCGCAAATCTCATGAGCTCTTGGGTGAGACAAATCTCCAGCCATAAAAGTATGAACCTCCCTATCAACGTCAACCCAACTCATTGCAGGAGTTTTCTTCACTTTTAAATCCCTTATTGTGCTTTTCATCTGAATAACCTGGTTCCATTTTCCTGCTGAAGCATAAAGATTTGACAAGAGGATATGAGTTCCCTCATCCCCAGGAGCAAGCTCAAGCACCTTTCTCACAACTCTCTCTGCCATCTCCACCTCTCCATGATTCCTACATGCGCTTAGCAATGTCCTCCATAGGACCACATCCGGATTCCTCACTTCCTCTGTTAACATTTCAGCCTCATCAAATCTTCTACAACGTCCTAGCAAATCAATCATAATAGCATAGTGATCTCTTGTCAACTCAATATTGTGATTTTTCCTAACGGATGCAAATATTTGCCGACCTTCTTCAACTAACCCCCCATTGTTGCATGCCAAGAGAACACTTAAAAATGTCACATCATTTGGCTCAAGTCCCAAAATTTTCATCCTTTCAAATAGCAGAAGTGCCTCACCTCCAAAACCATTTTGGGCATAAGCATAGATCATTGAATTAATGGCCACTACATCTAACTCAGTTAAAACATCAAAAACAGACCTTGCCATCTCTGTATTTCCACATTTTCCATACAAATTAATCAGTGCTGCACCAGCATACTTATCACAGTAGAATCCTTTCTTTATCGTTAGGCCATGAATTTGATTCCCTACATCGAGCATTGCAAGGCTTGAACAAGCCTGAAGAACACTAGACAATGTAAATGAATTTGGATTTATTGAGCAACGAATCATTTCTCTGAATATTGATAAAGCAACCTCTTCTCTCCCATTTTGCACAAGACCTACTATCAGAGATGTCCAAGTCACCTGGTTTGCATTAACCATCTGATTAAAAACCTTTATGGAATCATCAACCATGTTGCACCTTAGATACATTGTAAGCAATGATGTCTGCGAAGCAACAGCAAGTTCAAGACCAGATTTAACGACAAGGCTGTGAATCAACTTACCTTTAACTAAACTTCCCAGATTACCACAACTTATCAAGATGCTTGCAAGAGTATACTCGTTAGCCTTAATTCCCTGACTGGTCATGTCCTTAAAAACCTCTAAAGCTTCAACATGATGACCGTGCTGGGCATAACCAACAATTAATGCTGTAAACAAGACAACATCTTTCTCCAAAACACGATCAAGCACAAAACGAGCATCCCTCATTTTATCAAACTTTGCATACATATCAACAAGAGCACTAGCAACGAACCCATGGAATTCGAAACCCAATACCACTGACAATCCATGAGCCCTCTGGCCCTGGCGCAAGAGACCCGAATCTGGAAACACCTTAAAAATATTTGAAAACGTGAACTCATCAGGTAAAGCACCGTCCACGAGCATTTTCTCAAATAGCTCAAGGGCTTTTCTACTCCTCCCATGACTAACATGAGCAGAAATCATCAAATTCCAAAAAACTACATGTCTGTTAGGCAATTCATCGAATAGCCTGCGTGCTTCAGCTAGGCTACCGCACTTTATGTAGCCATCAATGAGCTTATTGCCTAAGAAGAGGTATGAGACGCCAGATTTGATCATATGGGTCTGAACTCCTCTGATGCCTCTTAAAGATTTTCTCTCTCTGTATTGTTCAACCAGAGAAGAACAGAACTGCGTGGCCTCGTTGAGATTGGTAGCCGTAGTGCTCAAGAAGGCGTTGACACGGTGCTGAACAATAGAAAACGTTGAACGATAAAAGGGGTTTAGAAGGTGCTTCGATTTTCTTCCTCCGACACCTGCTTGAAGTATCAGCTTCAAATTCATTCGTAGGGAAAATAAAGCACTCGTTTTCTTGTGTGCTCAACTGCTCCTAGAAAATTCAAATTTTATGTAAAGGGTGGAAAATCACTATTTCCAAGATAAATTAAAGGGAAAATCGATAATTTGATACCCATGCATTACGCAAAATTTTCATTTGGGACTCGTAACTTTTTTAGGGCACCCGTAACCCAACAATGGTATCTTAAATTCAGAATTCGACTTCGATGGGTATCTTTTCCTCGAGAGACCAAAGAATAAGAACAAGTTAATGAAAAATTAAAGCAAATATTGAACATATATATATATATATATATATGTATATATGTGTGTATGTGATATCATGTGAGGGGTTTAGATCGCAGTAGGAGAGTATTAAAGCTTAACATCAAGGACTTACTTCTCTCAATGAAAATTGAACTGTGTAAATTTAGAAGCAAGGTAAGGTCGAGAACACAATGTCTTTCTCCAAATAACAAACCTCTAGGCCACTTTTATAATTTTAGGTTTACATAATCACAAATCTCCATCGCAACGATATAAACTATTACAAATACATTATATGAGCTTTTACAGGGAATAGGAGTGATCCTTAATTTTTTTCTTATGTGCAGAATCCTTATCAGAGGCAAACGCAAAGCATAATAGGATCAACTTAAATGAAGTAGAATGTTCATAATCCTATAAAGAAGATTTCAGAGAAACAAAATGTTTATAGACAATTCATGAAAAGCATAATGTTATTCAAACTAGGAAAATGAGTACAAAGCTTCCTTTGCCTAACATAAGAGGAGAGAGCTCTTTATATAGACAAGCAAAAAGCTATAAGACAAAACACATAAAGCAAAGCAGCAATAATGCTGCCGACAAACAAAAAAACTAAAAGGACAAAGATACATATCCGTAAAGGCAAAAGCATGGGTGAAATAGCACCCAAAAGATGACAAACATCTTTAGGCTATAAAGGGCCAAGTCCTTAGTCCTTGTTTCTACTTAAGATAGGCTTGTTACTTGGAGAGAGATTGAATTCAGATAAATCTGGTGAGCTGTCATCATACAGATTCTGAGAATCTTGAAAAGCTAAGTGGAAGTAGGCATCTTCTAATTGATTGAACAAGTCATCTTGATCTTTTTGATGCGTGCCTAATGTGAATGGAGCGTCAGTGACAACTGTAGGTTGGAGCCATAATTGCTTTGATTGAGAAACATGGGGATCATAGGTCGGCATAAATAGAGCTAGAGAGCACTCGGGAATATGATCAGGAATATCAACTTCTAGGAATCTGCGAGAGAGTGTCAACTCTCTGATATGTCTGCTGATGAAACTGGGAAATGTAAGTCAGCTTTGAATCAATAGTCCAAAGGACTTGATTTTGGGCTGAGGCATTCTTAGTGTGCCAATTTAAGACTTCCTCAAAAGGATGAATTGGTTCAGGACTTCCATAAACAAAAACTTTATTGGAAGTAACATATGGCCGGGAAGTGACCCGGTGTTCATCTGTATGGCACTCCAGAGGAGGGAATAAGTCATCATACAATGGTTCCATAGGATGGACCATCATACAAGGGATGAGATTTGTTGGTGAGGCTCCTATAGGCTCTGGCTTGCAGAAAGCAGGAGGAGGTGCAAGATATGGAGAGACATTAGCAAAAGTATCTTGTAGCTATTTATAGTAGCCAGATTCCCATAAGTTGATATTCTTGATCATATTCCCGAGCACTCTCCAGCTCTATCTATGCCGACTTATGATTCCCATGTTTCTCAATCAAAGCAATTATGGCTCCAACCTCTAGCAGTCACCGACGTTCCATCCACATCAGGCACGCATCAAAATGATCAAGATGACTTGTTCAAGCAATTAAAAGATGCCTACTTCCACTCAGCTTTTCAAGGTTCTCAGAATCCGTATGATGACAGCTCACCAGATTTATCTAAATTCAATCTCTCTCCAAGTCATGAGCCTATCTTAAGTAGAAACAAGGACTAAGGACTTAGCCCTTCATAGCCTAAAGATGTCTGTCATCTTTTGCATTATTGTCCTTTGGGTACTATTTCACCCATGCTTTTGCTTTTA
Source organism: Delonix regia (assembly GCA_037074485.1). NCBI lineage: Eukaryota > Viridiplantae > Streptophyta > Magnoliopsida > Fabales > Fabaceae > Delonix > Delonix regia. The sequence goes on along the minus strand of CM073461.1, from coordinate 13,891,700 downwards.
CAGATATGTATCTTTGTCCTTTTAGTTTTTCGTTTGTCGGCAGCATTATTACTGCTTTGCTTTGTGTGTTTTGTCTTATAGCTCTTTGCTCCGTCTATATAAAGAGCTCTCTCCTCTTATGTTAGGCAGAGGAAGCTTTGTACCCATTTTCCTAGTTTGAATAACATTATGCTTTCCATGAATTCTCTCTAAACATTTTGTTTCTCTAAAATTTTCTCTCTAGGATTATGAACATTCCACTTCATTCAAGTTGATCCTACTATGCTTTGCTCCTGCCTCTAATGAGGATTTTGTGCATCAGAAAAGATTAATGATCACCCTTATTCCTTGTGAGAGCTCATATAATGTATTTAGAATAGCTTATATAGTTGTGATGGAGATCTATGATTATGTAAACCCAGAATCATAAAAGTAGCCTAGAGGTTTGTTGCCTAGAGAAAGGCGTTGTGTCCTCGGCCTTACCTTGGTTCTAAGTTTACACAATTCAATCTCTATTAGGAGAAGTAAGCCCTTGCATTTATGTTATAAGCTTTAGTACTCTCCTACTGAGATCTAAACCCCTCACATGACAAAGCGCTACTATGTCCTTAATGGTTTCAATGACATTACACTTAGGCATATCTTTATTGCCTCTCTCTCTCTGAATATAAATATAATGCCTGAAACTATAGTATAAACTAATAATGACTCTGAAATCTTATTGGTCCAAAATGCTATTTTATACTTTTTTTATAAAAAAAATATCTGATTGTGCAGGGTATCCCACTGGACCAAATATACATGGGTAGTCCCAATAACTTAAAATTTTGTAATATGATAAATATATAGTGTAATCTTTGGTATATTTACAATTTTGAATATGGGTATAATTGTAATAATAACAACCTAAACAATAATAATATTACAATTATATCCCTACATTATAACTAAATACACTAAAGATTTTACCTAAATATATTCATGATATTAATATATTATTAGTGAAGTAGAAAATATGTTTTCACATTTACTTGTAGTTAACTTTTTTTAACAAAGTCATATTATAATAAAAAATTTTAAAATGCTTTTCAAATTGAAAATAAGAGTTTTTTATCTTGAGAAAATTTTAAATTGAATGGTCTTTCTTTCTTTTAGAATATTATGCTATGTGTGTGTATATATATATAAAACAACACCCCTAAGTTGTTTAATGTAAGGCAACTATAATCCATAGTCATTATATTAAAATAGGACAACAATAGGGGGAGAATCCAGCATCCTTAAAATTTTCGTATCAGTTAATGTTGTCAGTTGCCGTACTAAAAGAATAATTATCATACTCTTGCCATATTGAAAAATAAATATCAAATACTACTGTTACTATATTTTGATAAATAATAATTTTTCTATGAAATTTAAGATTAAACTCGACCATGTAGAGACATAAAGAAGCATAATATATAAATATGGAAGAAAAATTTTTAAAATATGTTAAGGAAAAGTTAACTACCTACTTCTTATCTTGTTCTTGAGTGTCCAAGAAAATCTATCTAATAAAATTATATTTGAATTCTCTTGTATTCATAAATTTATGAACTATATGATTTAATTATGTTTTTATTTTTTAAGAGGTTATCTCTGATTAAGTCTATCTTTATTAACAAATTCCTACTTCAAAATTTTTTTAAATTTTCTATAGGCTTTTTTAATTATCCTTAAAACCAATAACTCTCTTAAATAATGATTAAATCTATAGTTTTTCATAGTATAATTTAATTATTTATCTTTTTCATCAAGGTAATATCTAAACTTAATGTATATTAATTATTTTGGCAATTAAAATTTCAATTATTAGTAAGCTTTCATAAAATTCCAAGTATACATCCTCCATATACATTCCCTGCTAAAATGTCAACTTCCATTGCATCCTTTCTTATTTTTCTAGTCTTCGTGTTCTTCCTGAAATTTCTTCTATTACTTAATGCTGTATTCTATACATGCTCCTTATTTGAGGTATGCTTCCTCCTTAATGGCATTCTTTCATAACTTTTATATAGAGTTTTTTAGTCTACTTGCATAGCAACGTTTCTTAGTTGCTAAAGATGGAGTATTCCGAATCTTCTTGTATGTTTCCCCTCTTTTGAAATTTTCAATGTTAATGTAATGTAGTAATTTATAACGTTCTGGTCTGTAAATCCTGATTATGTTAACTATTATTGGAATACCTCTATTGTTCATCCATTTTAAATCTTAAAACTAAGTTTAGAACTTACCTATGGACAAGTTCCCCTTTCTCAACACCTCTGTTTCTCACATAAAACACAAGATTTTACCCTTTATCATCACAGTTCCAATTTCCTTCCTTGCTTCTTAGTTCTATCTCAGTTTTCATGCACTAATAGATCATTTCCAGCCTTAATATCTTACTCTTTCACTTCTTTGTTTGGGCTTTTTTCTTATTTTGCATGTTGTTACACACACACCACTGGTGTCTGTGGCTTTTCCTCACACCTCCATCCCATTTATAGGTGATAGTGCACTTATAGGGGGTGAATAGGTGCTTAGGAGAAATTCAAACAATTTTTCTTGTATAAAAATAATTATTTTCGAAAATACTACTTATATACCTGAAGTGAAAACTTAAGTGCCTAAATTTAATTTTTCAAATAAGCAAACTTAGTGACTGAAAATAGAAACTTAGGTGCTTAAAGAAAGTTAAGTGACTCAAGAAAATCTCAGTGACTGAAAATATTTCTGAAAGCAATAAAAAGAAGAAATGATACAAACGATTTATCTTAATTCAAACCACCACTATTTTACGTTCAATCCCCTTCTATCATAAGAGATTTTCCACTATAGTAGGGAATTTACCTGGATGACCCCAAACACTTACACTGACGGGTTTTATAGTACTCACCCTCAGCACAAGGCTTAAACTTACCTCAAACTATCACAAATGAGTTTTCATTCAGCTAACCCTTAACTGACTTTCACTCAAGAAAGATTTAAACATGATAGGATGATTTGGGTTACCCTTAGAAGAGTTTACAATTTTGGCTCAATAAACTCAAGCTCTTGATAACCAAACTTAAGTACCTAATACTAAGCTCAATATGAACAGTAACACAATTTTTCCTTAAATGATTTATGTTCAGTTCTCTTCTATTTTCTTCATCTTCTAAGCTTCCCCTTTTATAGATCTGTCTCTCTTGACCATTGAAGTTCAAATTTGAAGCTCATTTATTGCACATGACCATTAGGTAAGGATGAAGAATGAATCAAATGTTAGTGCTTCTCTTCTTGCTTTTTCACCTTGAGTTATCATGGTTCAGATCTTATATGGCTTATTTCGTACAACAACAATAACAAAGGGAGAGATTTGAGAGTCAACTTGTACTATGAGATATGTTGTTGGAATATTGGAGGAAGAAGATATGAGAGGATGATATATGGAGCATGCTCTTCATCTCTTCCTTGGCTCAAGTTGCTATTAGAACTATGATGGATTTTGTTTGTTTTTGTATAAAGCTTGCAATGTTTTTCAACTCTTTTTCATATCCTCTTGTTTTTCACTTTTCAGCTGTAGACATATCCTTGTGCCATGTTGAGAAGTTTGCTTTGTAGCCTTTTCTTTTGTCTTTTCTTCAAACATTTGGCAAATGCTTTCTCTCTGTTTGCCTTTGACAAGTAAAGCTGATATGTTTTTTGGTACCTATTTAGATAGTATCTCATTTTGTCTCCATTTGATGCAAACTAAGAAGATAGCATTTTAGGTCAAAAGCATTTGCACATCATTTCAATGTTCAAGCTAAAAAGAATAAATCCTTAAGATTGGGCTGCTCATATTTTTATTTGGATTGAGCATAATAGTAAAGACGATCGGGCTAAACCAATTTTAATTCTTCCAATATCTGGGCCTTTGCAATTTTAGATAAATTCATTTCACATAAATTTTAAGCATTTATTTGATCAAAATAATGCGGATAACAATATTTTTGACCATTTGAAAACTAGCAACATAATTTTAAATAAAATGAGTTTATTATCATCAAACAAATTGGGATTGGGTGTTAAACCATTGGGCCAACAATAAACACATCATTTTACCATTTCTTTTTACATTGGATAAAATGTGTTTCTACAAATTTAGCTAAGCCTCCACCATTCAATAGAAGTTTGCCAACACAGCTTAATTATGTCCTAATAAGCTCATAATGTCCCTAGATTGGCCATATAATTCCACACTACCAAGTTTCATATCATGGTAGCCACCTCATAGATTAATCTCTTGCCAAGTGTCCCAAAAACTCATAATCTGCTGCAATCTCATTTATTCTCATTTTATCTAAGCCTCTTTATCTATCTTAATGTCACATGCTCTTCTAACAGGAGATATTATCACCGATAATGCTTTGCAAAAATCCCACATCTTCCACCAAGTTTTATTCCTAACTTTCAATTTGTCTAATTTCCCAACCAAATTAAATCTTTCAGTGGCTTTTGTCCTCATACATTAAGATTTAATCTTGCATATTTTGTTCTTTTGACTAATTCATTTATATTTCATAGTAACTATGTTCACCAGGGATGAGCATAAACCCAAATAGCTTGGCGAACCCAACTCGACCCAATCACATCGGGCCGGGTTGGGCTTGGCCAAAATAATTGCATTTTTTACTGGGTTTAGTCAGATCTTAGGGTCACTCAAAACTTGGCCAAATATTTATTTTTATTATCTTTTGTAAATTCTTTTTATTTTATTTAAATATATTTTAGTTATGATTAATATTTTTAAAACTTTCACTCTTTTAAAATATTAATTATTTTCCTATCTAATCTTTATTTTTTACTCATTCCATTTTCTATTTCTTTAATTTTTTCTTTAAAAATTTTTTTTCATAATAAAAAAAATTGTAAAACAAAATTCAAAATAAGAAAAAAAGACCTGACCTAACGCAGTTTAACTTAACCTAACCTGGTCATTAACCAAGTTTAATCAGGCTAACCTGAGTCTTAAGGTCAAAAAAATGGCCTAGTCATATAATCAAACCAAATCTCAAGTCTTGTTAAAACCTAATTTGGCTCAGCCTTGTGAACACCCTTAATTCTCACTAGAATTCAAGCCCAAAACAACTCAAATGAATATGAGAAGTTCTAACCACTAAGCTACTCTTGCTATGTCCTTGAATTTATCGTTAATACACTAAAACTTCATTCCACAAATTATATATCTTATATGCTAAGCTTTTAGAGACTTTCTTTTTACTATGTCTTAAGATACTTGAACTTTTAAGAAATTTTCCATAAAATCTTTATTAATCTTAGTCTTCTATATAACAATGCCCTATCTCAAATTATTAAATCATCCTAATTATCTTAAACTCATGACACTAATTAGATTGTCATTTCACAATTCAATTAGGATATTAATTCTAATTATCCGTCTCATAACTTTATATATTCTCTTGGAGCATTCTTTCTAAATTTCTCAAGGTAAACATTCTCCCTAATTCCATAGCTTAACCTCATCTTATTTATAGCAGGTGAATTCTCGTAATATTACATAAATTGAATCCATACCATGTTTGCAGGGGAAAACTTTACAACGAAGCAATATCTATATAAAAAATACCGAATATATATATATATATATATTCATTAGTCAAGAGGTAGTCGGGTAATATAAATACACACTACTTGTGTCACCTACACCCCCTGAAACCCCAGAACTAACGGTCAACTGCAGCTTTCCTTACATCAGCTGCCTTAAGAGATAGACCTAACTCTCCGGTGTTCTTTCTCCAGCTTGAATGAAGGCCTGAAGCAAGCTCTGTGCTGCAAAAGTTTGATCAGGTGTCCCAGATATGACAACCCTCCCTCCACTTTCACCAATACAAGGATCATGAACTGTAACATTTGCACCTGAAATCTGGTCCCACAAGACAAGGTCATAAAAGAAAAAAAAAGAATCATAGAGCAACTGGTTAACCGCATGAAGGACAGTATTCTGTCAGTACACTTATAATAAAACATGAATAATCCATGGACCATATCTGTATATGCATGTATTTGTAAATCTCCTAGCCTAGGTTTGATAAGATCACAAGGCTCTTAACCTGAGACAGATATTTCAAACTGAAGCAAAGTGAGAGGACACCAACTGGCACTGTTCCATAGTGCAGATGCAGTGTTAGTTTATTGTGGTTTTGATTTTACAACATGAGCCTTCCCAATCAAAGTATGGACATAGCAATATCAAAGGATGATGAAGTACGTATATATAAGTATAGTTGTTAAATAGACCATCCTCCTGAATTTGCATGGCCAAATAAATAATAAAGGTAAGGGCACTATTATGAATTATTTGAAGTTCACGCCCCCACCAGCAATATTTTAGAGGAGCATAAGTATATACCCCTCAAATGATTCAGAGGACGAACTTTATATAGCAGCCAAGATTCTATCATGGCACAAATGAAACCAAACTTCAATTTTTGGCAGCAGTAGCACTCATTAAACACAACAAAATGGTATGTAAGTTTTAAATCCCCCTTTCACTTAAAATGAGTTCATTTTCTTTCTTATGCAGTTCATTTTAATAATTATTTGTACTTAAATTATCAAATTAACCAAATCACACATGTTAGTCAGAAGACAGCACAACTGAACCATAATTTAACAAAGGAGAATAATACATCATATCTTTGTAAAGGGAATAAGCAAGTACCTGTCTGATTCGATCCACATTACCACCATCTTCACCATAAACAGAGCCAAAAACATGTTCAGAAACTGCAATCTCCACTGTAGTATTTGTCACAGTAGCAAGCATGTTTCCTCTGTTCAAAGATTTCATCAAGAAAAGGGTTGAAAGGGTAAAAGGTAAGAAGCTTGCAGCTGTATTTACAAATTGATATATTTGTTTATTTAGCAACAGGTAACAGATGTTAATGAATTCAAACATAATGGCCGCAAATCAAGGTAAGTTCAGCTCAGCATCAAATAGTTGTAATCAAAAGTAGTCAATTATTGATTATTAATTTGATAATGTCAGCTATCTAAATCTGTTTTTTATTTCACTTTAAAATTCAAACTTTTTTATTCATCATGTAGTCCCCATCGTTCCATTTCTAGGAACATTGTTGATCCCCCCTGCTTCAAACTTGTCCCCAGTCACATACTTCACCAGATTGATCTCCTGAGTACCAGAATCACTTAAAACGCAAGCTCTCTGTAGCAAAATATTAGGTCCAAAAGAAAAATGGCCGCATGGTGGAGGACAAACACAATCACAAATGCTCAACTTTACTGAGATGATAAAAAAGGAGCCAGGACAGACACTTGTGAATTCCGTGTTGGATTATACTGACCTCCCAACTTCCAAATTGTCATATAAATGCATGCGTGGTTTTCCATTCTCTGAGATCAACCCAGCTCCTGCATTCTGCAAAAATAGCCACCGCTAAAGAATCTGGTCTTATAGCCTTCAAAGGACCATATAAAGTGGTAACAGAATTATGGAGCTTGGATGAGACTTGAGAGTAATTCCAAAGGAGGTAGAGAATACCTGTGACAGCAACCTCTCTGGAGGAAAAGCAGATTTCCCATGGGCGAAAATGTTGTCCCTGATTATACTGGTGACTTTATGTAGAGCATGTTTTACACATCTGCACTCACCACTAATCTGCATAAAATTCTCAGCATAAACTAGATTAGCAGATATTAACCAAAGGTAAATGGAGTCATAACAAGAAACTCAGTCATTCCAGAGTGCCCAAATGCCTCAGTAGTTAAGCCAGCGCACAAAATAGGATATTATTATCAAATAAAGTCAAACCTTTTCTAATCAGGAAAACATCAGTCTACACCAGTCAGTAAGCTGATAAAACAAGGATTGGAAAGGCGCTGAAAATTAAGTAAATACACATATAAAAAAGGAACCCTTGAAACAAACCTTATAGATATTTGGTCTTTTTGATATATAAATTTTTACTTTTTGTGCATAACAGATAATTATATTTAGGTTTTTGAAATATCTGCTTATGTCTAGAAGAGCTTACATATTTGTCTCTTTCTTTCCCCAATAGATAACTTTAATCTACAGTACAAAAACATAAAAAATTATCCAGTCATCATGAAATCTAAGCTAATAGCTCATTGCGCCATCCCTAAGCAGTGGACCTCAATTTGTGCTTGGAAACCATAAAGATAATGTCCCATACATCATAACTTGAATTAGATAAAAGAAGTAATTGTACCTGTACAATCATGTCATTATCTGAAGCATTACATGAAAACTCCTTTCCGTGCAGTATTTGTATATCTGCACCAGTTATTTCTCTCAATTCTGAAATCACCTGACCTTCATTGCCATTCAAGCAAGTAGCCATGCTTGATGCAATTAAAAGCCTCATAGGTACAGGTGATTCCATACTAGCTACTGAGAGAAAACCCTTTCCAATGTGATCTTCAATAATTCTGGTAAAGACAAGAAGAACAGCATCTTGTGCAGGAGAGTAACTCGATCCAAGGTTCTAGATGAAAGAAACACATTTCAAATCAATAATAGAGAACAGATATCACAGCAGTCAAAGTGCCTTTGCATATAGATCTGTCAATGCATGAATGTATATGAGAGATAGAAATAAATTAGATCGCCTGGAAATACTATAAGCTTGAATCATTAATGCATCTTTCTAGTATGACTAACCTCTACAGCAGAAATGGTGACAATACGCTCGGCAAACTTGGTTATAGGTGGTGCAAAGACAATAGAAGCACCTGATTTGCTTTCAAGAGCTCTGACTATAGCCCCTTTTTTACCAATCACACTCCCAGCTATACTTTTAGAGCAGAGTAGTCTGAATACAACTTCGAGTTCAATACCTTTTGTATCATGTCTAGAGTCTCCATTAGAGGATGCTGTTTGCTCTGGAGCATCGTATTGAGAACTCCCTTGCATGGGGAATAACAAGGAATTAAGGTGAGGAAAAAGTTCAGAGCGTAAATCCTGGGATGTCCTATCAAGAGGGGTAACAGTATCTGTGCTCGCAGGTGCTGGAACTTTGCCTAGGGGTGGACAATCTTGAAGACAGCGAGACACAGCAATTAGTGCCTTCTTGACAGACAAAGTTCTACCAGTTATCTGCCAATTGAACAAGTTTTTAGATGGAGAAAAAGAATTTAATGTCCCTATTCAGGTGTATTACAGGAAGAATAATCATTTCAATGAAATTCCCTAAAAAAATTACACACAAGGGAACAAGATCCTTCTTTTCTTTTCTTTTTTTGGCAACTTCATGCCAAAATAAGTTATATACAGAAATTAAGGGCAGATGGTTGCATATATGTTCCTTCTCACCATACCAGATTAAATATAGATGATAAGACTAACAACGAAGCTGTACCGATACTAAATGGAAATGAACTGACAAATTGTGCCGCTAGGAATTTAGTACTGGCAAGAGATGAAAATCAATCTGCAGAAACACTTAAAGTTCTCAATACTTAGACATTCTAATTTTGCACAAGGCATCACTTCCCAACAAAGCTCAAATCAAATTTAGCATCAAAATTCGTGCATAAGTTTACCTAAAACTCTTTCCTCATCTATAACAACCAAAGTTCATCAAAATTTACAAAGGACTGAATACTCAACTATAGTAAGTGAAGAGAACGATTACGAAAAAGAACGGAGATAACCATGGAGTACATAAGGATCTATCATTTATGTACTAAAAGAGATTAAAAAAAAAGAATACAATCAAATGTTTAAATTTAAAGTTTCTTCCCCATGTAAATATATATACTATGAGAAGCTCGACCAATTTCATTTCCTTATAAAATTTCTCAATAAATAATAACAAAAATTACACTAACTTGAATTAACTCCTCGTTTTTAGCCGCACATTGTGGAGCAGGCAAAATCCTTATTTTAGCACCGCTATTTTTCCTCATCGTCGTTATGTTCTTCCCCGCTTTCCCCACAACCGCACCAATCTGAGATGTGTGGGCCAGCAGCTTACACCATACCTCCCCATTTACTGCTTTGCTAGCACTACTAGCACCTTTCTCTGCCTCCAATTCCCAAACCCTCTCAAAAACCCTAAGAATAGCTTCTTGAGCATTCGAGACCTCAAATTCTGTTTCACACCCATCATCCTCACCCGTGACACCAACCAGCGTGATACCTTTTAGGGGCGACACCGACCCGATTACGAGAACGACCCGATCGTCTGTACAGGAAGTCGAGTCAACAAAATGAATTCTACAGTCAGTTTCTCGCCGGAGCCGAGATACGGTGGAGCCGGAGTTACCGATCAAACCACCAACAACGGAGGCGTGGCAAACAAGGCGAAACGCGATCTGCCCCGGCAGGACTTTGAAAACAGAGCGTTTCGCACGGTTTTTGGGTTTCAATGTTGGTGACTTGGAGTGGGTTCGATGGCCGTCATCGCCACTGGAATTGGGGTTTTGCATTGTGGCAAAACAGCGTCGTCGGAAATGGGAGGCAGTTCGCAATTTTTATCAGTATCTGTGACCAACCGTAACGCAACTTCGATTCGAAGAAAAGGGAACAGGAGTCAAGCTCGCACTCTTCATCTCTATGGGTATCAACTAGCGCTAAAAAGGATTTCGCCTACGGAGTATCAGAGGTGTCAGAATGGCAGAAGTGTACGATTCATCAGAGACGGCGAAAATCGCAATAGTCCTGCGAGTAGTAACCAGACGGGGAGAGAGAGAGAGAGAGAAGAGAAGAAGAAACGGCGTAGAAATCAAAAAGTGCTTTGCTCATAGTTAGAAGATGCCACCTCCATGTAAAGCGCGCGAGTGGGAGTAGCTGCAGTGATTATACCAATTGTTTTTTTTTTCTATAAGTAGCATTATAATAATTTCTTTTTTTTTTTTTAAATAAAGTCTCCGTAAAGAACAAACTAGTTATTAGTTATTACTATTGTTTATCTAATTTAAAATAAATCATCGATAAAATTAATTAATTAAATCGGTTATACAGAGCTTTTATATAAAAATTATAAAGTAAAATATTATTTTAGTTGACTACTTATTCATTAATTTTTAATTTAATATTTATTTTTAATTTGATATTTTCTTAATATTCATTTTCAATTTAATTTTTAACAAAAAATATATATTAAATTGAGAATTAACAAATAATTAAGAGATCAAATTAATAAGTCAAGAATTAAATTAAGAATAAAATCAGTAAAAAAATTGAGAATAAATTAATAAATAAAGAACTAAAATTAGAACAAAACAAATCAATAAAAGATCAAATAAAAAACAAACTAATGAGTAATGAAAAAAGTAATGTTTTACTCTAAAAGTTAAATTGAATTTCCTTAAGTTGGGATCCTTAATTTTCTTTAATTTTAAGAAAAGTATAAACATAGAATAAATGGATTTCATAATTCAAGTAAGTCTATATTTAAATAAGATTTACTACTAAAGTGAGATTTTTATAGATGTAAATGGAGGGAAGATGAAATCCTAAAAATTATATGTTACAGGTTCCACAACCGCGATTAATTCTGTATTGTATATCAAAAACACGTAATGCCACACAATTAATGATACGAGAAATTTTGGTTCCCGCGAGTCAGCGGAACATGACGATTGGTGGGAAATCAGGACAATGATATGTTGACGTGTAAAGTCAAGAATGGCTGTCCCAGCACTAATACGTTATTGCTCTAATTCATTTTTTTAAAACATCAATAAAAGAAAAATCATTCATACTTCTTCGGTGCTAAGAAACTGAACCTTTTGTGATTGAACTTAAGCGGTTTTCCTTGAATGTAGTTTTAGTTATGAATTAGAAATTTTATAAATTAAATGCTTAAAAATTATATGATTAAAATAAAATATTATCTTATTAAATTATGTAATAGAAATGTTTATGTAACACAAATATTACTATATTTTACCAAATTAATGTGAACATAATACAAAAATACATACAGTTACATCAGTATATTTTTTTAAAAAAATTTGATTGTAATTATATATATATATATATACTTCAATAAATTTTATGATTTAAATTCACATTTTTGTCCATCAAACTCAATAAATGAAAGATTATTCTTACTTCTTCAAGCAATGGAATTGAACCTTTTGTAATTGAAGTAATGCAGTTTTCTTAAAAATTGTTTTTTATGAATTAGAAATTCTATAAATCAGATATTCAAATATTGAATGATAAGAATAAAATATTGTCATATTAATTTATGCAATAGAAATTTGTATTAATTTATGCAATGGAAGTCTTAGAATTTATTTATACAAAATTAATGTGTGAATACAATATAAACATTTATACAGTTATATTTATTGATTTAAGTTTAATTCCTTATCATTCAAATATCAAAGAAAAGAAAAATCAATCATACTTTTTCAATGCTGAGAAACTGAACCGTTCGTGATTGAATTTGAACTCATGCGATTTTGCTTGAAAGGTGATTGAATTATGTACTGGAAATTCTATAAATTTTATACTTATATATGAATTATTAAAATAAAATATTATCATATTAATTATATGTAATATAAAGGTTCGTATATTAATTTATGTAACAAAAATAATACAATCTCTTACCAAATTAATGTGAATATAATAGATAGAAATATTAAATTAATCATTCACTTTTACATTTTGTAACAATTTAGTTTATTACAAATTAGTCTTTTATTAATACAAACGAAGGACTAATATTATATAAATTTGATCTCATGAGACACTGGTTTGTACAAATTTAAATTTGTGATGAACTAAATTTTTATGATTAATTTATTAAAGGATAAATTGTCACAAAGTAAAAAAATAAATGATCAATTTTATACTTTTCTTGAATATAATATGAAAATATGTAAGATCAACATACTTTTCAAATGTGTTAATAATACACTATATGTTTAGATTGGTGGTCTACTTAATTTTTAAAATTAATTTAGGTCAAATATAATTTTGTTTTGTAGTAATTTATATTTAAACATTTTTATTTGAAAATTAATTTTTGCTATCTATAGGTTCATTCAACACAAAAGTAATTAATTTTTATTTCTATGCAAATAAAAATTTTAAAAAAATTAATTTTACAAAAAATAATCGCCAAACCAAATAATTATTTATAAGGTAAATTTTGGACAAAAATCTTTCAAATAATAAACTAAACACACCAATACAAACTCAAGGGTGGGCCACCAATGAAAGAGGAAAAAACGGACCTAATGGCCCAAGATGACAGAATGGAAGCCCAAGGAATTAAAGAGGAGGTACTTTTGCAACGGAATTGGAAGCTGCCACAGTGGACGAGGGGATTTCAAATGAATGTTCTAGCGAAAAATCTAGTGGCAGCGGCTGTGAGGATTAAGGAACAGTGACCCAAAAGAAAAAACAAAAGAATGACAGCTCATAAGTTAGCTGATCACAACTCCATTTAGTTTGATAGATTTGGTAAAAAAATAAAGTCAAACTAGAAAAGTTTGATTTAAAATTTATTACTTAAAAAATTATTAAAAAAATTAAGTTGTTTCAACTTTCAAAAGTTTGGATCAATATTTTTTTAATAATAAAATTTATTATTTTAAAATTTTTAATTTGATTATTAATAAAAAATATAACAATGAGATTTAAGATATTAAAAATAAAATTATCTCAATTTTAAAAATATAAAATATAAGTTTATAAGTAAAATTAATTTATTTTTAATTTAAAGTAATTATACATAAAATCATAAATTAATGTAACAATAATATCTTAATAAAAAAATAATAACTAGTGTTTATTATCTAAAGATTTATAATAATATAACAACTAATTTATATTCATAATATTCCTATGTACTATCGTATAACTAATAATAAAAATTAATTATATAATTTATTTCAAATTCTAAATAATATATATACTTACTTATGATTTTATAAAAATCTGTCAAGCTTCATAACTTTGCTAGAGAAAAAAACATTTGAATAAACAAACTTAATTAAAAATTGATCCAAACTTTTTTTTTAATCACAACTCAGCTTGATCTTTTTAAGCCTAGCCGATGACAAATCTCATCTTTTTGGTAAGGGTTGAAAAAATTTTTATTCATAGGCCACATTTGAAGGTAGAGTTACTGTATACTTCCCCTCTTTGACATCAAGAATTAAGCTAAGAATTGAAGCGTAAAATTGGAATTAAACATAATAGTTTTGATTTTTTTGTTTAGGTGATCTTTTATAATTATATTTTTAATTTTATATACTAATTGTAAACACTTCATCTTAAAATAAATTAAGAATAAAAATTAATAATTAACTAATTATTTAATTAATTTATTTATTAATTAAATAAATATAAAATGAATGAGTCACGAAATAAAAATCAAATAATATAAAACAAAAAAAGAAAGAATGATATAAAACAATTAAAATAAAAATATGAAAAAACAAAATATAAATTAAAAAAGATAATAATAATAATAAGAAAATAAAGAAAGAGACAGGGAGATCTGAAGAAGGAAAACCGAAGAGGAGATTTCGAGGGAACCTACGTCCCTGTTCCGAGCTCTGAAAAGCAGAACTCATGCAACGTGGATGACGGAGGGAGTTTAAGGGAGCGCTGGAGAGGAAGAGAGCTGAGTGATTAAGGGAGGAGTGCAGAACCAAAGCTTCCCTGTTCCTGCACCCTCAATGCAGAGATTGACGGAGGAACGAAGCCGAGAGGGAATGCTCGAGAAAGAGGAAGGAGGCTCGGGCAGTCCCGTCGCGTGCAGTGGGTGAACAACGTGCTCAGAAAGTGGCGAAGGCAGGCCAGAAAACAAAAGAAGAAGAGTCCAAAACATAAAGGAGATAACACCAAAGTGAGTCGTCTTCGTGCCAGACGATGAGAGCTGTGGTAGTCGAGCTGTGCAATCGTAGCAGGCTCATCCGCGTCAGCACATGCACTCAGATCCTTCTGAGTTCTGAGAAAGAAGATGCACAGAGCTCTTTGAACCATTCTTATAAGTAAGGGATTCACATGCACGTAAAGCAAGTAAAAATAATATCGAAGACCTGGACAGCAATAGGGGTGCGGAACCATATTCTTACAGGCCCATGCACGAGATTACCTTTTCAACAGTTGACAAGCCTAAAATCCTTAGTGAATTAACTTCATTACTTGGTGAGATTGGGCTAAACATTCAAGAAGCTCGCATTTTCTACCAGCGATGGCTTTTCTCGGGATGTCTTAGTCGTTGAGGGTTGGCCAAATGAGGAAACTGAGGAGCTCAAAGGTGTATTGGAATAGGAAATTTTGAAGTTTAAGGAGCAATATGTGTCAAAACATGGCACACATTTTGTTGCCGACGACAATCAACAGGAAAGGATGGAACCCTTTTCTTGTTACATAGAAATACCATCTGATGGAACTGATGTCTGGGAATTGATATCAACTAGAGGAAATTTGGAAACAAGGTTGGCACTGGATCATTTGGTACGAGGCACATATTGCAGTCAAGATGTGGCTATCAAAGTCTCAAACCTGAGCTCATGAATACAGATATGTTGAGAGAGTTTGCACAGGAAGTTTATATCATGAGGTAGATTCGGCACAGGAATGGTTTGCAGTTCACTGGAGCTCGCACTCGACCACCAAATCTGTGTATTGTTACTGAGTTCATGTCTAGAGGAAGCATATATGACTTTCTGCACAAACAAAAAGGGTGTATTTAAGCTTCCATCTTTGCTAAAAGTGGTGATTGATGTTTCCAAGGGAATGAACTACTTGCACCAAAATAATATCATTCACAGGGACCTCAAGACTGTCAATCTGCTGATGGATGAAAATGAAGTGGTAAAGGTTGCAGATTTTGGGGTTGCCAAAGTGCAAACTTCGCTGAAACTGGAACATACTGCTGGATGGCTCCTGAGGTGTGGATTTCCTTTAATATCATGTTACTGTCTTGATTTTTTTTCGGCGACATTTTTTGACAGAAGAATGTGGTGTCACAGTGCAGGGTGTTTCGCACGTGATAAATTTAGTTTCATAAAAACGTGGAAATTTAATATATATATATATATATATAAACCAAAAAAAAAGAAAAAAATTCAAAAAAAATAAAATGTATAAATTCAAAAATCTTAAAAATCCTTTTCTATCATAGTTTCATTTTTGCTTTCTAATTAAAATAAAATTCAAATCCCTAAAATCAAAAAAACCATAAAACCCTAAAAATAAAAATAAGAATCATAAATAATTTCTTCAACATTTCAAATTACTACAAAGATTGTTAATCTTCTCAAGTATTTGAGAATTAACCAGTCACGTGTGAGATTTTTAATTTCCTCAGGTATTGAAAGTTAATATCTATTTCCAAAAATGCAAAGATAAAATAATTCCAAAAATTTAAGAAAAAATTATTTTACCTATTATTTGTAATTAAAAATCCTAAAAATACTTTTCCATGATAATCTCACTTTCAAAGTTAAAACAAAATCCAAAAATCCAAAAAAAAAAAAAATACACATGCAAAAAACCCAAAAATATTTTTCCATTATCATTTTACTTTATGTTTAAAATAAAATCTTATTTAAAAAAAATCCAAAAATCATGAATTTTAAAAAAAAAAATCCCTTTAATTACCATCTCACTTTCAAAATTAAAACAAAATCAAAAAAATCCAAAAGGAATATAAATTCAAAAAAATCCTAATATTCTTTTTAATTATCAGGTCATTTAAATTTTAAAATAAAAGTTAAAATTTCAAAAATAAACAAAAATTAAGAGGAAAGAAAATGAGGAGAACAAGAAAGTGAGATTATGCTGATGTCATAAATTAAAATACACCAACCCAAATTCAAGCTCATTTTGTTTATGAGACTCAAATTAATTCCAACCATCTTGTTCCTTTCGCAAAAAATTAAAAATTAATAACCAATGGTCACACATTTTAGTCGAACTACATAGATTTTAATTCTCATCACAGGATATGTAGGCCTAGGCGATAGTCTTAGGTCAAGTCCTTCTTCATAAATATTTTATTTTTCTTTCTTTATTTTATTTTCTTAATTTCTTCATTATTTTCTTTTTTTCTTTTTTTTTTTCTTTTTTGCTTGTAATTGATAAGAGTAATTCATGTTAGAATTAAGGCTATATAATTTTTGCATAATCAACTTTGGATAATTATTCTTAAGAATGAGTATTGTATGGTGTTTAACACCTTCCTCATGCACAACTGACTCTTGGACTTGATTTTGGTTCGCAAACTATCATATTTTATAAATTAATTTTTCAAAATTTATCCTTTAAAAATTTTGGTGACAATTCCTAAATTTTGGTTTTTGTTGTTAAAACAAAAATTAAGATTATTTTTATTTTTTTGCGTCAGACGATCACATTGCGAG
Organism: Delonix regia; assembly: GCA_037074485.1. NCBI lineage: Eukaryota > Viridiplantae > Streptophyta > Magnoliopsida > Fabales > Fabaceae > Delonix > Delonix regia. The sequence goes on along the minus strand of CM073461.1, from coordinate 13,874,330 downwards.
TGTGATAGTTTGACAACTCTACTAAGGGTTTTTGAGAGTCAAATTCATTCAAGTTGATCATACAATTGTTATAATTAATTTAGATCCGACTCGAGTCATGCACTTGGATATAGTGGATGAGTTTCCCAGCGAGACTTTGCTACATCCACGTGGATTCGAATTCAAAACCTCGCATAACCAAAGTCAAGCCGTTCACTACTAAGGGTTTAACTTTAATTTGTCTTTTGATTTACCTTTTTGGTCAACTTAACTTTTAACTAAGCCTTTTATTAAGGTTCGACAGTTGTGTCTATCTAGCGCTTGACTAGATTATTTACCCAAGGCAAACATAACGGCACCTTCGGGAAATAACTTTTGTGCCTGTATCAAATCCTTGAAGTTAGGATATCAAAATAGATGAGCATTCAGAGAATTCATAATCTGTATAGGCAGTTTGTAAATAAGTTTTAATCACAAAATATATCTTCCTACGTCTTTTAAAACAAAATATCTTTATATGCTATTCTTGTGGTCCTGTCTTTGCACGTATTGTAGCTCTGGTCACATGTATATATAAAATTATGAGATTTTACAATTTCAGTTGTGAGTGGTTTCATTAAAAGGATTCCATTCTTGGCCTCTACACATCAAACATGCATAAATCAAATTTAAAACAAATAAGGGAAGCTATAGACATAATGATATGCTAGGAAAATGTTTTATCCTCTTTGAACCAAACCTTGAAGCTTTATTTGGTTATCTTAACCCTTCAATATTCCATACCAGCTCACATAAGGACAAATTTAAGAATTGATTCGAATAGGAAAAATAAAAAATAAAAAATGTAAATAGAAGTAATTTGGTATTTTTTTATATTATATTTGACAAATCATTAAAGGTTTACCAAAAATAAACATAAATTTAAACTCTTATATTATTTTCTTAAATTAAACATTTTAAATTATATTCTACGTTTTTTAAAAGATTAAAGTCATTAATAAAAAAATTTATTAAAAATTCTCTAACTATGTCATTCTCATTACTAAACACGTTGAAAGAAAATTATTTTTTGTTTTGTTAAATTATATGGTATTTATATTTTCCTACCATTCATATTTTCTTATTATTTTTAAGCTCTTTCCCTGTTACAATTTTGGTTCTTATCACCATTACATAATAGACTTGATTCTAAACTCTTTCCATCTTTTTCCCAATTAACTCTGGTATCTTCCCTCATGTTCAACGTGTCAACGTAGCCTGATTCCAAATTTTCCTATATTCCTGTGAGGCTAAAGAAACATGCTCATAACCTTATTCCTTCAAATTTAGCACGACTTGTTTCTGCCATGTTCTTTCTTCCGTTATTATGTTTGTCATAAGAGTTTGACTCTTTTATGCCTATTTACGTCACTGTTCTATTACCTTTCTGTTCTGCGAAAAGCATTTCTCTACTGCCATGAGGTTTAGCTATTTTGTTTTTCTCCTATCTCATTCAAGATTTGGTTCCCATCCCCCACGCTTATGGTTTTCTATATTTCCTTATTCTTTATGTTAACTTAAACTCACAGAATAATACAGTTTATATTGGTTTTCCCTAGTTCCTCATTAGTTCTCCTTTCCTCTCCACATTCTTCTCTGAATTATTTACAGATCCTTGGCTAACTTTTCATGAACTTAATCTGAGGGGTTCCTAACCCACTGATCATAACTAAGAACTTCATGCTGCTCACAACCCTCGGAAATCGCAGAAACTCTCTTCCCAACTTTCTTTTCTCCTCTCTTAAATTTGTGGCAGTAAATAAACTCAAAATTATAGTATTTGAGCTTTTAAAGTGTAATACTCTCTCCAATTGTCAATTTTTATCTTATTAAAATAATCTATATACTCAATATGAAATTTATAGACTCAATTAGGTCAGTTCAGTTCAATTTAGTGTAAATGCTAAGTTTTTAATAATAAGATGATCCTAGTATTTATTTTAGTACCATATTATTTTTTACCATTAACATAAAAGTAAATAAGTAAATTTTGTAATTTCAATTTCTAACATTTTATTTAAATAATATACTACAAAAGTATATATTTTTTAAAAATAGTATATAGACAGTTTTTGAATAGAAGACTTACATTACTGCAATAATCTTTATCTACGCTTTATAAATCCAAACTTCAACAGTAGTAAAGTGAAATTAATTTAAAAGGTTTAAGATCAAATATATATATAAAAAAAAATTATAATTTTCTCCTATTACTGTAATAATCAAGATAAAATAGAATTGCATCTCTTTCTGTACTTTTCGACTCTGTCCTTCATCTGTAAAACAGAGCCGTCCTACATTCTATGGAGCCGTCACCTTCGTCCTCTTCCACTTGATGCCATGTGGGATTTTTCTCTAAGAATTCAGGATATAGGCGTCGTCCCTTGCCGATTTGGCTCTGAAACTTGTTTTAAATCATCATGTTTGCGGCTCTGTCTCTCGTGTTAGGGCTCTGTTTTCGTTCCTTCGAGCAGAGCAAGTTGCTCTTGATTCCCCTATACTTGAGCTAATGTAGCTACTTTCCTTCATCTTTAAATCCTCCTTATCTATTGAACCGAAACTATCTGTTATTTCCTTCTTTCTTTCACCTTTTACTTCCTACTGCCCGAACAAGACGATTTAAAATCTCTATATTTAAAAATTCAAATTTCGTGCATTAGAGAATTCATATCATTATTCAAATTTTAATAAATATTGAATATTTCTACCATATTTTTAAAATTTGAACTATTATTGGATATAGAAATTTTAGTGCTTTTATTTATTATGTAAATTGGAATTATTAATATATTTAAATAGTACAATTACTTGTGTAATTTTCATTATTTTGATTATTTGATTTTATATTAGGCTAATGCTACTTCGCATATACTTAATTAATCAAACATGTCCCTCAGAAATATCTAAGACGTTACCTAAAATTAATTGAGCATATACTGGACGGATTGTACTAATCCTAATTACGTTAGCATTAAGGTACAATGTAACTGCTTAATATAGCTAAAATAATATATATATATATATATATTTTGGTCATGAGTCTAGTTTATATACGAGTCACTTTATATGAACATTTCCTTTTATTCATTCATTGAGCATATTAATATTTCTTGCTTTTAACTAGCCCTTACCAAAGTTCCTATGGCCCTTAGATGTATTTAGATATTTTCCTGCAATTAGTTTTAAACGTTACATGGTCGGATATACAAATTCCTCATATTTTATATTTTATATTTTATAAATTAAGCTTATCCCATATTATTTCAGTGTTTTACCTTAGTGTAAAACCAACTGGGTTATTTTATCTACTTTCCTTCTAATGAACTTTCTCTACTAGTCCCCAAGGTTTTAGGGGTTCTTCCTTCATCTTATCACATCAATTTACTAGTATTAAACTTATTTTGTATATATTACTTCAATGGGCTAATTGTGAACCATTTTGCCCAAGCTTATTATTTTTAGGCATTACCTTTCCAAACCATTAATTAAGAGCTGTATTATAAATACAAATAAAATTTTATTGTACTAAGTTCACATTGAGTTACTATAATCTTAGTATGTCACTAGTGCAAAACACTAGTGAAAAAATATAAGTGATATATTTAATTTATTATTTCAGTTTTAATAAAATTCTTATAATAATATTCACTCTTTTTTTAAAATAATTTTATAAAAATTAATACATCAAATCAATTATTATTTTTAAATGTATGAATATCAACTAATATTTTTTCAACACCCATATATTTCAATCTATTTATGCAGGGGCCGAAGAATCCACCAATGTTAGTCATTTTGTAATATGCATTATGGGCCCAACATGGTGAGGTATATTGGCTTATCATAATTAAATACTTTAAGCATACTTATAAGGCACTTGGGTTCATCAGGTGATAAAGAGATACTTTTACCCTGACCTTTAAGCTGATGGGATTTATAAACTCCTTATTTAAAAAAAAACAAAAAACCGATTGATAAACAAAGCCTATGTTGAGTTTATGATAACTTTCGGCCCATGAACAACGCAGATTCAGCCCACGGGATTAAAGACTCTTTGTCCAAATGCACATCGACAATGTAATACAGCGTTGAACTTCCATTTTAATATATGCAGCGTTTTATGCATTAGGACCATTTTAATAAAGTGCAGAATGCTTGGCTAAAATATATTTACGCTATTTTACACTAAATGATTTGCTTATATAATTGTATAGTTTGACATAATTTAAAATGATTTGAGAAATTATTTGGGGACATTTTCTTCAACTATCCAATTTGAAAATATTTGTTGTTTAATTTTGTTTTTGTCTTCACATATGAATCTGACTTCATTATGATTTCACATGTCGGGCTAAAACTTAAATTTTTATGAAATTAATATCAAGCCAATATTCATCATGTTAAATTATTAATAAAAAATCATTTATATGCATAAGCATATATAAATTCATATCACCAACATAATCTTTCGATCTTGTGCCAAGATCTTCTATATTAGTATGTTTGAATCATAAGAGAAGAAATTTCTTTCTCCTTTCTAATGATATGATGTTAGGCATAAAAAAAAAAGCCTTATACATATAATTTGAGGACTATAACTGTCACGCCCCGAATTCCCTGGGATGTGACCGGCATAGATCACGAGGAAATCTCCATGACCTGTAAGCCTACACTAAAGGGACGATCGTTAACATACATTTCCAATACCCATAATGCCGTTGCCTTAGTATGTATGGTGAGAATGTCAATACAAAACGAGGCCTCATGTAGAAATTTCGGCAGCACCTCCCCAGTAATTAAGACGTCCCGAAATTTCTACAGGGTCCTGCAAGGCAATATATAAATAGGGGAGCTCCGCTCCCACCAGCCCAAATCCACGAATACAACAAAAGACAAAAACATGGCGGGTTTAGCTATGGTCACAAAATAATCCCGCGAACGGAAATGGCTACCAAACTAAATATATATATATATACATCCAAAAGAAAATGCCAAATTATAATCAAACAAAAAGGGGCACATCTCGCACCCAAAACAAGCGGCTCTATGCAGCTCCCTGGTCAATGCTCCGCTGGCTCCAGAAGATCGCCTAACTCTCTTTCTGGGACCAAAAGTTTTCCGGCAGATAGCACCCCAAGTCAGTAAACCATTTCATATATAAACGGAAGCTTTAACAAAAATCAAGGAGTAATACAGTGCAATAGTGTTTAAATCCATAAACTTGCAATTTAACAGTCGAACGAAATAACCATTTATCATAAACGTCAAGTCAACAACCATTCTCAGTTAAGCAATCAATTGTGACAAACAATCAGGATTAAGACTGCTAAGAATCAACGGGCGAGGGTACACAACCCTCGAAAGCATCAATCAACAAGCGAGGATACACAATCCGCGAGGGTAACTAACCAACAAGCGAGGACACTCAGTCCTCGAGGGTAACTAACCAACAGGCGAGAACACTCAGTCCTCGAGGGTAACTAATCCATAGGCGAGAACACTCAGTCCTCGAGGGTAACTAACCTACAGGCGAGAACACTCAGTCCTCGGGGTAACTAACCATCAGGCGAGAACATTCAGTCCTCGAGGGTAACTAACCAACAGGCGCGAGTTACGTCTCGCGAAAGCTTATCATTCGTCATTTTCCAAAAATCAAAGAATTTACATCACGCATGTATACAAAGGTGAAATTATACGAAAGTTTTCTATGGTTCTATTATATCTAGCTAGTAATCACCTCTAATCACATCACAAGTCAAATGTCATTCACACATACAGGGGTCCCTTGCTTTAAATCCCACAATTCAGTAAGGTAGAATCAGAAAGAATTTATTTACATTTAGAAAACAATTAAAACAAGAACAGCCTAGGCAATAATAAGAGTTTCGGGGTGCTATCTGCGCACCTGAACTCTGATCAACGCAAGCGGTATGCTGCCCCCTCCTTGGGGTGCCAGAATTGGCCTTACGACCCACCTGCACCGAAGTTCACGCAGGGATTAATCGCCGTTCGGGCCATTATCCTAATTTAGGACCTAACTCCCCCATCTCTTTAATTCTGTATCTTTCATTCCTTAATGTGTGATTATTTACACTTCTGCCCCATATATTTTCCAGATTTTTCATTCTGGTCCCTGTTTCAAGCCCTAGCCTCCATTTTAATGCAAATCCAGCAAATTTCTTAGTTCTCATGCCTAACAGTTTAAAGGTATTAATCTAGAGTAAATATGGATCAATTACAAGTCAGAAATTTTCCATTTTCTCAAGAACCCAAAATTTTTGAAAATTTTCACTTTGGTCCCTGTCAGCCATTCTTCTTACAAGCAGCCAAAATCCATGATTTTAGAGCTCAAATTTTTTGTTTAAGGGCCGAAAATGCTACTTCTAAGCTCAATATGAAGAGAAAACTAGCTTAAACGTACCAAATCGTCCCAAAATGCTCAAGATTCGAACTCCTCCTTCTCGCCAAAAAAGCGGCTCCAACGGCGGCCAACTGAGCTCGTCTTCAGGTGGAAAGGACCGGCCAAAACGTGAGGCTCACAACCCGTCCAAGCCACGCCGGGAAAACAGCCCACCAACGGCCAGGAGAGCTCGCGGTTCCACGGTGGTTTTCGCCCAAAGGAGTGGCGGTTTGCCGGCTGGACTGGCGGAGAAGGGTGGCCGGTGGTGCTCGGGGGTGCAGCTCAGCTCAGGCGAGGTGGAGGCTCAACCACGGCGGCCCTCTGCTCTCTCGCGAAGCCTCTCTCTCTTCTCTCGCTCTCGGCTGCACGCAGGAAGGAGGAGGAAGAAGAAGACTTACGAGGGCTATTTCGTCCTTTCACTGTGGAGGGGACACGTGGCAGCTCCAGAAAAAAAACACTGGAGGTTAGCTTCCCGGTCTCGAACCCGCGTCCTGAGGAAATGCAGCCTGAAACCTGACCACTGAGCCAGCCTCAATTTCAATGTATTGATTCACTTAACACAATATTATACCATCAGTTGCATTCAAAATTTTAATTGCTTGGGTTATTACAATAACCATTTTTATAATTGCACATATTACCCTAATTTTAAATTAGGCCATTAATTAAATTAGAAATTAGATATTAGAATATTTACATATTTGAATCCACACTTTAAGATAGAATTTAAGCCCATCCTAGTTTTAAATTAAATTAGATCACTTTTAAAATTTAAGTTAAACCTTTGATATAATAACATATAACATATAATTATTATTATAATATACCTTTATGAGTTCAAAAACTTTACCATCATAATCAGAGCCAGCTCTAAACAATCATATCCATTGATTATGCTGACATAGAATCAATGTGACTTTTATGATATGTAGCGTAACAAAATCCATCGATGATTATGTATGTCAACATAACCAAACAACATTGATCAAGTATGGATATGTTGCATAGAAATTACATGCAATGTTATTTAAATATATCTATTTCTAACTGGTTCACCTTAAATCTTAGTGAGATCAAACCATACTAAAATTAGAGTGTGAAGAAACTAAAAGAAACTTTCTTTCTACCAAAAAAAAAAATACCCTCCAAATAATTTGTAACTTTAATAATAAAAGAACTTGTCTATAACAAAAGCAAAATTACAAACTCCCACTAAAATTGGATATTCTTGAATGACACAACACCTATATAAGCAATGTTCTCATGAAAGATCATAGGTGGTAATCCCTTAGAAGCAGATCCGAAACTATATAGTTTGTGCCAATATACTTTACAAACAACTAACCATTCTGAACTCTTACTTTAACAACCAGGAACTTAATGCTTACGTGCTTTGAATTCTTTGAGTTCTTGTTGCTGAAATATAAGACTACTGATTTATTATCATAAAACATCCTAAATGGTCTTTCATTTCTATCCACAATTTGCAACCAAATGATAAAATTTCGTAGCCATCTTACATGATTAGACGCCTCATATCCTTTTATAAACTTAGCTCCCATAGTAGAAGGAGCTGCAAGTGTCTATTTGGCACTCTTCCTAGAGATAGTTTGTAATAATCCAATATATATATATATATATATATATATATATATATATATATATATATATATATATATATCTTATAAATATATGTAGTTAGACATGTATGATCTTTATAGGAATAAAGAAAATAGAATTTTAAGGATTGAAAGTAAAAAATATTTTGGGTAGAAATTATACTTTTAATAGATTTTGGACATTAAAATATATCATAAGAAAAAATATATAGTTTTAATGCTATATAGTAAATTGCTTAATGAAGCGTAGTAATTTGTATAGTATCCAAATAGTAATTTGCATAATAAATATTGAACAATAATTTGCATAGTTAAATAGTAAACTGCTTAGTAAAATGTCAACAGTATAGTAATATGTATAGTTTTGAACAGTATAAATAATGTTCTTGAATAATAAATAGTGAACTTGTATAGTAAACTATTGATAGTTAATACTAAATAGTAATTTGCATAGTATCAAATGAGCATGCATAGTAACTACTAGCAACATAATAACTGTCGGCAACATAGTAACAATGCATAGTAAATGTTGACAGTATAGTAACCCTAAATAATAACAGTAGCCAATATAGTAATCATGCATAGTAAAATGTCGACAGTATAGTAACTTTGTATAATAACTATTGGTAGCATAGTAACCTTGTATAGTAAATATTGACAGTATGATAATTTTATATAGTAATAGTCAACAATATAATAATCTTGCATCATAACTGTCAACAACATAGTAACTTGTATAGTACTAAATAGTAACTTGCATAGTACTTAAAAATTTTATAAATGGCATGAACATTTTTTAGTTTTTACATTCGAACATGAGAGGAAAGAAGAAAAAGAAAGATTGTGGAATGAGTGTTCATATTTTAATCTTGTATGAGAGATAGCTTTATCGATACCTCTTTAATCAGGTTATGCTGTAAGAATAAGGGATCTTTACTATTGATTCTTATTGGTGAGTGTATAATTAGCAAAGTAACACTTTTAATTTTACTGGCTGATTTTATTTTTTTGTCCAACTTTTAATTTCCTTATTTCATGCTTTGCGTCCTATTGGGGAAATAATTCATGATTTTCAAATATTTCGATTATGGATATATGATATGTATAGGTGTGTACTATATGATGATGGATAGGATTGTTGAAACACTATATGCTATTAAAATGGTATTATGAGTATATGTGGAAATATAAGGTTGTGATGTACCTTTTGACATTAATTATTCCTTTTTCTTCACTTATAAGTTCATAGGAATATTTCATATAATTTTATCTTCTTTAATTGTTGTATTATTGTATACATGATTTTTAATACATTTATTTATATTCAACAGTTTTAATAATTTAAAGGTTGGATGGAAATTCAAGTAAGAACCTCGTAGCCATTAGCAGGGGCAATGACCTTAGTGCACCTCGTCAAAATGAATTATTAAGATGTATCTGGTAAGAGATACAGATATGAATTATTGAGATGTATCTGATAAAGGGATACATGTATGAATTATTGAGACATCCAGAAAAAGGATATGAGTATAAGATATTGAGATGTATCTATTAAAGGAATATAGGTATTAATTATTGAGACGTATCTGATAAAAAAGATACGGGTATGATGATCCTGGTTCATTCCTTGATACCTATATTATTCAAAATTATAAGGTTTGGAAATGACATTTTTTTTTTATCGAAACTTGCTGTTTGTTATGTGTATCAAATGTGAAAGATTTATTAATGAAGTTGTTGGAAGAAGCTCATTACTCTGAATACACTTTTCATCCAAGTTCCAATAAAATGTACCACGATTTGAGGGAGTTGTATTGGTGGAAATGGATGAAAAAAGATGTAGCAAAGTTTATTTCTAGATGCCTAGTGTGTTAACAAGTGAAGGTTGAACACCAGAAACCTACAGTCTTGCTTTAGTAGATTGAGATTCTTGAATGAAAGTGGGAAATGATCACAATGGATTTTGTTATTAGCTTGCCCAATGTCACACCCCAAAACCTAGAGTGTGACCATCACAAATAACAAACACAACCTTGCTTCTACAAGCCTTAAACATTCAACATTAACATCACCCATCACGATTAAAGCACCAAAGATTCACATTTATAAATTTCCCAGGTAGCAACCATAGGCATCAAGGATATTCACCGACTTAAATTCTATAGAAATTTCAGTAGAGTCTCTCCTATAAATGGGACCTTCTAAAATTTCTACAATGTGCCTGTTAGCCTATACCAATCAGCATTAAAGAAAGCTCCACTCTCAATTTAAAACTGATACAACTAACCAGGTTGTGGAAGCTTGTCTATGGTCATCATCTGGCACATCTAAAAGATTTATGCCATAAATAAGAACAAAAAACATACAAAGAAATCTCAGCCCTCGTAGAACAATGTGGGGGCTCACCTATGACTTGCATCATATTCCTTAGTCTTAAGCATAGCTCTAACAGGCTATGTGAAACAATAAAAGTAAATAAGTAACATCCCAGAAAAAACATAATAACGTAATGTAACCAAAAAGAGAATAATTAGGAGAATAATTACACAATAGGCCTAGCGAAGATAAGATTATTTCTATACCAATTAAATGAATGTAAACGATATCCATAGTGAAACTTTATAAGCTATCAAAGCTTGCATAAGCTTTGGAAAAATCGCTAGCCACAATTTTTATTTTACATTAACGGTGAAAATTTTTTTTCTTAAAAACATAAACAGTGAATAAGAGGACTGTCACGAATCATAATTTGTCTTTTATAAGCACACAATCTTTAATATCATTTTCATTTGTCAAAACTTTAAATAGTATCTATAAGTGTGGAATACTATAAGCTATCAGATATGCATGGTTCTTGTTAAAACACATGTAAAAACCTTCCTTTATGTATAAAATACGATTGGCTTAGAATCTAGATTTAAAGGAGGACTATCAAGTATCATTGACTTCCAACCCATGTAGTTTAATTATCTATCGGAAGCACACAACTCTCGGGGTAATCACTATCGGTCGAGGGTATGAATCCCTCGGGTTATTCACTATCGGTTGAGAGCACACAGCCCTCAGGGTAAATCACTTATACGGTCATAAGTCACAAGCTCATGATAAATCATCCGTCTTATAGTAGTCCTCCCTAAATCTAAGGAATTGTCATATATGAGTTTTCTTCTTTCAATATCAATGCTATCAAAATAAAACTTTCGTTATCTTAATTAAAACAATACCATTTTCTATACAATTTACTTAACTCCAAATAAATTCCAATCCTTCATAATGAAAAGGTTCGGTCATCATAAAAGGAATTTTTATAAAATAGTCTCAAATGAATTCCTCTTGTTAGACTGAGAAGGATAATTAAAGTAACAACTTGAAACTGCTATTTGCTCAAGATAAATTATCTTTCATTCATTAAACGAAAATGAATCATGTTTCTTTAAATCATTTTGGTCAAATGTGTTTAAGCTATCCATTTTCTTTTTTCACAGTTGTACAATTCTATGCACGATTTACGATCAGTTTTTAGATCTTTATATACCATTTAACTAAATAAAATGATCAAACATAGCCCTTTTCAAAACCATATATAGAGAAATGTGTGACATAAACAATAAAGCATATAATACTGTTGGGAGTACTACTATTTACCTAGGTAATGGAATAATACTAGCTATTCCAAACTTCCTTCTTTATCTTTGAAAGGTACTCTTAAAGTAAGTCCCTATAACAAAGAATCACATGGTATTATTATGTTTTTTTTTTATTTGCAACATAGACCGTAACTCTCGAATTACAAGCTCTAAGCCCTCTTCAACTTACTTAGCAACATTAGGAATTGCAAATATCAATGTAAACCAAGTACATGCCGTAACAAAGAGCTTTCCACATTTTACCCAACATAATCCATGCATATCACATTCAGCATTCAATCTTTAATAACACCTATACTATCATACTTATTAGTTTTTGCCAATGAGCCAACACATTAAGATTTCAAATTATCACCATACAACTTTCAGAAAAATAACACATCCATAAATTCCAATTTTTGTTAACTTCCTTCGCTGCCCAATATTATCCAGAATTCTAATTCAACACTGTTTAAACATTATTTCACCTAGCAAAACAATTTCAAATTTAGTAAAATTTGACACCCAGCTTCTTATACGTGTTTTTAACTTACAGTAAAAATCATAAGTACAAATTCTTTCTTTTGGGCATTCAACAATAGAGTTTTCCCCAACTGTTTTGTTCTGAAATCTGGGTTTGAACGGCCATGAATTTCATATTATATTCCATATCCTTTATATTCAGAAAATTTCCAAACTTTCCATATTACATCCTTAGCATGATATGATATTGCATACCAAATTTCAACTTAATTGGAGGCCATTTACCTATTCTTTCACTCAGGTTTACAAAATAGTATAGTTTGTGCAGCATATTTCCCTTCTTTTTTAATGAGTATAGCGCAACTCTGTTTTTCTTCTTCTTCTTATACTAATCAAGTACCATGTCTTGAATTGATAAGGTTTCATACCAGGCTATTTTTACTAAGTTCACTTGATTTTAAAGACATTTCTTTTGAACTATATCACATTTCTATCATAAACCTTAAATAAATCTAACCCCACACAAATAAATTAATAATAAATTAGAAATAATAATTTAATTATAAATTATAAATAATAAATAAATAAATAATAGATTATATAAATAATAACAATAATAAAATAATAATTTAATAATAAATAATAATAAATTGAATAAATAATAAAAATTAAATAATAATAATAATAAATTAAATAAATAATAATAAATTAGAGTTTTGATGTATTATAGGGGTATTTTTGTTCAAAAATTATTATAAGTGGGGATATTATTGTCAATCATATTTTCATTCCCAAGAGACCAATATCATTTTATAACTTTAACTAAGGAGAGAATTCTCCCTTATATGAGGAAGAGTAAGTTCCTTAGGGAATGAGAATGAGGACTTAATCTGTCAACTAAACATGGGAATGAGAATGTCTCTCATTCCCATTCTCTTGCTGTGATTCTAGCAACCAAACAGGTCTTTAGTCTTTTATTGATTTCATTCTCAATTTAGTCTCTTGACTTATCATTTTATTATCAATTTGGTCCATTACTAAGTTTTATTCTCAATTTAGTCACTTTCTTATAAATCCAATCACAATATGGTCCCTTAGGAATCCTGTAGCACATTTAGTTTCTTAATTTTAATTAAATTAGAAGGAGCAAATTGAGAACTGAAATCAATGAGGGATCAAACTAAGAATAAAATTAATAAGAAACCAAATTAGGAATCAATTCTTTAGTGAAGGATTAAAATGTTAACAAATCAATGAGAGACTAAATAAAAAATTAATTGATAAGTGACAGACTAAGATGGTGTTTTACTTAGGGATAACAATTCTGCAAGATGGGTGTTCCCATAATCAATTATACTCTTATCCTTATCAGGGGTAAACAAACTTTAGGCTAGTAGATGTGGCCCGGTCTCAGGATCTGATACATAATTAGGCCCGTCAGGTCATATGAGTTTTTCTTTTTTGTAATAATAATTATTTTATTTTATTTTTACAAATTTAAATTTAGAATTTTTTTTTAAAAAATAAATTTTTGTTTATATTCAATAAATGATACATCCTATATTAATAAAAATTATTTATATTTACCACAAATGAATGAAAGTAGCTATTTTTTTATAAAATATCATTGATTTTATTAGAAACCAAAAAAATTTAAGAAAAAACAACATATATATATATGCTGGGTCGGGCCAATACATTAGCTTAGGATCATGTTTCATATATTGACCTCGGTCTCGGACCAAGGGATATGCATGATCTGGCTTGGCGTAGCCTAAAACAATTGTGTTAGGTTGGGTTGGTCCGAGTCATGCATACCTTAATCTTCATTCCTAATCCATTCCCTACCTTGGGGTAGATTTTTCTCAATTTCCATTTTATATGGGGATGCAAATTCTTGCAAATCCCATAAAAACTTTGAATTTTTTTATAAAAATTGGAAAAGAAAATAAATAATATATATTAAAAAAATTAGATTTAAAGTTCAAACTCCTTGTTGATGTTATCTAACAAGCTCTAATTAAGTTAATAAAAACTACAAATATTCAAATAACAAATTTTACAATAAGTTTTATAAGTTCAAATAAATAAACCATAATAAGGTAAGTTAATTTTGAAGAAAAAAAGTTTAACAAAAAGATAATTAAATTAAAAGAAAACTATTTAAATAATTCTAATTTTTATGTTTGTCATTAATCTTACTTTACAAATAATTAATATTATATTGCCTAATATTCACTTTCTAAGTATTTTGAAATCAATTCCACTATGTTATCCAAATCTTAAAGAAGAGGAAGAATAATATGAATTACTGAAATTATTTTTTAATTTTAATTCATTTTTTATTTTAATTATTATAAATATAAATAGTAAGTGAATATATATATATATATATACACACACATATAAAATTGCAACAATTGAGATTTCACGGGACAAGGAGTATGATCTTTATCTCCATCTCCAAACTTCATTCAAAGAGTGTTTTTTTCCAGTTCTATTTTTACATAAAAATGTTTTTCCAAATGCGGATGTCCAAATAAGATACTCCTTATAAAAATATCTCAATTTTAAAAAGTTATGTCATCCTTAGTTTTGAATAATTGCAGTTCCTTGTTTTCTTTTTTAATTCCAAACCCAAATTCCATGCATAAAATATTATCAAATGATCATGCAAACTGGAACTTCGAGGTCTTTGTGAAGGAGTGGTCATACGCATGATTGCAGTTGTTAGTGGGGGAACTATGGATTGATCATGAAGATGGTGGGGCCGGACGTTTCGGTGCAGGATAAGGAGGCAATGATGAGAAGTAGAGAATAGAGTTTCAAAATGTCATGAGCTTCTTGCAGTGCCAAAGTTGTAAAATGACAGTGTGACGCCAACACACACCAGCCACTGGTTCAACAAAAGGGAAAGAGTTTCTCTCTCCAACTCTATCACGTTAATCATGCAGCTTCATGATCTTCATATCTTAAGTCATATATAGCTCTTAGCCTCTTCTCTCATTCTCTCCTTCTTTCTACGGAACATACAAAGCCTAAAATTGAGATTTTGAAATTCACGAATTTAAATAAATTCATAAAAAAAATTAGTAATATTGTTATATAAATTTATAAAAGTTTATTTTAGCTAATAAATAAGTATTATAATACATAATTATTTAGTTAAAATATTGCATACTATAAAAATTTATAATGACTTCTTTGAGAAGACACTAGTCTATATTGCTTTGGTTTTAAGTTTGAATTTTTATATTGTTTATTTTAAATTTATGAAAATTTAGAAGAATTAGTAAATTTAGATAAAACTATGCACATAATTAAGCAAGGTATAGTAAAAAGGATGATGAAGATATTTTCCACTCACATTCAAAGGATGTATCTTTACACTCATCCATAATCAGTTTTGGTATTTTACTTTCTTATTTGAGTGAACTCACCCTGTAATCGTTGAATTTAGGGTGAGTTTATTTGAGTTAAGTGCAAGTCAACATGAATTTCTATTGAATTTGACTCTACAAGCGATCCAATTTATGTGTTTTTTATAAATTAAATTGTAAACTTGTGAGTCTATTCAAATATACACTAACTTCAGAATTAACCAGCGAGTTAACTCATTTCTTGAGGTAAAAAGGTAAACTCATAAAATAAACGTGCGAGTTTAACAACTAGAAACACAAATAAACTCGTGCTTTATACTTGGATAGATGAGATTGTTCATCAATTCATATGCTCAAGTACATAATATTTTAAATGAAAAAGATGAAGCATTTTATAAGAAAGGGAGAGTTTTGCGCTACAGAAAGAAGAGAAGAAAAAAGAAAATGTTGCTCGATACAACCAAAAAAAAAAAGGGTTTAGGAGAACAGAAAGATTTTTATAGGAGAAAAGGGCTCCTAAAAGATTTTTTTTTTTTATAAATGAGGAAAAGTGTTTGCAACTAAAGAGGCCTTTTATTCAATTAATTATGAATCAAAGGAATGTTGCTATAACATGTACCGAGGAAAAGAACACAGCCGCAGTTTTCTCATATTCATTGCTGCTCGAAATAAATAAACTAAAGAATGAATTAACTTATGTATATACATGGACAGCATTCTAGTGGCTATGATGTTTTCCTGTTTATTAAGCATACATTATATGATAGCGAACTGTTGTTCATTGTATATACAAACAAATGTTACACTAACTTACACAAAAATAAGGAGTATTTTGCCATTGCCTGAAAAAATTATGTTTTTGGCGATGAAGGACAAATTAATTAGGATTTAGGAGCTTAATGCTAATCATTTCAAGATAGTGGGGTCTGTGTCTTTCTTACAAATAGTGAAAGTAAGGAATAATATAAAGATGACCAAAGCAAGCAAGGAAAAGCAATGCTTCCTGCTTTCCCCTCTTTCTCTTTCTCTTTCTCTCTCTGTACATAACACAGAAATGCAATGAAAGTCGATGATGCTCAGTGGGAAATTAGCACGGATGAGAGGGCTCACTCTCCAACACTCTAAAAAGCTAAACATAACATTTTTTTGCTACACAAAAATTCGAACCCTAAGTATGCTTTAGATGCCATCTCTCTCTCTCTCTCTCATTCAAATGTTGACAGGGTTCATTCAATTCACTTTCAAACCACCACTTTTTCAGACACCACCAAATCACACCACACTGCAACTAATTATTACAAAGAGCCTTAGCGTTAGAAATAGAGAGAGAGAGTATAGGCCTATAGGTTAGGACTGCTAGGCCTTGATATTGCAGGGCTAACAAGAGGCCAAGCAGCGAAAGCTACGCACAGTGGTGTGTGTTTTGTGTATTGCACTGATCAGTAGCTCAAGAGCCTGAGGCTCAGTTTTCTGATAGATCACAAAGCGACACGCTGAGAGTCTGAGACACTAGTGTGTGTGTGTGTGTGTGTATATATATATATCACTTCTGGATATCAAACTGAACATGAACATAAAACAAATCAAAGATATGGCATTCATTATAAAAGGTTTTCATCTCAAATAACAACACTCCTAAAATCCATCACAGATCCCAAAGATGTATCGGAGGAGAAGGCTAAAATTTTCACCAACCCCATCCAAGTTACAACTTATAGAAATAACGAAGCTTGAGATTAATTGCTGGAGAGAATACAGACAAAAATAAAATTGCCCCAATTCAGTAGTACCTGACTCAAACATTTATGAACAATTTAAAGTCAGCCCATTTTTTACAGCACATGAGGGGAAGCACCCATTACTTTAAAGGCAGCACATTAATATTGAGAATTTAGGCAAGTAATTGACATCTAGCTTAAATTGATGAGTACCCATCTGTTACATATATATGTTGATTTAAACCAACATAAATGAGCAAGACTACATATACTAACATATACCTAAAAAAGAGTGATAATTGTAGAGAAATTAAGTTGGCCTATTTCGTCTACCTCAACTAGGGCAAAGCATTATATTGCTGCTGCACATCACTCCAAGCATGTATAGAAGTCCAGTTATTACTAGCATTTTCATGGCCATTATTCCCACCACTACTGGTACTAGTAGGCGTAGGAGTCACCGAAGCAAAAGAATTTCCAAAGAACCACTCAGTAGGTGTTGTATCCCCAGCAGTTGGGCCTTCTCTTCTGGAATTACCAGCAACCCCGCAATTAATCTCTGGCTTTGAAATCTCAAGATTCTGAAACAAGATGGGTTGTGGTTTCTGGATTTGGTTCTCAAGATAAACCGCTGAAACACCGTCATCTTTCTGGCTATTATCATCACTACCAAACAGCATGGTTAACCTCTGTTGCTGTAGTTTCCAGTGCAAGTCTTGATTCACCGAACTCAATGATTCGATTGAAGATGCTAGGCTACTGTTAACGTTCATACTCATGGAGCTCATACCCTGAATTACACCACTGAAACCTCCTCCTGTTGATGGGTAATTGAAATCAAGCATAGAATTTGAGCTTCCAGATGGATCAAAGGTGGCTGCTTGAACATCCCCAAAGGAAGAGATTTGGTTGTATATGGTGGGGGGCTGATGATGGTGAAGTCTAGGGAAGGGTAAGGACGTCCCACCAAGATGAAAATCTAGGGAGGGGGAAAGGCCGTGGAAGAACTTGAAGCTTCCAAGCTCCGAAGGGAAGCCGGAGTCCTTGGAGTCGCTGGAGAGCCTTGAAGAAGACGACGACGACGACTTCACCTTCTTGTTCTTCCGGCAGCCACCGCCAATGGGGACGTTGCGTAAGGCTCCGCCCTTTGTCCAGTACCTCCGGCACGTCTTGCAGAAATGCCTTGGCTGCGTCAAACTGTAATTGTTGTAGTAACAGAATTTGGTGTTGGGCGAGTCACATCTTGGACACTTGAGGCCTTGTTCTGGTGGCCTCGCGGAGGCAGTTTTCCGGCAGCCGGAGCCTTGGACACCGTCGTCTTTCGAGGCTGCCGGCTTTGAAGGAGGATTATTTTCCTGTGACATCGAGGGAAAAAGGGAGGCCTAGTGGTGAAATTTGAGACTTTAATTGATATATCAGTTTCCTTTTGCAGAGGTAAAGATACTCAGGAATTGAATAATTTCATGCATGAAGGAAGAGAGGGTCTGGAAGGGTGCCTGTGAACTTCATCAAAGAGGGTGATTGGGAATTAGGGAAAATGATATAAGAGGTGGAGGTTACAGGTCTTTTCAGATCTAGTGGAATAAAGAAAGCTGTACATGAAAATAAGTATATGGGAAAGACACAGAGAGAGAGAGAGAGAGAGAGAGAGAGAGAGAGAGAGAGAAAATGGAGTCGGTTTTATATATGCTGTGAGGGGACGGAAGAGAGGGAGAGAGAAATTAAGAGAGAGAAGATGTACAAGAAAAAAGTAGATGATCCAAAACTGTTATGGCAGTATAAGGAGATCTATCCACTACTACAAGAAAACCTTTTAGATAGAGAGCAAGTCTTGTTTTTTTTTTTTTTTGGGGTAATATATATAGGTTGATAATGATGAGAGCTGTGTAGAGTTTGATGAATAACACTTATAATTTAGTCTCTTAACATCGATGACTACTGCTAAACTGCAAATACTAATAATTTTTGGATTACGTAATTACTATCCCAACTTTCTTTTCTCAGCAGGGGCATGTTTAACAAACTTTTTCGTCACTCATGCAGGCCTTCTTTTTTCTTCTTTCAAGTTGCATAATTCATGGATGTTGACACTTGTGTTTGTATATAAATAGAAAATTCCCAGCCACAACTTGTATTTTCAGTGGGCAAAAATTAAAAGAGCGAGGATTCAGCTCCATGCTCTCTTTCATTGGTTAAAAATTATGTCAAGTAGAGTTTTATATTATTAATTTTTATTATTTTTTAATATCTATATTATTATTCGATATTTTAAATCATTATTAAATATTATATTATTATGATTATATCATATTATATTATGATAATGCAAATTTTTATACTTTAAATTATGTTGTACTATATGATATTTTCCTGCATAAAAAATATTGTCTAATTTTCTGAGATTACATATATACTGCAAAAATCTATTTCATTTTGCTTAAATTAATTTTCTACATAATATGGGTTTTTTTCCTTCCAAAGTTGACATTGCTAAATATTAGATCTTCAAATCACCCTCATTATTTGCACTGTAAAAAAGTTAATTAATTGTCATAAAATAAAAAAATATGTGAGAGATTTTTACAATAAATGAAATTGTGAAGGGAATCAAACAATATATTTTTAGAATAAAATATCAGGTAATTTACTTGCACTTTAAAACAATTAATATAATTTACTCCAAAATTTAATTAACTTGCTATTGAAATTAAAATATTTTGTAATTTAATATGCCATCTTTGAGTAGTGCCCAGCCCACTGCCCAGACCCTCCTCCATTTGTTCTGTAATAAGTCACAGTAGGAGGTTACTGTACAATACATTGATAGATATAAATAAATAAGACTCTCCTAAATGGTACAATACATGGACTGCAGAGAAATAGCAATAGAATATAGGCTACAGGGAGAAGGAGAGCAAGAAATGATAGAGGATAGTAGTAGGGCCAGGGAAGGAGGAGAAGTGAGTCAGTAAAGGGAACAGCAGATAGTACACACAGCACTGGGTGCTCTGTCATTGCCAACAGCTTGTCTATTTCTTTCCTTGAGACGTCCCTTTTGAAACCAAAGCTTAACAACAGCATTATATATCTCACACACCACCTTTTACTTACACGTGTGATATTCCCTAACCCATCTAATATATCTAATCCGGCTTATCTCACATCATTAACTTCTAGTTAATTGCAGTGAACTACTGGCATTGTCTCTTTTGGGCAGTACTGCGCTCCATTATTATCACCACATATGGCCCCTACCACATTTTTTCCTTTGTCACTTAATTAATTGAAGCATCAGTTTGAGAAGAAAAGAGTACAAGTCCGTTGAAAGTTTTGCTCAGCTTCAAGAGGAAGTTGATTAATTATTGAGCTCATATACCAAGATTACGTAGTTAAGTGGCCCATCATGCAAGTAAGTTCGTACTGTTGGAGCTAGCGCAGGTGAAAATTGACCTAACACCTTCCTTACTCCCCAGAAGAAAAAAAAAAAAAAAACGCGTTTTACCTCATTTCAATCTGTCGTTGTTGATGACCTTTCTATCTATATTTGAGTCTGACAATATAGAAGGAAGTACAATTCTGAAGACTCTTATTACTGCAAGGATACCCATTTTTTATAACACGAGACGTTAACGGTCATGATGAGCCATTTACAAATTGCTTGTCTTGTTCTAGCTTAGTTACGTTGATGGAGAACCTTTATGGGAAGCAGGAGGAGATCTAGATCGACCAGTATAAAGTGAAAGAGAAAAAGAGATTTACTTCGAGATTACTATCTATGCATCATATATATGCTGCCAAGTTATGCAGCAGAACCGTAAAAACTATACCCAGAAGGCCATCCTTTTGCAGTCGATTCATTTATCAGCAAAGATCTGTGCTTAAACAATTTAAATTCTCATTCTCATATATTGTTTAAGCAATTAATAAGATAAATAAAAAAAAGATGAAATTTGAGGTAGAGATGGGTGGGAGCACCGACCAAGGATGGGTGTGTAGTTGAGAAGAAACGTGCAGCGCCGTAAAATCACTAGTTCTACGCTGAAGACAGGCAGGCAGGACCAGCCGAGAGAGAGAGAGAGAGGGGGTGGAACACGTGAGAGGGGGTGGCTGGATTCCCGTGAGACCAAACAAGAAACCATAACCATACATTACATAACAACAAGGTTTCCTCGAACGTTACATCTCACAAGTTACAAGCACCGATATACTATAGTCTCTCTCTATAACTAACCACTTTTTCTGTGGACTTCTTCGACCTTCATGACATACCAATAGTAAATCAGAAGTGGGGATGGAGGTGTTCCCCAAAGTCTTTCCTTATTCTAATTAGATGATAATAAAAAAAAGGGGATAATTATATTTTTTATATTATATTTTCTATTTAATATGGTCTCTATAATTTAGAAATTAATATTAAAATATCTAGAGTTTAAATAGTTTGTATTTTAGTCCCTGTCATTATACTGTCACCACTATTTTGTTTGTGAGTTAAGTTATTTTATTATTTATTTATATTTTTATTAACATGAATTGTATATATTCAAAGTGTTAAAATAATATATAATTAGATATATTAGCATAATTTAACATAAAATTAAAATAATATTAATAATAGAGACAAAATTAAAATATTTGTAAATTGGAAGGACTCAATTACAAATTTTTAAATTATAAAAACTAATAGAATATTGAAGAAAATTATGAGGACTGAAAGAATAATTTTCTTAACAGAAAATTAACTTGTTTTGCTGTGAATTATTTAGTTTGACTAAATTTTAGTTTAATGACCATATCTTAAAAGTTTCTATTGAATCTCCATATTTTGATTTTTTTTTTCAAATTTTGATTACTGTTATTAAATCTTAGCATCAGACAAACTATACATATACTTTAGAGTTGCAAATATATATGATTTTCATACTAAATCATGCCAATCACTTAACTAAATAGCATCACATAACTTGCAAGTAGATTTTACTACATCTATAATTTTTATTCTTTTTTCTATATCCAAGGTACGTATTAGAATAACATATAGTTATCCATTTTAATTAAACATAAAATTTAACAATATATTGGTAAAAAAATAATGACATTATTAATCAGATTAAAAATTTTTAAAATGATAGGATTTGATTATAAAATTTGAAATTACTAGGACTAAGTCATAAATAAGTTAAATTATAGACTAATAATGTGATTTAACCTAAGGAAAATAAACGTATTTTTTTTACCACATAGAACTAATTAATTATATATTGAGAAAGAGAGAGAAAAAATAGGATAAAATTTTATATTGGACATTGAGTTCAACTCAGCTATATGCAGAGATAGTGACGTGTCCTAGGTTCCGATAATAATTATATTTCATTCATCTTAGGTTGAAATGGATATATTCATTTTACTATGGGAATGGAAAATATTGGTTAAAATATTAAAAAGAAAGGTACAGATCAGCTTCAGCAGGGAGGCCTGAGAGTGGATACAGATTTGAGGCATCGAATGAAGGAGCAATGAAGGCAGACATTAATAAGCCCCACTTCTGAACTGAACAGAGGCCCCACTTTATATATATATATATATATATATATATGTATATTATATTGTACAATAACGTATTGCTTCGTGGGTTTATTTCAACAACTTTTATAAATATGATCTTTAAATTCAATTATACCATCTTTTTTAAGAACCCCTCGACAGAAATTAGTTGTCAAAACAGGTTAATTTGACTTACGCTCGTCGATCAAACAAGTTGATCGATTAAAAATGTTAGTTCATTTTAATTTATAATTTGGTGGGTTCGGTTAGTGAACCTAACTCACTAAATGACTCATTTAATTCTAAAAAAATATAAAAATTTGTAAAAAAAATTTAATCATCAAGTTAAATAGCTAATTCTAATACTAATATATTTTATTTATTTTATCTATTGTTAATCAAATATTAAATATTGAAAGACAAAATGAATAAAATTTATTTGAAATTATAAAATATTAAAATTTTTCCCATAAAGCTGTTTAACTTGTATATTAAATAGGTACATATATTGAATGAGGTAAACAGTTCAATTCATCCCACACAAAATGGTGAGTTAGCCAACTCATTTTGTGTGCTTCAACCCAATGAGTTAGATCTATTTTAATAGCTCTAGTTGAATGACATATCATGCCAAAAATTGTATACAGATTTTTTTAAGACACTGGTTAAAGATACATAATTGTACATAATAAATAATTTTAATTAATAAAATTAGTCAAAAATTATTTACTATACCAACTAATGATAATAAATATTTACAAATTAATTTTATTAATTAAAATTTAAATAAATGATTCTTCATTACAAAAATACTTGTTAGCAAAAAGTATTATATAAAAATTATTACCGTTATAAAGCATCTTACCACTCAGTTATAAATTTCACTTGGTGGAAATAAATGCAATCAATGTAGAAGCATACTTTCCCCACGCCATGTAAGTAGTCAAATGAGCAATCGCTTTCATGTCTGAACTCAGCGAACTGTAACATGAGATGGATTGACAGAGTCAAAAAATAATAGTTAAAAAAATGTGGGATTTGTGATCAAAAGAAAAAAAAAATTGAAAAATTGGAAGTAGGAAGGTTTTGTCCTTTATAGATCAGCTGCGAAGACAGCTACGTACCAAGGGAGGTAGTGCATCAGCAATGTCTACTGTCAAACTGAGACTGATGCTCATGAAGCTGAGGCTGCCTGAAGCGCTGCCTCACACCTCCAAGAGTACGGCTCACCAGCCGGCTTTTCATAGGCAAGATGATTTGCCAAAAAGACCTGTTGCCACCAAATCAATATAGAACTTTGCATTTGGGCATTTGCATCCTAGATTTATTGCGTAAAATAATAGTTGAATAAATTAACGAAAGAATATTCTTTTAATAATTTATATTTTGACATTGTCTTAATTTGATTTTTTATATTATTTATATTTTTTAATATTAAAGAAAATTAATTTTCTATTAACAAATAACCTTTCAACTCAACTTTTGATAAACGAGTACTAAGGGTGAAATCATTTTTCTTAATGTTGAAAATGTAAATAACTATTTTTAGATAGAGTAAATATTAAATACTAAATTGAGATAGAATCAAAATATGAAAAACCAAAATGGTGTCATATTTGGTAAAACTATAAAGTGGTTATATCAATATAATCATTACGTGTCATATTTAAAAGAATACATGTAACAATGATATGTCAAAAATAGTTGATTACAAGCCAATTTAAAATAATTTTTTATATTTATATTTTGACCATGATATTTTTAGAATTTATTAATGAATCCAAAAATTTTTAAAATATTTTCAATTGACCTCCTTTACTTTTTATTTTTTAGTAACCCTACATAACATTAATTCATAAATTGAAAATAAGAATAAAATTAGGGAGTTGTGAATTTATTAAATAAACAAATAAACTACAATGGTAAGTTAGCAAAATTATGAACTTATAGTTCTACGTAGGTTATTAAAAAATAAAAAAATAATGGAAGTAAAATGAAATTTTTTTTAAAAAAATTTGGGTTCATAAATAAAATCTAAAAATAATAGGGTCAAAATATAAATATAAAAAATTATTTTAAATTAGTATACAATTAACATAATATGATATGTAATTGTCACATGTTCTTTTTTTAGTGTGTCATACAGTAATTATACTGGTACAACTAATTTTATAGTTACATCAAAGAATTCGCCAAAATGATATTTTTCTCTTGAGCAAATAAAATTTAGTTGAATGTGTCATTCTTTATTTTTGTTATAGAGTGTGGTTTTATTTGAATTTTTATTATGAGTTACAGAATATATAATAAAAATTGATATGCACGTGAAATTGTAATAAGTGAATAGTTTTAAGATATATAAAAATATAGATCTTACAGAAACAAATAAAATTATCTCAATTTATTTAAATAATACAAAATATTGCTGAAAATAAAAAAAACTAAATAGATAATTATGCAATGTAGGTAAATAAATAAATTTGCATAAACGAAATAAAAGAAACAAATTTAATTGGATATTTATAATTTATTTAAACACCTTTCAAATTTTATGGCTATTAAAAAATTTTAAGAAAAAGCATGATTTCATTTTTAAAAATAGTTTGAGCCCCATTTTTAATTGAAGTTTACTTTTCAGCTTCACATTTGGTTTTTGGGTTTGGACCAAGTAGATTTTTTATTTTTTAAATTATAATCAAATTTAATTAAAACTTAAAAAAAAAAATCATGCGGTCAATAGTTATTATTTATTGTACAATTGCAAATAGAAAAACTCTTAATGCAAATTTGACCAATTTTTGCATTGAAACAAATTTTTTGGATGAAGAAAACCTATTTTTTTATCAAGATATTACGTCATATTAACCTATAATTATTTTTTATAATAACATTAGATTAAATTTAAACTAATTTTACTAATAAACTTATAATATTCATGTCTTTACAATTAAAATTCTATTTTAATATTTTACTTCTTATTAAGTTATATTCTCTTTTTTAGATGAAATTAAGTTTTTCCCTTAAATAATATGTTTTTTCCTTAAAAAAATGATTTGGCTTTTAGGTCTGACTTAGCCTTATAAAGAAAACCCAAGTTTGGCGAGTTTGACATAATGGGCTCTTCTAATCAAAGCTTTTATCCTGGGAACTCATATTCATCTTTTCTACCAACCGAAACTATCTCTTGATATTTTAAGTCATCATTAATTCTAATATAAATTTTCTTCGTTTTTATTTTATTTTAGCAAATATTAAAGTTCTTTTTAAAAAAACTATTGTAATATACAAAAAACCATATTATTGAAGGGGAAAAAATGAACCACTTTATACAAAAAATAATACTGGACTACTTCTGACGTGAAAAGCATGTCAGATCATCTATTTCTCCTTATAATAGGATGATATCTTGTTCACGTACTATAATATCATACTAGATTTTATACTAAAATGACTATATACTAATTTTTTGTTACTAACATCTAGAATTTTTTAAAACATCATTACCATTTTAGTATATTATCTAATGAAATACTGGCACCTAAATAAGATATTATCTTGTGAAGAGAAGTAGACGGTAAGGAATATAGGGTCTAATAATTTTTTATGTTGAAAGTTGTGCAATTTTTATGTTAAAATTAATTATAAATGTTAGAATAATTTCTGTAAAAAGTATAATAAATTTTTACAATTTTTAAAGAAGGAAAAACTGTATAACTGAAGAGAATCTGCGTCACATATCTTGAACTTTCGACAATATCTTAAGCAGTCTCCGAGTGGTATTTTGAAAAATGTTTGCATTCCTAAATTTCAAGACCCTTGGTCCAAAAGAAGAAAATAAGAACTTTCAAAAAATTTTAAGAGTCTTGGTCCAAAAGAAGAAAATAAGAACTTTCAAAAGTCAAAAAAGAAAACATTTGGATTAGTCCACGTTCAAAGCTTTCAAAAGAACCAATTAATAGCGAAAAACAATATCCAACCGTCTGATTTAATCACATCCATTCAATAACCTACCAAATTCAAAACTGAGATGGAACATTCGTGGGGTTATAAAGACTCAAGTCCATTTCAATCATTTCTGGTTGGATCAATACTAGGTCCACCTAGTCTTGGGTCTCAGGGCACATTATTAGCCTGACCCAACTCATATATATATATATATATATATATATATATATATATATATATATATATATATATATATACATATATTTATATACATACTTTTAAATTTTTTATGTGTGTCTATATATAAAAAGTAATTTTAGAAAAAGAATAGCCATTTTTTTTATTTATGTTGAATATAGATCTTTTATATAATATAAGATAGCCCATTTATTACTTATAAATCTTAAATTTTTTCAAAACTTACTTTAAATTTAGATTAATAAAAATACATTTAAAAAAAAAAGACTTGAATAATCCAACTTGATGATGTCTCAGATCTATTAGACTGAGTCTTAAGATCGAGTCACAAAATGTAACCTAAAAATAATCATAGGTCAGAGCACAGGTTAATTCCAAATCTAACTTAGTCTTGAATTTGACACCCAATACTTTCTTGAGATTTGAGAATCTTAGCTGCGATCCATAAAAGCAAAGGGATTTCTGTATAACAGTTCATGTTCATTATTATTTTTATAAACAAGTGTAGCTCATTTAATAATGAATTGGAGAAAAAAAATATTTTAGTTCTTGTTCTGCTATTGAATTATCATTTTGATATCTTATTTTATGTTTCTTATTTTTGAATTATTACCGCTGTTAATTCACATAAAGGAACTGATTGTGGTAATTTATAATTAGTGAGATACTATTTTTAAAAGTAAAATAAGTAAAAATTTAATTAAAATGAGAAATGATGAATAAGTAATGAGATTTTGTTTTTCTTGAATTGGATAAGAACGAGTGACTACAAAGCCCAACATCTCACGATAGATGTAGTGGGCTGTGTGCTTTAAGCGGGTTAACGGCCCAGATTTCAGACATTGAAACATCAATTGCATCTACATTTATTAATTATTATTTCTTTTCCAAGTTTGTGGGGAAAAAGAAAAACGAGGGTACTACATCTAAAGTCTAAACTTGATCTTACCCAAAACATGGAGAAATTAATTGATGATACTTGAATTCTTACTGAGCATAACGCTCCATGAAATCATTATGAAAATAAGATCGGCTTAACAAAAGTACCAATTTTATTAGGAGAAAATTGCAAAAATTGGTTTTGCACTTTTATGTTTTGTGACACTTTAATTCTTTAAAAATTAATGGTGACAAATCAATACTTTACAAACTTAAATATGTACAAATTAACCTTTCACAAATTTAAATTTATATAAAATCAGTCATTCTTTTTGAATTAATAAAAAATTTATTTTACATAAAATAAGATTTTTGAATAATTTATTTGTTAATATTAATTGTGAAGAATCAAATTATTACAAAATACAAAAGTGAATCATTGATTTGATACATTTCTCATTTTATTAGTCTAAAACAAGGTAAACCAGAGATTTGAAACAAAAATAAAAGTAAACTGATGAAAATACAGTTTTTTTTAATGAACTAAACTTTTTTTTTTTTAAAATAAAAATACATAACTTGTATAAATTTTTTTTTTCTGTCGTAAAAAAGTACACTGCCTCTTCTTAAAACTACAAAAGGTACTACGATTCGCTTCTATTTTTCATAACAAAAGGCAATTAATTTTAATTATACTTATTTTAAACAAAATATTTTTATATTTATTATTCTTTCAACTAAATCAAACCGCTTAACATTACACCAAGTTCAAACAACCTCTAATTCAAAAAGAAAGTTCATTTCATTGACTCATAAATCAGTCTTCTTACTGTCACATACAAATCTTCCTCAAACTGTTAAAGGAGAGTTCAACGTGTTGGCGACATCGATGACAAATCGATACTTAACATCATTGTTCACAAGGCGTTCTATAGCAGTGTTCACATAATTCATAGGAATAACCTCCACGTCTGCCTTGATATTATGCTTTGATGCGAAATTAATCATTTCTTGCGTCTCTTTCATTCCTCCTCCTGCACTTCCACTTATTGTCTTCCTCCCTACATGTCAAGCAGCACATTTTAATGAAAGAGGACTTGGAGAGAGTAAGAGAGCATGGATTATGGATTAGGGATCTCCATCTGTTTCAATAGATATTTATATATATATATATATATTTTAAACTATTGAATTATCAGTGGCTGCATGCATGCACTCAAGCTCGTCCAATGACTCAAAATACGTGTAATATATACTAAATAACAGAAAATTTAGTTATACTATTGAAGAAGAAGCATTATACAATTGAATGAGAAGAAGACTTACCCATAATTAGTGGCAAAGTGGGTAGCTCAGGAGATGAAGCTGGCACACCCACCAAAACCAGTTTCCCATTTGTCTTCAGGAGACTAACTAAAGGTTGCACAGAATGAGGGGCTGAAACAGTGTCAATAATGCCATCCATAGTCCCCATGGCATCCTAAAAACAAAGTAATATGAGAACTAGTTATGATTATTTAAAGTTGACAAATATAGCATTATTTGTTTTTCTTTTGAAAAAAATTTGTTTCATTTTAGTATTCGAAAGATTGATTTTAATTCAAGGAAAAAATTATATTTTTGGTCTATACTTTAAACATTTATAATTATAATTTATAATTTATTCCATGTTACTATATTATTGTTAATATTTTGTGATGTATGTGAGTTAATTTACTTCATTATCTACTTTTGTTTTTGTTATTAACATGAATCATACATATTCAAAATATAATTTAATAAAATTCTTGCATAATTTTAACTGTACAAACTAATTAAAATATTTGTAACTAGAAGGATTTAATTACAAAATTTTGAATTATAAAGATTACATTAAAAATTGATACTATTAAGACAAAAAGTATAATCTTTCTTTAATTCAACCTTAAAATTTTATCATTAAAAGATAGCAAAGAGCTATTTTGATGCATTTAGAAATACAAAATTACTAAAATAATACCAAAAAAAATCTTTAAAGAAAACCAATTGAAACTACTGTTGCATTCAAGAGATCAAAATAAAATTTGAGTCTATATAAATAAACACCTGCAATTAGACGCATACTTCCAAGGAAGTCAAGTAAGATCAATAAATCATAAGAAATACTTCTTTGTTTGATTACCTGCAACTGTTGTTCTTCATGGCTGACCAAGAATGCATCTGCACGAAGGCGTTCCAATGCTTCCTCCTTCTTCTTCGGTGAAGAGCTTATTACAGTGACCTTCATATTGAAAGCTTTGGCAAACTTGACAGCCATGTGGCCAAGTCCACCTAAGCCTGCCACGCCTAGATGCTGACCTGGCAGACACAGTCCATGGTGCATCATAGGGCTATACACTGTAATGCCGGCACACAGTAACGGTGGGGCACCATCAAGAGGTAAATTATCTGGTATTATGACAGCAAAGTCTTCGTCTACAACTAACTTGTCAGAGAAACCTCCATGAGTTATTGATCCATCATGGTAATGAGCACTATAGGTTAATATCATTTTTGGGCAGTAAGTTTCCAAGCCATGGTCGCAATTTGAACAGGAGCCACATGAACCCACAATTCCTCCCACACCAGCTATGTCGCCGACTTTGAATTTTGTGACTTTGCTTCCTACCTTTGTCACTTGCCCCACAATCTCATGCCTACACATGTTTTGATGGTTGAAAAGTACAAGCATAATCCATCAGGCTTATAGGAATTGTTAGAAGTTAGAATTGAGTTCAAATCGGAACGGAAATAATTTTACGTTCACAACCTATAGTTTTATTTAATTTTTAGTTTGGTACTTATAATTTAAAAATTTGTAGTTGAGTCCTTACAATTAACAAATATTTTGATTTGGTTTCCACTATTAAAATTCTATTAATATTTTGCTAAATTTTGCTGAGGTAACTAATTATATACTATCAATAAATTTGATTTATGCTAGTAAAAGAAATACAAATAGATAAGGGAAAATTCATTATTAAGTCTCTAGATTTTAAATACATTTTCAAATATGTCCTCACACATTATTTTTTAGAATAAATCCTTACTGTTACAAAAATTGTCAAATCAATCCTTCTGTTAATTGAACTAGTAACACCATTTGAACCATTGATGAAAATAGGGAAAACTCTACTTTTAGTTCATTTAGTTTCATTCTAGTTTTACTTTGGTACTTGTAGTTTGAAAATTTGAAATTAGGTCCTTATAGTTTACAATGCTTTTAATTTAGGTTTCTGTTAAATTTTGCTAATATAACTACATACTATCTTAACATTCTAAATATGTATAATTTATACTAATAAAAGAGATAAAAATATATAAAGGAGTAAAATTAACTCAAATAGATGACAAAACATTGGTACAAATTTAATGAGAAAGACTAAATTTAAAACTATTGAAATTCTAAAGGCTTAATTACAAATTTTATAAACTATGTGAACTAAATAAAAATTTAGTGAAATTATAAGGATAAAAGTAAATTTTTTTTTATAAAAATATAATAACAATGAATGAATTTAAAATTATTTAAATTTTAAAGATTTAATTATAAATTTTTAAATTATAAAAACAAAATTAAAAATTAAGTGAAATTACGTCAAAAATATAATTCTCCAATCAAAATATATGTCATTAGAGGCTAGAAAGAAAGGGTACCCTGGGACCATGGGATAGATGCTAACGCCGTGGTCATTCTTGAGCATATGAGCGTCAGAGTGGCAAATCCCACAATAAAGAATTTTTATAGTGATGTCATTTTCACCATTAGTCCTGTACAGTGACCGAAGAAAATGAGACTCCGATATTAGGACTTAGAATTTAGATTTCAGGGAGAAGAGAAAGAAGAAATGAAACCTTGTGGTGAAGTGAAAGGGGGAGAGAATTCCTGAAGGGCTTGTGGCAGCCCAGCCATATGCATGCTCATTTTCTTGTTCTGGCAAAGCTTTCGACATTTGTTTTGGGGATGTAATAGAAGAAAAGGGAAGGTGAAATTATTGATGGGCTCTGTATGATTTATGATGAAAGATAAGGAGCTAAGGATGAATTTATAGAGCATGTAAGGTGCGGATTACGGAATGGGGTGTTGATCAAGAAAGGAAATGACTAATGAGCCCGTATGCTAGACTTTTCATTAGGCGGACTTTTATTCATAAATGATCGGCTAATAACTTTCAGCGTTAAGA
This sequence comes from Delonix regia, assembly GCA_037074485.1. Classification (NCBI taxonomy): domain Eukaryota; kingdom Viridiplantae; phylum Streptophyta; class Magnoliopsida; order Fabales; family Fabaceae; genus Delonix; species Delonix regia. The sequence goes on along the minus strand of CM073461.1, from coordinate 13,842,321 downwards.
TTCGTGACTTTTTAACAACTTATTTTTATTTTATTTTAAATAAAATTTATTTATCTTAAGATTACAGAATTATTAATTCTTTCGAATCTTTATTTTTTTTTTAATTTCAAAGATTAATTTTTTTCATTCTACCTACTAAACAATATCAAATTCTTTTCTTTTCGGTCGTTTTATTGATAGTCTTTGTAGAACATTTGGGTATGGTATTTTTTTTTTTTTGCAAACTTGATGCATTTATTTATTTTAATCTTTGTAATATTTATTTGAAAATAACTAATGAAGTATTATTATCATGAGTTTATTTTTCTAGCCTTTGAAAACTTTTATTTTTTCAGAATTTAACATAGTCTAATAAATTTACATGAATATAAATTTTAAATATAATACATTTTTTTCTCTCCATTGTTATACAATGAACTTTTTTTTTAAAAAAATCTTATTGGACATAAAATATTATATCATAATACTATATTTTTAGGATTCATATTGACTCAATCAAAATTCTTTTTGGACTTGAAACGAGCCGATTTGATATGATTTTTGTTCAAAAAATATTTATGACACCCTTTTATAATATGGCATGCAAATAAATTTAAAGAAAAAAATTCGTGGCAGCCAGTGATAACAAAAATTAGTTCATGTAATTATTTACATTTAATTTTTTTGCTTTTGCAAAATATGACAGTACATAAAGTATTATATTTCAATTTTATATATTTTGAGACTTGAAACACGTCATTCAAATCACTACACAATTTTACGAAAAAAGAATTAAAAGGGACTCAATTCATAAATTTTTGAGTCCCACTTGGTATGATTCAAAACATATTGTTCTGAATCCCATCAGAGGTATTTGAAACTATATATTCCGATTTTTCTAAAATGGGATTCAATCCCAAAACTTTTTTTATTATGCTAAAATAAAATAAAACGTATTGAAATTAAAAAATTAGGCAAGATAAATATAACTAAATTGTAAATAAAAATTATAGTTTCAAGTGTAATGAAATAAATTTATTTTATAGATTATATAAACAGAACATATTAAGTAATAAATAGAAAATTATAAAAAAAATATGTAATATATATATATATATATATATATATATATATATCAAAATAGGCAAATTTATTGCAAGTGAACAATATTAGTTAAGCTCATTAATTAAATAAATAAATATATATGCATGGTAACATTGATAGATATTTTAAAAATATAATTCGATTTGAAGTAAAATCGTGGAGTGCAAACAGTGGTGGGCGTTGAGTGAACTAGGGGACACAAAAAGGTTTTTTTTTTTTTTTTAAATAAATGTGTATTCTCTCTGTACACTGGTTCTCTTTATTTTTCCAGTCATCTTCCTTTTATTTGATCTTCAGGTATGATTCTAGAACATATTTGAATGATAAAAATATTTAGTACATTATTTTGAATTGAGAAACTTTCTTTTTACAACCTGATGAATACTAAATATTAGTAATTCGAAATAATAAAAATAATTCAAGAAAAGTGAGATGAATGTAAATATTTGATTTGAGTTTGAGTAATTATTTTACTTAGTTTGAAATGTAAGTGCACTGAATTATAAAATAGAGTTCAAATGTGGATATGTTATTTTTAGCTTGAAAAATTGTCCCTAAAAATGTTGAATTTTTTTTAATGTCTTTGGATAAATAATATTTATAATGCTATGAATATATATATATATATATATTAACAAATTGGCAGTTATAAATTTTAGTTTAAAATAATGATTTAGTCCTTTAACTTTATTGATTGTTTTAAAATGGTCCCTCAATTTTGATGTGTTTCAAAATAAGCCCTCAAGTCTTTCAATTGTTCCATAAAAAATTCATTTAATCTGTTAAATATACTAACATATCTTTGCTATGCATTAAAAAGAAAGTCAAGATATTGTTAGTAAATTAAATTCATTTAGTTTAATTTAAAGTTTAAAGAAAATAATTTTATTTAAAAAATATAATATTTCATCCCCACTGACTGGAAGGTCCTAGCTCTGTCACTATTTGCATTTAACAGTATCGCTTCAAACTGAATTATGTTTATAAAATATCTATCTCAGTTACCATACATATGTATTTATTTATCTAATTAATGAGCTTAACTAAAATTTTTTATTTGCAATAAATCTGTCTATTTTGATATATATGTATATATATATATATTACATTTTTTTTATAATTTTCTATTTATTACTTAATATTTGCTGCTTATATAATCTATAAAATAAATATATTTTATTACACTTAAAAACTGTAATTTTTATTTACAATTTAACTATTTCTATCTTGCCTAATAT